>VXBA01006128.1:0-11628 GCA_013399895.1 Serilophus lunatus | reverse complement strand
TGGCTTGACTCAGCCCACCTCCATCGGCATTGGAGCCACACGAGCACAACTACAGGTTGAAAGCTTCCCCAAATAACATCCCGGGTTGGGGGGAGAACCTTTCACTGTGTTGTGTTTTTCAGAGATTCCAAGGGCTGGGAGTTGGCTACCACCAGAGAGGGAGAAGAAGGAGGAAGTGGCTCTTCCTTTCCACTGCTTCTCTGTGGCCAGTTTGGCTGGCCTTTGAAAGCAGTTCCCTTATTCTTTTTTTCTTTGTTTTCCTTTTTGTGGTTTTGTTGGGTGCTTGTTTTTTTTGTGTTGAGTCTGGGGTTCCCTTAAACTGTGTTTCCTTTGAGCTCCAGACAAATAAAGTGTTTCGCTGTTGTCACATTCTGTCATTCTTCTCGTCATTATTAAGAGTGCCCCCTAGTTAATATTGTGGTGCTTTAAACCATCACATATGGTCAGTGTTTTTTGGTGGTGCTTTTGTTTGTTTGCTTATGTGTGGTTTGTTATTGTTGCTCTTTTTTGTGTGTGTTTTAATGATAATATTTTAGTTTTTTGAAGGTCTAGATTTAGTGTTCAAGTTTGAAAATTTGATGATAGCAAATTCCTTGAAAAGTAATCCATAAAAGCCTTTGATCCTGTGAACACATGAAGTCCTAGTGACATTTTTAGTACCTCTTAGATGAGTTTCATAAATGATCACATATGGTGCAAAGATAGAATAGATTTTACAACATCAGTTTATACCATCAGCACAGTGCTGTACTATGAAATTCATTCTCTTTCTATGGTAAATGGCAGTTCATTTGCTTCAATATGTAAAAATGATTCAGCAACTATTTTGAAGAGAGGTAAATGAATGCTTCCTCCTACACTGAACTTCAAGAAGTTTATTTTATTTCAAACAAATTTATCAATTGCTGTGATTTATAAATTTCTATTTCCTTTGACTAGCATATTGTAGGACAGATGTTAGTTTTATCTGTATGTGTTAATGACCTGCAGTCATTAACCATTTACATGGTCTAATGTTAAGAAAAATGCATTGGTATGGAATGCATGCTTAATTTATTCATACCTGTATTCAAGGTCTGGATAAACCAAAAGAAATTATTCTTATTTATCTGTGTTCTTCTTGATCAACAGATTAGTTCCATTTAATATAGGTGAGCATGACAAAAAATATAATTCACATTGCTTTAGGAGTTGCGGAATATGATTTGACTGCATGTAGTACCACTTCCAACACAGATATCCTTCATTTTGGAGAGATCATTACCCTAGGAATCACTAGGAGCATTTAGTTAAGAATGCGTTATCAGGTGGCTGAGTAAACTAAGATTGTCACATATATCATGATTTTAATAGGACTAGAAGTTTGTAATCCAAGTCCATTTTTCCATTACTTTGTTTTAGTAAACTCAATAGCTATGCATGTATAACTTTACGCTGCTGACCTAGCACTGGGCAATGTAAACTATTTATTTATTTGTAATATATTACAGTATTTATTTTTTTTTAAAAAAAGAAACACATAAATAAGGAGCATCCTTCATATTTCTCAATGTATTTTCTTAAAATATTCTATATAATAATATTAAATTAAAATTATAGGTAATGAGATTATATTTTACTTAAAAAAGGAGATTCAACATTATAATTTTCTTCCCAAACAATACCTTTGTTTCTATGTCCGTAGTGCTTTTTTAAACTCTGACTGATTTGTTTCATGGATTTACAGATGTTTTTATGATTTAACTATGCCAACCCTTTTGTTATTCCCATTTTTACCCTTAAACTTATAAAATGATAGGCATTATGGCCAACTTTTCCAGAAATTTCTTTTCTAAGACCTATGGACAGATAGTAAAGACTCATTTTCTTCCACTGTTGTTCCTTAATAGGCTTAAATCTCAGTCAGGGAGAAAAAGAAATGTGTTTTTAACTAATACCATGTCATCTCTTTAATCATGCTGATTCTGAATAATTCAGTCACTGTGGAAGTTGCAGGGTGAGAATCTATAGCTCTATCTCTCACTGAGAGTAGTTTATTATTACTGAGTCTGACAGCAGAAAGCCCTGGCAGGTTAATTGCTGCAGCAAGACTAGCTGGGAGTTTGCTGTTGATATATAGTGACTAAAGGGAGTGAAGGAGATTGACTGTGCCTGTTACAGCACAAATATCTTCATGCGCCTCAGGTTCCACACAAAGATATGAGAAATAAATGTTCGCTCTTCATTTTCTGTCTGCACAATACAAATAGCCTTGGGCTGAACATGGCAACTAGAGAATACAGAATACATATAGAAAAACAAGAAATTTGCAAATTAACATTATTACAAACATTCCAGCCTGAAAGTGCTGAAAATAAATTTCAATATAGTTTGCATTTTAATGAAGTGCCAGCGTGATAAATCAGTTTGAGGAACACTTGGCAGCCAACAATATTTTCTGATCACATCGTGTCTTAACAACACAATGTCTTTGCTTAAGATCAAGCAGAACTAGTGTTAATTGAAGGCATAGGAAATATTACTGCTAGTTAGTAAAGTAAACTCTTACTGGTCATATAGAGTTGTTAACTGAACTCAGTCATTTCCCAGGAACAGATGCTCCACTCTTCCTTTCAACAACAGAACAGTACTTGAATTTCACTCTTCTAAAAACAGGCACTTTTTTTAAGGTTTGCTGAGATATTTTCAAATAATATATCTTTACTTATTATAGTAAGATGGAAGAATAATTATCACTGAAGATATAAAAGTAATTGACATGTTTTTCATGTCAAAAACCTAATATCCTGTTTTCCATTAAAAAGACTGCTCTGTTAATGTTTTTGATTTTTGTGTATCAAAAGAATAAACAATCAATAACTGTCTCTTTCTTCAAACAAATTCCCTTTACAGAGGAGAAAGTATCATTTCCACACTGTTTTCAGAGGATCTTTTTGCAGTGTGCCTTCTCTGGAGTCCATAAAACTGACCTCTCTCAACTTGTTTATAGTTCCCTTTATCTATATTTCACTGCCCTGCAAATCACTACTTCTCTTTGTTGCGGTAATGAAAACCACCAAAGAAATCCCTTTTCTGAAGGTATTTCAATAAGAAATATCAATTATCAAATGTTATACCACTATGCATAACACAAAATATGGCCCAGTTTTTCTTCCATTTATAGCACTTGTGCATCCATATGACTCTACTCACTTCCACAGTTTTTCATCTTTAACGTCAGTAAAAGGAGGAAAATCAAAATTACCCTAAAGAACAGAGTGCAATTACTTATTTCCACAGAAAATCCAGGGACACTGTACTATGTTTTAGAGCTCCACAGAACAAAATAGAAGCTGCTTCTCATAGGTTGAGAGGGTGTAGGACCACATACAGGATATTAGCTGTTAAGCCTCTTTCAATTGTTATATAATCTATTTTAAAAACATTTTCTCCTAGATGCAATGATGACAGAATTTGAGAACTGATAGTGTTTACAACATAGAGACTACAGATAACTGAGCCAAGGGATTTAAAGAAACAGAGGAGAGAACTGAAGCAAGCAACTAGACAAACACAGTTACAACACCGTTACTGCATAACCAGATGCATTGTCTCGAAGAGAACTGTGTAACTTGGAACTTTGCAGGACTCCAGACATAGAGAAGACCACCAGAGACCTCTGATGAAGGCCCTCAGAGACCTTAAGAGGACATGCATATATGCTAATAAATGTTGGGAAATTTTATGAATATGTAACAGGAATACAGGGAAGGAAAAATTAATAGTCATGTAATGTTAACATATAACCTGTAGTGGAGATGCCTCTGTGTTCCCTTTGGTGAATAGGATATCCAACATGCAACCATGCAGAGCATTGTAATAATAAAGGCCTGCCTGATTTCTAAAACTCACAAATTGAGCCTTAGAGATGTTTTTTAAGTGCTGCTCTTAGACAATGACACTGAAGTCACAGTTAACCAGTCTCATATTTTTTATTTGTTGCCATCTCACCATTCAATCTTTACAAAACATGTAAATCAGAAAAAAAAAAGGGTTGTGGACACTAGAAGTTAGAAATGGGAGAGGAAGGTCTCTTGCAAGGAATCTACCTTGGTAAAAAATAGTTCATATAATTAATGAGGAAGTAGTTTAAGGAAAACTTTAATACCTTTTTGAGCCATTGGTAAGCTGTATGTATCTATTCTGATCATCAGTTTCAAATATGCTACTTATTCTTTCTTTGCTGCATGGATTTTAGTGCAATTTTATTGTTTGAATTACATGTATCTTTATTCTCATTTTTGATCTTGGCTTTGCTGCTCTCTTCTTCAGGACTTGAAAACTCTTTCAGGACTTCTCTCATTTCTCATTTCTGTGTTGTGATTTTCAGAAGGAGGGGAAGGGTCGGCAGTCCTTTCACCTGAGCTGGAATGAGGTCTTTGTTTTTAACTACTGGTGTCAGACTTTCAAAAGAATGAGAAGGCAGCACTGGTGATTGCTAAAGTTACACATGCTACAAAAGAGCACTAGAGGGTTTTAATGCAATTGTCTTTCAGATTATTATGTCCATTTTCTGTCAATGCAAGGGGACAGTATGAAGTGTAGTTACTGGTTACTCTGCTTTTCATCCTTTGAGAACAGAAACAGATTAGATGCTACCTTCTTTATAATCATAAAATGACTTAAAACATACTTTATAGCTCGTTCTTCAACTTACACTGATAGAAGGCTTAAAAGAATTTGTACATTATCAAAGCACTCACTTCTTACATTAGCAATCAATAGAATCAGTGTTAATTGTAATAACACTGTCAATAGCAAAACAAAACAAAAAAGTCAAAACCTTCCACAATGCTTAGACTATATCATATGCACTAAGCTTGATATAATTTTAACACATAAAAATATGATGTCTTATTTTCCCATTGAAATTTTATATATTTATATATGTGACTTCTGAACTATGGTCAACTAGTTTTCCTGTATATAGAAACAGAATAATATTGGGAAAATTGTGATAAATAGTGGCAGAAAGATTCAAAGGCATACATGACAACTGAATTGCTTTTTATCCCATGTCTGGTGTAAGGTTTATGGGCAGATAAACTGTCTTTCTTCGCTCTGTCCTTATGCTTTATTTCTAGGGCATTCTGGAGGGCATAGGAATGTTATTGATCATTATAAAATATTTTTTATTTGTCTTTCCAAATGTCCTGTACTGCTACAAGGGCCTGTACCTTCTGTTCTTTTCTGACTAAGAATCCTTGACTCTGTTCTCCCAGTCTTCTGTGTTAAAACTATGTTTATTTCCCCCATGTATAATTTCATGCTCTAAAATTCCATTTCTGTAAACAGAAGTTATGTTTGTACTTGACATTCTATGGAATTTGATACATTAAGTAATATATCTAAAATATTTATAGGATAATTAGGCTATTTTTGCAATATCAAAGTAATGCCATCACACATTTGTGATTTAAAAATGGCTTTCTAAAAACATAGGCCATGTACAATACCCTGGTGACTTAAAAACAAACTTCTGATGATTCTGTCAGATCAGTGACCCTTCAGAATAATGTAAATTTATAACAATTAGAAACTGCTTATGGATGGTGGCATGTCATAAATATAGCTTATCCCTAACAGTGCAAAGCTATGTAAATTCTAGGGGAAAACACTACTAGTAAAAAAAGTATTTAGCTTTTAGTAAATCAGCTACTAATTATTTTCCTTCTTTAAAGCAGAAGTTAAAAACAAACTGCAAAAACACAATATTCAGTAGTTCATGATCTATACTTATCTCCATAAACATAATTTATTTGCTTATAATGGATAAAAAGAAATTCAGATTTCACTGAATTAAATGGGATTCAGTTTTGGTTCTGTGCACATAAAGTAAAATAGGGTGAGATTATTCCATGTCTAAAATTCTAGATATGTGGCTTCTTTAAGTTAGGAACCTCAATCACTTCTATCATGATTTTATAGTAAAAGAATAAAGGTGAGGACTAGGCGATGAGTTCTATATTAAGAACAAATGTACTCCACATTTCTAGTATTATTTCCAATGAACATAGAAAAATTTCAACATGCAAAAGAGCAACCTGCTTAATTTCAAGAGTTTCCTAATGAAAGCAGAGATTGTGTTTAACAACAAAAGAAAGATTAGGAAGCATAGTCTTACTATAGCATGTCAGGCTCATAGTAATAAGATTACAGAATTAAGCCCTTAGGAAATGACTCAGAAAATTAATTAAAATTGCTTATAAATCATGTTGGCTTTATGTCCTAATGGCAATATGCTGTGCAATGACACATCAGAGACATTAGCTTGATTTCTTTGCTCCAGTGTCCCTCACTCCTTGAGGTAGTGAGAGCTAGCAGTATCATGGAAACAGAATTTTTAGATCAAGAAATCGTAGGGATAAGAGAATCAAGTCTTAGAGGACTTAGGTCTTTGCAATTGATTAAAGAGTGACATTGACTTCTTTCAAGCTGGAAGTTTCTGTAACACCAGACCTTTATGGAAATATTGTATAAAATGAGCTATAAAGAGATTTTGGGCTTGATGAAAAAAAGAAGGGTGCTTGTGAGAAGGAGGTTTTGTTTACATCTAGTAGAACTGTGATATAAAAAAAGGATAAAGAAGGCATCTCACTGTTATCTTAGAAGAAAAAATAATTAAGCATATGTTTTTATAAGCATATATTTTTGCAAGCATACCAAGGAGAAGCAGTGCATTAGCTAATGTAAACAGTGTTTGAATGTCTCACAGTAACTGTATTGCCTTAAAAGTAGCTTATTTCATGAAAGGCATGAAAGCATGCATACATGAAGCAATTTTCAGGTTTTTTTCACTCTAAAAGAGGGTGTAGGATATTTCTATTCTCCTGGATATCTAGGTATACCTCCCAAATACACATAGGTCACCTTCCAGAAGGCTGTTGGAAGCAGTGCATAGAGAACCTACCAGAATCCTGCCTGAAAGACTGCAGTAGTTGAAATATTCATTTTAGGACAGCTCTATCCATTCAGAACTAGAAATTCATCTAGAAGTACTTAGATAACAGGAGAGGCATGTTAACAACTCCTAGTTGCCTATTTTAACCAGTTTAGAACATTTACCTTTGAATGCAGAAGGAAATAATTTAGCCAATTTCATGGCAATCAAATTGATGTGTAGCTAATCATCCTTATGAACTTGAAAGGAGTTTTCCTATGTCAGACAGAGAACTAAGTTCAGGAAATAATTGAAAAGATAATTAAATCCTGCTTAACCAGCCTAGTCTCTTTTATGATGAGGCAACCTATCTGATCCATGAGGGGAAATCTGTGGATGTAGTGTACCTTGATTATTAGAAATATTAGAAATGTTAGTCTGTATTCACCAGAGCATCAACCTGTATTAATTTCACTAGATTTTTTTGGATATGAAATGGTAAATGTGAAGAGAGATCTGAACATTATCAGCCACAATTGTGTGCTCAGAACACAAAATCTCATTATGCTTGCACACAAAATGTCTGGAATTGAAAATAATAATAAAAATGTTTTACACTTGCTAAAACACTTGTCATTTACACAACTGAAATTGTGGAAAGCATTTTGTGACAAAACAGATAAACAAACAGATGGTGTGAGACCTACACATGAAGATGCATAACTTTCATATAAAATCATTGTTCTAGCTGTATGGTGGCTTGAAATGAATATGGTTATAGCACTCTAAGGGATGGATATAAACTCCTGAGGCTAGACAGGAAGGTAATGATAGGAAGATCCCAGACCTGGGTGCAGTACTCCAAGTGGGATGTTATAAAAGCAGATTAGAGGGGACAAATCACCTCCCTTGAGCTGCTGGCCGTGCTTATTTTGACAGAACCCATGATGCAGTTGGCTTTCTGGGCTGCCAGTGCACACTGATGAGTCATATGCAGCTTTTCATCCAACAGAACCTCTAAAGCTGTTCTCAGTATTTTCATCTCTTGAGTACTCTTGCCTGGGATTGACCCGGCCCAGATGCACTTGGCTTTTTTTGAACTTCATGAGGTTTCATGGACCCATTTTTCAATTTTGTCCAAGTCCCCCTGTATGGCATCCCATCTTGTTGTGTCAGCTGCATCACTCAGCCTTATGTCATCTACAATCTTGCTGACACAACACTCAATCTCTCTCTATGTCGCTGATAAAGATATTGAAGGGAATTGGTCCTGAGATGCCCTTATATACACTACTTACCAGCCTCCACCTGGTCATAAAGCCAGACCACAACCCTCTGGACCACCTGTCCATGCAATTCCTTATTCATCAAATTGTCCACCCTTCAAATCCACATTTCTCTAATCTGGAGATGAGAATGACATGTGGGACCATGTTGAAGGCCTTACAGAACTCTAGGAGGAACAGAACAAAGAGCAATCTTTTTGGCACCTATATAGAGATGAATAGGTAGTTGGGATCCAAAAAAAGAGGCTACAGTGAGAGGTTGAGAAGACATTATTCCCCATGAAACTAATTAAGCAGTGGAACTAGTTGCCCGGAGAGACTCTCTGTCCTTTGTTTTCAGTACCCAATTGGACAAAGCACTGACTAATCCTTTCTGAATTTATGAAAACATAGATCATGTTTTTTACAGCAGAGGTACAGGTAGTTGGACTATAAATATCTTGAGGTCCTTACCAGCTTGAATGATTCTGAAAATACATCACTTTACTGTGTAAAAGGACATTAAAAGTTGTACTTTGTTAGGGATTCTCTCCAAAACTCACCCATTAGAAAAATTGTTAACCACTAGACATAAGTAGTTTTGAGGGTATTGCAACTTCAGTAGAAGCATTCAACATCTACATTGTGAGAGTTCAAATTTAAACACAAAGCTAAAATAAAAATTTAGATTGGTACCTTTATTAAAATTAATTTTTGAACTAAAGGCAAAATTATGTGTGAATTTTTTGGCGTATGTCTAGGTTTGAGACTGTGAGGGAGGCTATTTATTCAACACCGGACTGAGAACTCATTAGAAGATATAACAATTTATTAAAAATAAAAATATGAAGGAATGTATGCATTTAAATGTGATAACAGCCACAGGGAATGAAACAAGAACCAAAGAAAACCAAGACCATGCTTCCCATCCGCCCCTGAAAAAAAACTCCCAAGACATCAAGACCCAGATCCTACCGCTGCCATCAACCCCCCAAACCCAACAACAACAAAATGATTAAAAATGGAAGGCTAATTGTGTAGTCAGGGTCAAGGAATCTAGCAGTCTCTTGCTGTGGGAAACTCAGAGCAGCCAAGATACAAGGAAGTCCAGGAATCCTGGGACAAAGGAGACGACAGGAGGCAACCCCTTGGCTGGGAATAGGAAGGCAAAGAGTTCTATGGGAACAGCTGGACTCCTGGCATGGCGAACCTTCTCTTGGGATCGTCCGAGGAAGAAAAAAGAGGGTGATTGCCAGGTCCATTGAACTTGGTGTGATCATTGCCAGGCAGATAATCACGATACTAAGGTCTGTAAAAAGCAGCAAAGAAAAAACTGCCAGGGCAGCGCGACGGGACCCCGCGTGCAGACACAAGTAGCGGGCCAGCAACAAGAGGGAGCTTGGGGATCGATCTGGCAACAACAGTAGACATTACTCTCTTAACCACAGCCGTGCACAAAATTCCTACAGGAGTTAAAGGCCCCATAGTGCATCCGCAAAGTAACACAGGAGCACTATTATTGGGACGGTCCTCAGCAGGATTAGCAGGACTAGTGGTATTGCCTGGGGTAATAGATGCAGATTTCACGGGGGAAATACAGATTATGGCGTATATGATACAACCCCCCGTAATGTTTCACAAAGGAACTAGGATAGCCCAGTAAGTGTTAATTAAGGCTTTACATGACAAAGCACGTGCTACAAACCGCGTGCGAGGAGAGGGCGGATTTGGCTCTTCAGGAGGTATGTTAATTAACCTGGCACAAAAGATGAAACAGCGACCCTTGATGAACACTGAATTACAACGTGACACACACTGCCATCAAATCACAAGAGTCATGACTGATACGGGGCTGATGGCACTATTTTTGATAAGCATCAATGGCCTCAGTCCTGGCCCTTGACCCAATCTCTGGACGCAGTCCAGGGAGTGGGAGGAGGCCAGCAACCCATGCAAAGTCGTGATCCAGTGACAGTTTGATTGCCCGAAGGCCAAGAGGTGGTAATGAGACCCTATGTTATGTCCTTACCAGGGAATCTAGGTGGATTGTTAGGTCGAGATGCATTAGGACAGCTTGGTGCCACAGTAATCATTCCAATGCCAGAAAAGCCTTTTCATTAGTGGCCATTGCTGAGGAGCCACCTACCCCTGTGATAAGCTGGAAAACACAGGAACCGATCTGGGTAGAGCAATGGCCCCTGAGCAAAGATAGGCTCCTTATTGCGCATGAACTGGTAAAAGAACAGTTAACAGCTGGTCACATAAAGCCATCTGTCAGTCTGTGGAATACGCCCATTTTTGTTATTCCTAAAAAATCAGGAAGGTGGCGCCTGCTGCACGACCTACGGAAGGTAAATAATCAAATGTGGGCTATGGGAGCTTTGCAACCAGGTATGCCATTGGCAACAATGCTACCCACAGATTGGTACTTAACAGTGATTGACTTAAAGGATTGTTTTTTCACAATACCTCTGCAGCCAGAAGACACTGTACGCTTTGCTTTCACATTGCCTGCTGTCAATAAACAGGAGCCAGCATCTCACTTTGAATGGGTGGTGCTGCCTCAGGGAATGAAAAATAGTCCTACTATGTGCCAACTGTATGTGGCCTGGGATCTCCAATCGGTGCGAAAGAAATACTCGCACACAATCATTTATCATTACATGGACGACATTCTGTTGAGTCAAAAAGAACCCATTATGAATGATGCACTTAAAGATATCACAGCTATGTTGGTGGCAAAAGGACTGGTCGTAGCTCCAGAGAAAGTGCAATGCACACCGCCATGGAATTATCACCCAAAAGATGATACAACCTCAGAAAGTCAGCCTAACTACAAACATCAAAACCTTAGCAGATGCTCAGAAACTTGTAGGGGAATTACAATGGCTGCGTTCTCTCACTGGCATCACCAATACAGATCTCGCACCATTCACAGCTCTTTTGCGTGGCACTGATCCAGCTTCACTTGTTTCATGGACAGCTCAGCACCAGCAGCTCCTCGACAAACTGCTTCAGAAACTGCTTAATGGTGTCGCTGATTGACGGCTACTGGACGTACCTATCATCCTCTACTTTGCAGGACGTCAGGATGCACCCTTTGTTCTTCTTCTACAGTTTGCCTCCTTGCAAAAAGAAAAAAGGGGAAGAGGAGAAGATGCAAAACTGTTGGAGTGGGTGTTTTCCCCTCAGACTGCACCTAAAAGTGTATGGCAACGCACAGAACTCATTGCGGGACTAATCAAGAAAGGCAGAAAACAATGTGTAGAGGTGTCAGGGCAAGAGCCAGAGAAAATTATGATTCCTATGCAGGCTGGAGACCTAGAGTGGGTTATAGCACATGCAACAGAGATGCAAATAGCCTTGGTGGGTTNCAGAGATGCAAATAGCCTTGGTGGGTTATACAGGAGTGACACTTGCTGGCAGGGTAACACATCCAGTATT
>VXBA01006127.1:610706-624369 GCA_013399895.1 Serilophus lunatus | reverse complement strand
TATGAGGGACGGTGAGACACAGGATGTGTCTGTCTGCGACGGGATGATGGCAACGACAGCCCAGCCCTCGAAGGGACGGG
Organism: Serilophus lunatus; assembly: GCA_013399895.1. Taxonomy (NCBI): domain Eukaryota; kingdom Metazoa; phylum Chordata; class Aves; order Passeriformes; family Eurylaimidae; genus Serilophus; species Serilophus lunatus. The sequence goes on along the minus strand of VXBA01006127.1, from coordinate 624,289 downwards.
GCGGAGCAGAGGGTGGGCTCGGAGCAGGAGAGGCCAACCCGAGCTGTGTGACGGCTGTCACGCGGGGGGAGGATATAAGCCCGGGACAGCCATGGGATCGGGGAGCGGGGATTTGGAATGGATCTGTAACCCTGCTCCCTGCGCAGAATAAACACACCTTTCTCATAACGAGGCCTGCGTTGTGAGTTCGGTTTCCACAAGTCAATGCATGTGTCGAAATGAGATATCTACAGTGCTGCCTCAAAGAGGTCAGGTGAATCACACCTGTGTATTTCTCGTGCTGTCTTTAAAGAAGCTTAAGGTGACAAGCTCTGCTGTAGCTGCATAGACCATACGTGTTTTAAGTGAGATGAAACTAACTCTACTTCTAGTAAAGTCTGATATGCTTATTCTCATAGACACAGTTTAGTATTCTTGGTTTCTCAGTCAGAGTGTACAGGATGAAATGGCCCCTCCACTAAGTTATTCTGTAGTTTGGTACCTATGCTACACCTTTGTAAAAAGGAGAAGCAAGTGGGAGTACTTTCCTCTCAAAGACAGGAGAGGAGAAATTTACCTCTGCTTCTTTCTTCCTGGTGAATGTGCCAGGTGGAAAAGTTCCATATGAAAGTCCGTCATTTTGTTAGGGGAAAAAAAGTCAACTAGTTCCTTGTACTTAAAAGGAGGAATACAGAATCTAAGAACAAGTAAGAGTTTCAAGGCTGTGAAGCCCAATTTCGTGGTGTTCTCTTTACTAACTCAGGCATGATGTATCTGGAAGAAAGAGATGTCAGATGCACATCTGCTTTGGTGTTTTCAATTATTGTTTTAGAACAAAGTTTATAGTGGAATGCTGCCCCAGAGTCTAACATTTTTCTACATGGGAGAAACACTTAGAACTATGCAGTTGGCTGTGAGATCTAGTGACTAATTTTTTTGTTGGATATGATTCTCAGTTCCAGTCACAGGAAATTAGGTAACCAAACACCAGCAGCAATATGTGCCTAAGTGAAGATCTGGTGTCACATTGGATGATTGTGAAGAAGCAGAAAGCCTAACTGATGAATTGCTAGCTCCTGGTCTATGATCTGAAACTTTTATAGAAAAATAGTATAATTTGGTTAGCAAGGGACCTTAAAGATCACCTACTTCCAGCCTCCCTCCACAGGCAGGGGCACTTTCCACTAGACCAGGTTGCTCAAAGTCTTATCCCATCTGGATTTGAACACTGCTAGGGCTGAGGCATCTACAACTTCACTGGGCAACCTGTTGCAGTGCCTCACCATCCCCACAGTCAGTAAAAAATTTCTTGCTAGTATCTAATCTAACCTCACTCTCAGTTTAAAATCATTGCCTCGTGTCCCATCACTATGTGCCCTTGTCAAAAGTCCCTCTCTGCTTTTCTTGTAGGTTGCCTTTAAGTACTTTCTTCTTTTTCTTTAAGTGCTTTCTTCCTCCAACAACATTGTTGCCAGGGCATCAGGATGGTTGAAACACACCTCTAATTTCTTAGGTAGAGTACAAATTAGCATGTTCTTATGGCAACATATCATGTACAGTAAACAAGTTAAATGTAACATAACTCAGGAATACACATTCAAAGGAAGTTTTGAAATATTTGGCAGTAAGTGAATTTTTTTGTACAAGGATGGAAACGGCTATTAGCTCATCTCTCATATAAATACTTGCACCTAGTAGCAGAGATCTATTATACGAGTATGCTAGTTAATGTTGTTTAAGTAAATAAGGAAATTTCAGACCAAATATTTATGTTAAAAATTTATGGAGCCATTTATATCCCTACTTTTAGTACACTGAAAACAATAATGAAAAAATGGGATTTAATAGGCTTTAATAGGCAAAGTAAGAAACAAGAAAAAGGGGTTTTCATAAGAGGCCCTGACTTCCTTAAGGGAATCATTCTTTTTTCCTGTCTTCTCACTGGTATAACCTAAGAAGCAGTCCTTTTATGGATCTTACAGAAAGCATAACTTTGAGCCCTGCAACTAAAGGCTGCCCTACATTATTTTTAGGAGTCACGACCTTATGCCAGCTGATCTGCCTCATTTATTGATGTCTCCCTATGCGTAGTTACAGAGACCTCTACAACAAGAAGAACTGTTGCCTAATTTTCACAAAACTTCTGACTTCAGTATTCACTTCTTGGGTCATCTCCAAAGAGTATCTGAAACAATGAAATCAATGGAACTGATTTAATTAGGTACTGGTACAAACCAGAATGTTACTACTTCTTTTATAGATAAAAGGGATGGAAATGGATATTCTGTACACTAAGATATTTACCCTAAGTGAGAAAAAATTTAGCTGTCTTTTTTCAATACTCTGTGTGATAATAAAAGTCTTTTATTTTTCTGATGTGGTTGAAAAATATTTTGAAATTTGTCCCTTTACATATGTTGTATTTAAATTCAAAATAAGCTACAATTCAGATTCAAACATTTTAAAATCTGTGTTTAGTTAGTTCAGAAAAGGTGTGACATGCTTGATGAAGTTGCAGTTTAAAATTCAGAATAATTTGTGTTCTCATTAGTTCAGAGAAGAATTTATATATATGCTGGAGCCTCAATTTAAAATTCGTTTTGCCATTGAAGACATGTGCTGCTGTTTTTTGAAGGACTAGAAACACTATTCTCAAAATAGCTTGAAGTCCTTATCAAGAAAGGATATTAGCAGCCTTCAATTTTAGCAAGTCTTTCCTCTCTCTTTTCTAGATTTCCTTTATCATCTAACATTTGACCCATACTTATCAATATGTATTGTAAAACTTTTAAAACTTGTCAACAGAGAAAATACTGTTGTAATGTAGGTAGAGATAAATATAACCTCACAAATTTTTTCCCATGATCCACCCATGAGCAACTCATTTGAGGTTTGTGGCTTCTTCCTCAGAGAAAGCTCCCTCATTGTCTTCAAGGAATGATTAATTCAGTAAGCTGCTCTGAGGACAAGAAGTCACGGGAGAGGTCTCTGCCCCAGTATCATGGCCTGGAAGAATGATGATAGGTTATCATTTCCCTTTTGTTGCAATGAATTCAGTTCATGGATATGCTACAGAGAAACATCTAACAGGAACTAATCCCTTTTAAAGTTACTCTCAGACTTGGCAAGCACAGAAGTCCTTGAGACTGGTGTGAACTATACACCAGAAAGCTGGCTGTGCATTTTAGGGTCTTACATAATATTTGAAGAGTATGACAAAAGGTAATTTAATCAGGCTATTGTAGAATAGATGAACTTTTTAATTTTGATCTAGGCTTTGATTATTGAGCATTAATTCCTAGGAAAATATATTCTATTTGAGGTGTGTGAATAAATATAAGCAACAGTTCCTTTATATCTTATCTTTCAGTTCTCAGAAACTATTGCCTTCTGCACTTAAAAATTTGGTCAAGCTTAGTGATTATTATAATGTCTATACAAATACACATATATATTAATATTGTTGTTATGAAATTATTATTTATGAATATCTGATCATACAGACTTTTCCCACCTTTTCCTTTTTCTGCTTATTTTGTTTTTCCTATTTGTTACTAGACTGGAAAAGTGTTATTTCCTTCTGTTTCATCCACAGTAAACTTTTCAAAACTGATTTACTGTTCAGGGCAGATATGTTTTAAGCCCATGATGAGTCCTTTCTCAAATGTAGTTTAACAACTACATGAAGGCTGGTGACTGAGCTAGAAATTTAAAAAGTACACGAATTAATGCAGCCTCCTGATCCTTGCCTTTACAATACCTTTTTGTTCTATAAATTTCCATGTGGGAAGATTAGGGAAGGCCAGTAAACAAAAATGTCTTTGCACTCCTTAAGAGATTTAAGTGCTCTGCCTGTAGAGTCAGCAACTTCCCATTGAATTTCAAGTAATCTGAAAGAGGTGAGTTCCTTTCACAGCATGAAAATTCTGGCTGGCGCAATGGGTATTGTCTTCTGATTCCCAACTCTTAGACTCTCAGCAATGTGACTGGTCCACCTGGCTAGAGGATGTTTTTGCCACTTTTGCTTTGTCAAAACAAATCATCAAGTACTATTAGTCCTCATTCCAGGCAACACATTTCCTTAAAAATGAATATTTCCTTTATAATTTATAAAATATAGCAAATGTTTTGTTACAGATTCAAAGGCAGATGAACTGTAAGATTGTGGAGAACTAAAGAAGAATTTGAAGGGTTATAGAAGAGGCATAAGGTGTAGGAGATGCTGTCCACAGACTATAATTTGTCTTTTAGGCTTCAAATTTCATGGAGGACAGAGGCTATGGGAGAACATGCCGCAGTTACATGGCTCACCTATTACGTTCTTAGGAAATTATCTTATGAAGCAGCTTCTGAAACATGAAACTTTGTGCAGAAACAAATCTCTAAGTTTGATGCTGCATCTTAGCCTTTGGCCGATATGAGCATTTCAGGATCATTATCAGAAAATAATTTTGGTTTATAATGCATAGATAAAAGCAGAGGGTTAACTTACTACCTATACAGTCGCACACTATACATGCTGTTAAGACAAGCAATTCTAAATAAAACAGATGTCCAAAACCCAAATGCTTATAAGGTCACTGAGATGAGCTATACGATAAGCAGTGCTATTGAGTTTGTAACATGGAAGATGTGGAAGGAATTTGGATACTAATAACTGACCTAATGATGTGACTGTTTATTCCAATCATTTACAAACATAAGGGATTATGCAACGTTTTGACATCATTTCTTCTAGAAGCTGGAAACCTTTGCTGAACATCTGTCTGACGTGCTGTTCTCATAATTGATCTGCCAAAACTAGCTGAGCAGATTAAAATAATATTCTAATTTTTATTTCTTTATGAAAACTTGTGTCTTTTTTGAACTCAAAATATTTCTGTGAATGCTCTTTCAACAGTTCTTTGTGTCATTTCTATAGCTGTTAGTTACATTTTGTCTCATAAAAATGTAGATCACTGGAATATGTGTCACTGCATCAGAAGCTTCATGAAGTTCATTTGCAGCTTGAAGTTCGTTGGCAGCTTGCTTTGAAATGATTGTTTACTCTTCTTGGAAGCACGGACAATTTTAACTAGAGGCCTCAGTTCTGGAAAGGCAAAAATGCTGTGGGGGCTAGTGTGCAATTTTACCTTTTATTAAAAGAATAGGGTGAAATAGGAAGTAGGAAAAATGTTTAGCCCTTTCATTGCATCTACGAGTGTAAGTAGAAAAGCAAAGTGGATAAGCGAAGGAGAGTTTACCTTCCCCATAATTTTAATTTGCTCTGGCTAGGTGTACTTTGAGACTATGTCCATTGATCTCTACCTGCATCCTTAATACAACATGAAATAACATGAGAGAAAATCTAATTTTCCAGATGATAAATTAAGAACTCTGGTTCTGAACAAATTTTAACTGTGTCCTTAGCTCTTACCATTGGGTTTATTTCTCCTCATATATGTCAAAATAGGTTAAAATAGTTGCACTCTGGAATTGTCTGTTTCTATTTACTGACTTGAGCAGCTTGGACTGATTGCTTTGATTTGCAAATGTTCCTTTTATTTATGTTCCTAAATTTGGACGATCACATTCCCATGCTTAATCTCTTTATATTTCAGCTCAATTGTAAAATAGGTATTATTATAGCATAATATAACCACATTGTTGGGTGTGAAATTGTGTGTAAGAATTCATTTATGGTGTAGGAAGTCCTGTAAAAAATCATGTCCACTAAATTATGAAGAAATGAAATGGGAAAAAGACTCAGGTATTTACAACCTCCACTTACTTTCTTCTGAAGAAAATAATAATAATAATAATAATAAAAATACCTGTAAGGCTTTATGTGGTGGGAATGATTAATTTCCTTATAACTAAATAACAGAATTTTCATGCTATTTTTTGCAGATTCAGTAAAAATTTGTTTTTGAAATTGATTCTATCCTCATTTTTTTGTACCATTAACAAAGAAACCAGATAAATTAAACTATGTAAAATGGATACAAGTGATAGCAGACTGGGATTGAGATTAGCTCTGTAATTCTGTGATTTGACAAACACCCCTCCCTCCGCTGGTGACAAGTGATACTTCTGGCCATAGGTGAAGCCACATAACTGGTGTATTGAAAGATAATAGTTCCTAACTGTTAAGAACGTCCAGATCTATGCAATAGGTTTTATATACATCCTGACCCAGTTGCTTTTTTTAAATAAATCTGCCATCTATAGGTTTTGTAAAGTCTACTCTGTCTCCCAAATAAGTCATTAGGTCATCAGGCCACAGAGTTTGTTAAAGTGCATTTTGTGAACAGGTAGTTCTTGGGTGAGGATATTGTTTCCCAAGGAAGTTAGGAAGAAATTTGCCAAAAAGGAACTCAGGCTAAAAATTCGATATATATTCGTCCATTTCTCTGGAGTTCCTCTAAAACATGTTTCTGAACAGATGAGAGATGGAAGTAAAAAGAAAACTTAAAGTGAAATACTGAAGGGTACCTATGTGCTGAGTTGCATCTTTAAAATGAAAATCAGTTCAACTAGAATGAAAAAAACCCAAATCCTTGTATCTAGCAGGCTCATTGCATTATAACGCAAAACTTAGATCCACAAGAGGATTCAGCCCTTACAATTACTTCAGCTTCAAGATTCTCAATTTTCACACTTCAGCAGTTACCTCACTGTCCTGTTATATACGCATGCCATTCTGAGCTTGCTGGAGTGCCTTTGTCTTGAGAATGCTAGCCATCTGAGGACACATCTCGTCCTTGTGTGCCAAGCACACCCACAGTATGTATCCTACTACTGTCTCTGATAGGTCTCACCTACCACTTGCCCATATTATACAGCATGCTTAGTACAGAATTCTATTTGTGCAAAAGCACCTGGTCTTCATTCTCTTATTTACTCGATAACTGACTCACTGGAGTATTTACCTGAGCTGTTAAGAGGTGCTATACCTCATAACTTATGCATGAGTCAATCTGGACACAGTATCTCTAAAATTTGTGAATGAAAGTATCAGGCTTCCGAGTGCTGATTAGTGAGGGAGAAACAGGGTCTCTTTAACTCTCCTGCTGAATCTTTTTTTCTTTATACAGCAACATTAAATGTGCATTGTACCAAAGAAACACTGAGAATTACTTTGGAACCTAGTGATGGGGAATCTCAACTGGCAGCAGGAGGACCTGCTTAAGAGCACCTATCCCAGTGAGGCAGTTTTTACAAAGTGGAATATGTTTGACAGCTGAAAATTAGAAAACATTGATCCTGGCTCTCTAACGCCTGGTCTGACCTTTCTGAGAGAAATCAGATCTGGAAGGAAGCAGAAAAGAAAATTTTATTTGTATTTCTTCACATATTATATTCTTCACACATACCTAGGCTTTTGGGAGGATTGAAGAAAGCACCATGAATTCTTTCTACACTGCTGAGTAGATGTGTGAGAGAGAGCCGTAACAAACATATGTCCTGGAAGGGCTTCACAACAGACAAATCCTAATGCAAGTAGTTGTTTAACTTAATAAGAGTTGTAGAATCTCTTTCGGTATTCATTACTGGCCAACTTGACAGCTTAGGTTGGTGGCATTTCTGGAAAATCATCTTGTGTTCTACAGGCAACCTAGACAGGCATTAGAGCTGTGGATTGTGCTAAGAAGCAAGATGACTGGAGCTGCAGTCATTTTGGGTTGATTAGAAACTCGGAAATGCTGTAGTCCCATTTCTCAGGACTAACTTTGGAGAAATTTTGAACATACACTTTTACGGTACCGTAGTATGAGTTAATGTGCTGACTAGCATACTGCTGCAAACTTGCAGATAGTAGTGGTCAGTACTTTGTCAGCAAAAAAATAGTGTTAGAGCAACCACTACTTGCCCTATAATAATTACATGCACAATGAGGCCTTAAATCCCCTGTTGTATTACAGTTGTGGTATTTTAATGGAAAATGATTCATGTCTCTACTGCCTCTGAACAACTGACAACAGGGTGTAATTTTACAATCAGTTGAAGTTAATACATGTCCCCATTGAAGCTATGATGAATAGCACTGCCTTTCCCTTACCGCTGGCCACGTCTTGTCACTCTGCTATGCCAGCAACTGTGTGACTCCATGGACAGTTGATAGCGCCTTGATTTGGCTCTGGGTTAGTTTTCAACCAGGCAAGCTTCCCTATCCAGCTTCCAAATGCTTATTTAATCATTTGGACAGTACAGTGGAAGAGGGTGGGATGCACATTTGAAGTGCCAAGGCGTGCAAAGGCCGATTTCCACCAAATATATTCCCTTATGTAAAAGATTTTGCTTTCACAGTGAGAATAAAATGACAATACAATGGAGATGATGATTCTCTGCGGTAGAAAGAAAAAAATATCTTTTTCTGCTTATCTGTCCTTAGAGACTGTATCTGCGGGCACTCTAAATGCCAAACACTGAATAACCAGAAATCTCCTATGTGGCAGTACTTCTTGAGATATGAATACTATATAAAGAAAACACCAAGGAATCGTCGTCATTTCTCAAAGTATTTCATATGATAGCCCTTGGAATGGAAGAAAAATCACTTTTGGTTATCTTTCAACCTCAGTAAATTCAAACAAAAAGACAGAATATCAAATATGCTTTATCTTGTATACACAGTGAGACATGCCAACTAATAACAAGAAGCAGATCATGACCCTAGAGTAACTCACCTCATTTAGAGATAATGGAATACAATCAAATATAAACAATTTGAAATGCAAATGTAATGCAGACTTTGCTTGTGATGCTTTAGAGCAGACTACCTTTACAAAGCAATTTGAAGGAACCTTTGTTGCATGTAATTTTGAACAGCTCAGCAGCATTAGAAATTTTGATAACGTAAGTATTAAAATATTATTGCCACTTGTAACTAAACACCTTGTCTGAATTTACTAGTAGCTTCCTCGTTATCCAAATATTTTTGAAGGCTGGATTTGACAAACACTGTGTGAAGTTTTCAAGATAAGATTAGTTCAAGAAATTATTAAAATTCCTTAACAGGATGCCCAAATTTCTTCCTATGGCTGCAGTGCAGTGCATTCATTTTTTTCAGTTGATTCATTTTAGGAACAAATGGTCAAAGATACACCAAATTAGTCAGCAGATTGTGTTTTTGAGACAAACAGCTGTTAATGGCAGAATGGTGGTAAGTGTAGAAGGTTCTGAAAAGTGAACTGTACAGCTGATAAACCACAGTACTGCAAACAGATTTTCTTGGAAATTGCTTTGAAAATAAATTAATGATAACCCCTTGTTTAGAAAATAAATTCTCTATGCTTTGAGTGCCTTGCTTTCACAGTGTTGACATATTTTCTACAGGTTTTTCACACTAACCTTATTTGTCCCCTGAGCGGCTCAGGGTTGCTTTGATTGCTAATGACTCAAGTAGGGAGTGGAATTTATTTCAGAGCTTATCAGAAACTAAATTAACTGATTGTTGAAATATCAGGTGTTTAGACTATGGATTCTTCAGGGGATGTCAATTCCTCGACTATATATTTCTACAGTGCATATTAAACTCCAGTCTTCATATTAATGTATTAACAGCAATGGAAAAAAGTCATGTCACTGTCACAGGCTGCTACCATTCTTATTCCTGTCTCTCCCCAGGTAAGTCTGTCTCTGTAGCAGCAGTCCCAAAGTAAAATCACTATTCTAAGAGGTGCAAGTCTCCTCACAGAGAAAACTATATTGTTGATGTTAAAAATGGTGTGCCTCATATAGCTAGGAAGAGAAGAAGTTGATCAAAGTAATATTTAAACCACTATGCAAGTAGTTAAATAATATAAAAATAGTTGACGCAGAAGTCTTACTAAGAAATGTAGGTGGAAAGTAGTTTTACACATTTTAAGATAATGTGGACAGTGTAAAAACACTGATACTAATTCTGGCTTTTAAGACCAAGAACCATGAAAAGGGAAAGAAAATGAGAAAGAAAAAACTTATTCTGTTGCCCTTGAAAACATATGCTCAACTATTCAAATCTTTTAGCTATGTCTTATGAATTACCTAGTTTTTCTAGGTTCATTCAGTTTATTCTATTTTTCCTTATATGTTCGGTGCAGTCTAGTAAATAAGAATACTCTTGCAATACCAATTGAAGCCCTCAATATGAATTTCCTTTGGCATAGTGGTTCTAATTGGCATATGAATTGTGTGGTCCCTCAGGGAATGCAGATATGACCCCTGTCTTACATTGAAGAGTGTTGTACACAGTGCACTGAAACCCACACAAATAAGTCAACATGGTTCATCAGAAAAATTAAATTATGAAAAGGCAAACATAATGCCATTTTTAAGAGCATTGGTTTTATTGTACAGGATTTGCAATACTTAATAAGCTTGTTCACGTGCTCTGCTTCTGGATCATTTGACTTTCACAGGAATTTGAGTTGCATGAGTGTGGACAGAATCAAGATTGCTGTATAGGAACAGTATTTTGGTCTGTGTGGTAACACTGTCAACATATGAAACAAGTAAGGCCAATTAATGACTTCTGCTAAGAAGGGGAGACCAAGGCACTGCCTGTTTAAAGAACGTAGGAAAACCACATCTGGAAGTCTGAAACAAGAAAGGAACTAGACACTATTTGCTTTGAGGACTGTCAGGCCCTTTTCCTGTCTTTCTCTTATATTGTTTTTGCCTGAGTTGCCAGTTGGTTGAACAGGGTAATTAGGAGAGACACGCAATCTGTGAATGTATCCAAGTCTGGATTGGAATCTGCTGCTGTTCGTGTCATGAAGAGAGGATACAGTCACACAAGGAAAGTTATTTCCTGCACTTAATATCTGAGCAGTCATTTCAAATGTAAACGTGATTGGAGGAATAACAACTGTTGGAAATAAATGTAGAAGAGAATGGTCCTGCTTCTTGCTTAGCAAACATCTGTTATTCTTACAAGTCTCAAAGGTGAAAAATTCCTAATAATGCATTTATAATACTTAACCTTGGAGGTACTATAAACACAGAAAGTATTGTAAATGATCAGGATTACTAGCATCTGCAATTTTGCGAGCTTATTCAGCTACAAATGCTATCCAGATCCTTGTAAATGGCTTGCCCTTTGAAATATCACTAAGCTATTTGTATCAGCCACAACTTTTGGTATTCTCTACTGAAGATAAAGACATGAGTTATGTGAAATCCCACAGCAAGACATCCAGAAGGATCCTCATTCAGCTCTTAATGAAAACTAATGAAAAAACTGAGTGTGGTATTTGTTTCATCAGCATAGGTTGTTCAACCATGAACTAGTCACCATAAACTTTTATTGTCTCTTTTTTTCAGTAGATGTGGGAAATGAGTACCTTTATAGTTGTAATTTGTCTGATCTGAGATGTTCATTTTAGGCAATGATTAATTGCTCTCATGAGATTTCTTTCTGTGAATTCTGAAGGAGTTCAGTCTAACTATGAGACATTTTGATCTGGTTAAGAGGAACCTGTCTCAAATCAGACTTGTCAGAAAGGAGATCTAGGAATCAGCTTTCTCCGTTGCCCTTTAAAATCCCTTTAAGCATTACAGTACCACAGTAATACATAAAATAACACAGAATGTTATGTTCACCAATATGTAAATTTTGCTAATTCTGCAAATAAATCTGCATAGCTCCTGGTTTATGTCAGTGAACAAGACCAGAATAATAAGCTCACAGTAATTGCCTATGTTGTGGTTTATATATCTCATTTGTGGGATCCAAGAAGATACTCTGTTTGTATATTAAGATTATACGTGAGTTTAGAGATTGTCTCTGGCTTAGAGTTCACCAGTTCAATGGAAGAGCACCACCAGAAAATGTATTTTCTTTCTATGTACTCTTGTGCTGTGTAATCCCTTTCCTGAATTGATTAAAATTCATCTTTTACAAAGATGAAGGGGAAAAAGGAGAATATTTCCATCCATGAGAATCTCATGGGAATCTCATGAGGTTTAACAAATGCAAGTGCAAGGTACTGCACCTGTGTCAGGGAAACTCCTGGTATAAACACAGGCTAGAGGATGATCAGATCAAGAGCAGTCCTGCTGAGAAGGACTTGGGAGTTCTGGTGGATAAGAAGCTGGGCATGAGTCTAGCCTTATTTCAGTTCTGAACATGTTTTAAAGATCTGTGGAGAGAGAGTATTCTCAGTTTACTGCCTTCCTCTTGGCACAAAGTTTAAAGAAAAAAATGTGATCCTCTAATAACTCTGAAGAAAGGCTTGTAGTCTTGAGTCTATCAAGAGATCTGGCAGTATGCTATGAAGAGACAAGAAATCCAGGATTTTAAAAGCTGACTAAGGAATCGATAACACTGATACTTGGGGTTTTTTTTAATCTTTCTGGTTTTGGTGAAGGCTAAGATTATATATTGTCAGGGGATGAGGAGGGGGAAAAGAATTCTACTGTAATAAAGGGTCTCCTACATATACTGAGATTAGTTCAAGCATAGTGTTGACTTTTTTTCCTAGTAAAACCTAAATTCCTTGTGATTCTTTGAACATTCTTTATATCAATAGTATTTGGTTGCAATTATATAAAAGGATGTGGAGGCTCTAAATTTAAGTAAAGAAAACCAGTATTTGTGGACTTGCCAGAAGTCCTTTCCAAAAAAAGAATTTTTTTCTTTAATAAAGTACTATGAACATGAGTGCTAATTAATCCATGGAAGCAATGTTAACAGCATAAATGAGTGCAGTAAGACAAAAACGTGATGACACAGAGATACATGAAAGCTGTGCACTTAATTAATTGATTAATTATTTTATTTATGTATTTTAAGTGTTCATCCATCAGCTTGTCTTTGGATGAGTCCCTTATCGCACAACAATATGATATATTCTGCTAATTGAATTTTATCGGTCTGTGGAAAAGCATTTAGCTCTTTCATGTCTAATCCAATTTCTACTGAAGCTTGAGGTACAGCTGTCATAGACTTGGTGTAGCTAGGTTTAATGTAAACTTAGGTGACTGTACTTCGTACCTTGAAAAGGACACAACCAGAAGCAGAAGATGTGGTAGAAAATACAGGGTTATCCACTGGATAAAAGCAAATGGATGGTTGGTTGCTACCATATGGAGGTTCTTATGCAATCAGATGGAAAGAAGAGAAAAGAATTGAGACCTATCCTAGAAAAGAGAAAGATGGTGGTAAGACCAGGTAGATAAAGAACAACAATGGTGAAAGTACAAGTTAAATAAAGATATTAGTAATTGCAGGGGAGGACAAATAATACTGAGGGCACTTCTAAGGTACCCAGGACAGGTGAGAGTTGTGCCGCAGAACTTCATATAGTATAACAGTGTAAAGAGAAAGTAGGCCTGTTATGGATAATTAGAAACAGATCCACTGAGATCCTCCATCTGCTTCTTACACATCTCTAATGCAGAGCAGATGGACCTTTACCTGGAACATCTGGTAATGACAACAATTTAGAGCACCTCTGTGTCACTGATGCAGATCAGCTCTTGTCTTCTACTTTCTCTGCATGATTCTTGCAGACAACTAAATTATCCAAGTTTTGATGCTGCCATCCGAAAAATAAGTTCATAAATAGTTAATGCATGATTGCTTTTCTTTCTTTTCTTTTCTTTTCTTTTCTTTTCTTTTCTTTTCTTTTCTTTTCTTT
>VXBA01006127.1:505724-606403 GCA_013399895.1 Serilophus lunatus | reverse complement strand
TTTTTTTTTTTTTTTAGTAAACTTTCTGTTCTTATAAAAATACAAGTAATACAAAAAATAAAAACAAAACCTTTCTTGGTGTTCTGGGGAAACACTTCTTAAGTGTAGTTTTCTAGTATGTGCTGTTTAAAATTCCTTGCCAGCTCCCTTGGAAGCTCTGTGTTCAGTCATTCCACTTCATATTAAGATTTCCTCTAACACGTGAATCTAAAGATTCTTACTCCATATCTAGTCTCTATTTCTTCTTCTGTAGCAGGGGTTTTCTAGCATTGCTATGTTTGTTTTTGTTTTGTTTTTTGTTTGAGTATTTTGGTGGTATAGGGTTTTTTCCCCCTTTTATCACAGATAGCAGATTATAGCCTAGTAAACTCATTCCTGAAGTCAAGAGTCTAGAAGCCTTGAAACTAGACAATTTGGGGTGAACATGTGAAAAATATTTTGCTTAGAAAAGTCATGCAATTCTTAACAGAATAAAGCAACTTTTCAGGCACACAGGATGCACTCTCATTAAAACAAGACACATGTCATTTTAAAGCAGCTTTTGATTTCGATTCTTAAGATCTGACTCCTCTGCCCTTGCTTAATAAACTGTTCTAGTTCAAAGTTTACCAATAATGGCTATCGCAATTACGAGTTCTCCTCATTTGCAAATTTGCATAATCTGGGGAGAATTCTGTTTTGTTCTGTGGCTTAACAATTGTAAAACAGCAGGAAGCTTCCTTTATGTGCATATTCAAAATAGGAAGAATGATTTTTCTTATGGAAAATATATGTTCAATGTTCACCCATTTTCTATTGCAATGAGTAGAATCTGTTTTAGGTTTATACTTTGCTCCTTTGAGAAAATTCTAAATGCCAGTTCTATCCATAGAGGTATGAATATAGTTTAATATTCCTTGTTTCTTGTGAATTAATTGCAAGCTAGTGCTTAAATAAAATAATATCCTGAGATTGTCTCTGACTTCATCCTTAGAACTCCCTTTTGTTGAACAAACATGTCTCAAAACCAAACAGAGTTGAGGATCTTGTGGTTTAGGAGTGCTCTATTTTAGTGGCTCCAGCTGTGAATAACGTAATAAACACATGTTTTATGCTACTGTTATAAGTAATGCATCTGTTAGGGGGTGGCACAGGAGAAGTGTATCAGTGTTTAATGCGGTTTGACTGATTCCTTCCTAAGTTTCTAGATCCATCAGCTTCCTTCCTCCATTAATGTGTTAATTCTATTGCTTTTGCTATTTTCATTACTCTTTCTTCCTTGCGTATCTGTGTAAGAAAATTCCCACCTGCAGAATGGGTGTGGATAGCAGTGAGCCGACTGAGTGGAAAGAAATATTTTAGATGCTTTGACTACACTAGTAATTTAACACCCAAATACACTGTTAGGAAGAACTTTTTCACAGAAAGAGTGATTTCCCATTGAAATGGGCTGCCCTGGGAGGTGGTTGAGTCAACATTCCTGGATGTATTTATGAAGAGATTGGATGAGGTACTTAGTGTCATGATTTAGATGATGGGATGATATCAGGTGATAGTGAGTTGAGGACAAAGACTTTTGATCAAATAATGAAGACAGGACTGACAGTAATCAAAAAATGATCCATGCCAATTGTTAACAGATGCCGGAGATGAGTCTGCTAATTGCCCATCAATACTGGAGATGGGCCTGGGTATCGCCCATCGATTGCCCAAAATCTGGGACACTCCTGCTTTTGAGAAGATGGCTGGGGTGGAGTCTGGGGGAGGACTGGGCGGTCTGTTCCTGGAACTCATCTCCATTTACTCCACCTATTTTGCGAAATAAGTTTTCTATGTAGTTAAGGTACTGCGATGGCGAAGGAAATCAAGCAAGTTTGGCTTGGTTTTACATACCTTGCTTGCTTCGCAGCTTCTAATAAACCTACCTGCTTCATAACTTTCACGAGTTCTGAAGTTTGTTTCCGCAAATCAATAGGTTGGACTGGATGATCTCGAGGGCCTTTTCCAAACTGGTTAATTCTGTGATTCTGTGATTCTGTGATCTTTCAGATTACCTGCCATAGCTCCAACCTCACCTGCAGCCAAATATGAGTACAACCCTGTCCCTGAGACCTCAGGGGCACTTTAGTGTCCTGAGAAAACAAAAGGGTATAGCGGAAAAACAGAGGGAAAGGTCAGCACTCCTCTTGTTTGGTGTCTTCTCTTCCAGGCATTTCAGTGTGTAATGGACAAATTAGCATAGGCTTAGTATAGTGTTACTTTGGAGTGAGGGAATTTTGGATGTGCCTGAGAGAAGGAGTAAAATGACCCAATTATAGTGAGTTGAGAACAAAGACCTTTGGAAAACTATGAAGACAGAACAGGATGACAAAAATCAGCCTGCTAATTGCCAAAGATAAGCCTTGATTGCCCATCAACGAAGATGGGCCTGGGTATCACACATTGATTAAATCAGAGACACACCTGGCTGGGTGAAACGTGGGGCGGAGACTGGGTGGAGACTGGGCGGTCTGTTTCTGGAACTCATCTGCATTTACTCCGCCTATATCGGGAAATACAGTTTTGTATATACTTAAGGCACTTCGATGGAGAGGGAAGCAAGCAAGTTTGGTTTGGATTTATCCCCCTTGCTTCGCAGCTGCTAATAAACCTACCTGCTTCATAACTTTCACGAGTTCTGAAGTTTGATTCCACAAAACAATAGTATGGTATATGGTGTAAAATAATTTGAATTTTTGAGGAAATGAGGCAGGCAGGCAGGAAGGAAGGAATCTACAAATCAGATTCCAAAGTATTCCAAAGTTCTAGTTGAACGATATAGTTAATTGAATGATTTGAAATCACGGCATTAAAACATTTTCTCCTCATAGAAGTGAAATGTTTTGACAATTTTAAAGGCATTTTCCTTTTCAAATTGTAAGGAAATCAACATGACCATATAAAAAAATCCATTCTGACAAAAATGCTTTTAAAAACTTTTCAGTGGTCTCTAGGTCTGCAGTGAAACAAGCTTATAATAGACCTTTTCTTCTCTGGTAAAGCATCTGTTTCACAGAAGATACCATGGAAAATAGAGTTCTCTTGGAATGTGGTGCTAGGATCACTGTTTACCTGATGGATTTGGATAATAAAAGCTCTAAATGCTACCTGCTTACCTTCCTAACTTAGAAAAGACGCATGGATACTGTTATGCAAAACAACCTCAGTGGACCTCTTTGTGTTTGAGTTAATTGATAAGAAGAAGCTGAGAGTCCTTATTTTAAGGAATCACTTCAGTGGACTTCAAGTGGCAGCAAGAAAAAGGAGGAGTAAATAATAGTTAATGGCATGAGAAGCTTGGAGAGAAGGATTCCCTCAGTGTGAAAAGCGAGGGAAAACAATCCTCTCAAACAGGGAATATGTTTAATAGATGAACTTTAGTTCACCTACGAAGGAAAAGACAGAGAAGGTAATGATAGGCAAATTAGGTGGTGCCAGTGTGGGGTCTGAGGAAATAAAGCTGGAGGAATCAGAAAACAAATTTTCCAGTGTGGAAGAGATGTGAAAATTTATGAAAATTTTGCTTTGCTATGCTGATGATGCAAAGAGAAGACATTTTATTAGTATAAGATCCCTCAAAGAGAATCAAAGTGATTTAAATAACCATTAGTCCACTGAGCTCCTGTATATATTCAAAAGGAAGAATCTACTCTAGCCTTATTTCAAAACAAAACGTTTTTCACTTCTTAATTATGTTTGAATTATAAAGCACCCATATCCTCTTCCTCTGCAAACTGCACAATGCAGGTGTATTTCACCAGAATTAAAAACATACTACTGATTACATGTCCTCATTACAGACATGCACAAGAAGGACGATACTTTATCAAGAGTTGGTGTTGTGACAGTCTTTTTATTAACTATGCGGTCTGAAGGGCATCTATTATAATTACTTTTATGGCTTGCCTTTCATTTGTTGGAGAAGCAAGGCCAGATTTCAAATGTCGCTCATGTTTTAGCCCTAACCCATAAGAACCTGGTTCTGATTCCCGTGGAAGAAAAACTCGATAAGCTTTTCTAAGCTTTGTTCTGAATTTTTACTTATTGCCTTAAAGCAGAATTTGAGGTATGAAAATTGGAATCTAACTAGAATAGAAAAAGAAAAGCTTATGTATGTTCTTCTAAACCAAAATTTCAACATAAAAGTAGCTAAGAAATCTAAAATAATTACCATGTCAACAGCAAGCATATAATGTATGGTAGCCAACTAAAGGTTTTGAGCATGTACATGCTAAAAGAACAACTTCCTATTTTTGAAATAAAATTGTGACTTTTTTCATGCTCCTTCACCATCTAATTTTTCTATATCCATCAGACTCCTAAAGTATTTCAGTTTGAGGGGTTAATTTTTATCAGACAGATAAAAATTGGAATTTGATTCCACTTTCAGCAGTCCCTGGCCTCTGGAAAACGAGTGCTTGGCAATATGTGTTACTTGAAATCATCAGTCATAGAAAACATTGGAATTTTAGCTCTGTCAGACCCCTGGTTTGAAAAGCAATATGCTTTTGGAAATGCTGGAAAATACAGTTCAACAACCACTGGGACATGCTTAATTTTAGTGCAAGATTCTCATTGCTATGTTATCTTTCAGCATAAACTAATGTTGAAATTCTAGAAGATATCATATTTTTAGGAAAAATGAAGTTCAATTCCTGCATTAGATGACACAATGCAGAACATAAGCAGCTCCAATTAAAAGGCAAACTGTTATTTAAAGGGCTCTAACTTAAAATGTAGTAGGGGTTGCATTTTTTTTTTTTCCTAGCACATTTTCTTCTTGTGAAAAAAAAGTTTGAACAGATTGTTGTAGCTAGCTTTATTTACATAGGTTTTCTTGGGATTTTGCATATATAATATTTCATATTTGAGATGTATAGTAAAGCTTGGGCAGAATTCTGAGCATGAGAATGGGGAACCATAAGGAGATATCAGAATCACAAGGAGCAGAGCAGCAGAAAAGTGGGGATATTTCAGTTGTGTTAGTCTACTTCTAGTCATGGTCTGACAATATAAACAAAGGTAGTTTCTTTAAGTCTGTCTTCCGAGTTGTGAGGATGTATCGGGAAAAATAGAAGGAGGGTTAACATGTTAGCCCAAGTCAAAGTGAAGTGGTAGGAGTAGATAAAAGGAGGAAAGAGCATTGAGGAGAAATTATATTTCTGACTGTGGCCCCTGATCAACAGTTTTCACCCTCTGAGATGTCTAGTGGAAAGAGACTAGATTTGCTAAGTTTTTTTTAGTCACTTTCTTTTCTCTGAGACCAAGATGAAGTTTTGTGTTTATGACAGATTAGCTGAGGAAGAAAGGGTATTTTCCCTTCCCAGCTGAATTTCTGTTTTACGTTTGTAGGGAGGGAATTTAGACTGATGTTCTGACAATTTAGAAGTCAAAATTAATGTAGTCAAATCCTCCATCAGTTTGGAACTGGGAAGAAGTAAAAGAAAAGCAGTCAGAAGATAGCAGCTGTGAATCCTGATTACTGGACACTGAGCTTTTCCACCAGTGCTGTGTGACCAAGCTGGTCGCCTGTACTAACAAAAATGTGTCACAGAACATCACTAGATCATCCTGGGAAAAAGGATGACTGGGTGCCAGGACCTGTCTGAGACTAAGGTGGGAGGAGGATTTATTAGAGGAGCAAGGGTGAACAATCACAGAGAGAGTAGTGATAAATTTGTCTAATATGCTGTCCAGTGTTTTTAAGAGGGTTAATAAAATTTCAAGTTACTTAAATGAAGATCTGTGTATCTTGTCTTTCCTAATGCACTGAGGGCTGAGATGGTACGCTTCACTTCTCAAACCCATCCGCAGAGAAGCTGTGTGCAGGACACTTCTGAGCGGTGAAGAAGTATCACATGCTTTAAGTATCTATTACTTAAAGAAGTTACTTAACTTCTTATTACTTGAGGAGTATCTATTGCTTTAAGAATGACACACCTAACTACTGGTGTAGAGTTTGGAGCACTCAGACTGACCTAATATGGATAATGAAAAAAGACCTTGGTCCCCGCTTTTCAAAATCATAATTTATAATTGAACCTTCAAAATTAGGATGGAAAGTGATTCTAGTTCTACATATCCATTATCTAAACAAATGGGGTTGCATAATTAAAATGTAAGTCAATTCAGCTGCCTACTGGCTTGTTTCCATGGGTTATAGCTGAGGGAAGCTTAGCCTATGACGTAGACTGTTAACGCTGCTTGGCTTGCTTGCTGAAAGAGTCATCAAGTGTCATTTGAAATCTCCTCCAAAGGTGCAAGGGATATCACCGTAAGGCTGCCAAATATGATGTGAAACTTATGGGAACACATGCTTTTTTTGTAGTGGCAGCTGAGGCGTATGTGCATTCTCAATGAAGCAGAGCAATGATGTCTGGTGAAAGCATCTCTATGTTTAAAAGTAACATATGCAGAAATTCTGTATTAGTAGGAAATTTGTGCATGCAGCTTTCACTTTTAATAGAACATATTCATGTAGCCTTAATAAAGTATTTGCAAGCAGCACAGACAAAGCTAAATGCATGTGTATATACACATTGTTCTATATCTTTAGCAGACCTGTTTGCAAAGTTTGAAGGACTTAACACATACCAGAATTTGAGTTAATCTTGTATTCTCTTACAAAGTAAAAGAATTTCATTTTAGAATATAAAGAAAATAAATGAAGTAAGAAACTTCGTATACTTCCTTCATCCTGCTTTACTCATCATATTTGGGTAAATTTCTTAGCTATTGCAATCATTATTAACTGAGTAAAAATGGCCATAGCATGATTTTATCTAATTCTGGTTAATCTGTTTGCCTTTAAAAATAAAGGTATTTTCATTTTTATGTAGAGCTACACTGAATGAACCCAAAAGAGATATCTTATCTATGCATCTTTTCTTAGGTTAAATTTAGCTGCAATTGCCCATAGCTATCATCTAATTACTGTGTTGCCCAAGCCAGGAACTCATATTTGTTTGATTTTGTGGAAAAGCATATATATTTTATGTACCATACACTGCTGGGAATTTCTGAGAAGTTTGTGAATGAGTACAGAGATTTTGTTGTTAATTTAAAATTAACCAGTACTGGAGTACTGGATACTCTTTTTTATCACTTTTCTTGTAATGTTGAGAACTAAAACTTTCTGAGGAAACAATAAAAATATTTGGGATTATTTTGTTGTTGCCGTGTTTGTTGTTGTTATTGTGGTTGTGGGAATTTTTTGCTTGTGTTTTTTTTTGTGAACAGATGTCTTCACTTTTTTAACAGCTATGATGCTAAAATAACTAAATTTGAATTCTGTATTTGAATTCTGGACAATTGTGTATGTGAGAAGTAACAAAGTAAAACTCTGCAGCTTACCACATGCTGTAATGGTCTCAAATAATTGAAGAAAGTTTTCAGTTTATCAGTAACTGGCTGGTTTATCAGCTTTCTTTATAGGACGTTGCTTAAAAAAATGAAGCAAATGCTAAAATAAATACCTATAGAAAAAACTGTATTCAATATCATGTGTCCCATCAGCCATAAGTTGCTTGGAGATGGTTTATATTTAATTTTCAGAGGCTACACAAACATTACTTTACTAGGAGCTGTATCTACTTGCACTGTATAAACTCCTTGGTGTTGCTGTTTCAGTGTTTTAAAATACTGATAGTAGAAAACAGGATTTTAATTTTTTTTCATCTTTTTAACAACTGTAGTATGAGAAAAAAAAGGATATTTTTTTTAGTTAGAGCTTACTAATTTATTATTCTATGCTCATTTTCCTATGGCAACCATAATTACTCACATGTGTCACATCAAGACTGCTGTAGTCTCAGCTATTTTGTTATTATCCTAAAAAACTTTTGATATTAATACAGATCAAAACTGGCCTATTCTATCTCGTCTCCTTTACCTCCAACATGAGGTAAAGACTTTCTTCCCTGGTCCTAACACTTTTTATGTCCATTATACTTGTCCACAGAACAGACAGCATTGAATGAAACCAGCAAGTGACTAATTTAAAACAGGAAAGAAAATAAGAGCTAGTTCTTTACATGGTGTTCCTCACAATCCTTTCACAAGGATGCTATAGATGCTAAAAATTTGGAAGGGTTGTAAAAACGGTTGTCTGAATGGCTAAAAGAAAAATTCATCAAGGACAATACCTCTGGCTTAAAAATCATGGGTCAGAAATTTTTGCCCTGTCAAAGTATTCAAGGAAGAACTTACGTTGGCCACTATCATTTGGGATAGATTGACTTTTAGCCTAAGCTTATGCAGACCATAGTCTTCCTAAAACTGTTCTCTAGATGAGTGCTATTGTGCAAATATGGGTGCTACTGCAACTAAGTGTACTTTCAAATTATATATCCCGTTCACTCAGGCGCCTATGCTCTGAAAGGCATTTTTGGTTGACAGAAATATCTGGGAGACCCAACAGGGTTTCAAGCAGCTCAGCCCAAGAGATTAACCAGTTTCTCAGATTTTCTTGGAAGCAAGTCAAACTCACAACGGGATGTGTAGGTATTGTTAGCTATTCCCATCAGCTGCGCACTCTGCTCCTAACTCTCTTCTCTGACTAGTCCTCCACAGTCTGGCTCCCTTGTTTTTATGCTGAATGAAGGTTAAATTGGTAATGACTGGACGAATTTTCTTGATCATACCTTGAGCATCAAACGGTATACATGTATCCAGAGAGCTGCATTTTTATCCTCAGTGCAGCTCTTTGTCACAGAGAAGTGACAATCTTCATTTTGTTAGTCAGGAACTTCAGAGCAGACTTTTGGGCAGCATGCCCAGGGTCCTCCACAAAGTCTGCGTCAGAGCTGGGATACTTTGTACTGAAGTTGCTGTAATTCAAGGGTTATATCAGTAGTGATGGTGTACAACCTGGGGTGTTAGGTCTAAGTTTGAACTGATAAGATTTTGAAGCAGCCAGGCCCATGTGCCATGTATTTTGGGAAGACTCTTCCTGTAACTGCCTGAATGATTATTCTGAACAATGTGTTACCATCCATTACTATTCTTATCTCCGCTACCACTTGTCCTAAACCTGAGTCATCTATTGTATCTCAAGTGGATTTTATGAAGTGTTCCATATTTTATGTTCTACGTGATGGCATTGGCCCATTTTCTATAATCTTTTGTTGGAGTTTCCTGTACTGTAAACCACAGCCAAAACCTTCTCAGGCTGGGAAATCAAGTATAAACTAGCATAATATAAGAAAAAAGCAATTTTACTTAATTTGATTTCTTAATTTGAAATGGGAAATAAAATCACCACAATGGTACAATTTTTGAGTGGCTATATTTTAATGTAATTAAAAAAACTTACGAGTGTTCCCAATACCACCGTAAACTTGTTCCATGCATTTTTAATGTAGACAGATAATTTGTATATGGATTTTCTGAACCAAGTACATCCTCACTCTTTTTTCTGATTAAAGAAAAATATTATAAACATTAAGTGTAAAAACATACAGTGTTTGAAAAGAATCTTGAGTAGTTATTTAAGACACATCTTTTTTTACTTACTGGAAGTATTGTATTTTTTATTGTTGGTAGTAGACTTAATTTTTCTGCTTGTGACAATACCATGTGAGTCTTATAAAAATCCATTTTTCAAGTATTTTGTGACACAAGTTGTGGCAGTAGCTTAATTTAGGATGTAAATGAGTTGTGTAACATTTAATCTTCTATTAAAGTGTTTTTACTATAGTTCTTCCCTTTGAAATAGTTTTGGTTATCCTGTAGTTTTGGTAGACATAATGCTAAAAATCTGACATCTACTTCTCTACTTGCTGTGTAGGCTTTATTTTAAGTCATGTCTTTGTAACATAAAGTAAAAGCTAAAGTAATCCATTGGAAATCTGAAGGTGACATTAATCTTGCTCCACTATAAATAGGAATACAGCGGGGTATAGAGGTAAGAAAACAGTCTAAGTTTGCACTAATTGGAGGAAATCTAATTCATAAAATTAGAGACATTAGAGAGCGATTCATCTGACCATATTGCTCTTGTTCCTTCATTTCTGCAGGGATGGGAATTTGCCCTATTGGGAAGGCAATGTGATCCAACATGATGGCAAGTAGAGACTTACTGTAACTAGATATCTCTACGACCTGTAAAACAGTGAATCAAAACTACACTTGTTACAAATGCAGCATTTTTAAAAGTGGCTGTACACAAAACCTTCTATACATAACTAATCTACCGTATTGACTAAAAATGAAAATATTCTCTGTCTTCTTTAATATGCCTCTAGAGGAAAGTTTGGAATACATCAGGGATTAAAACTCCATCTTGAATCTTGGAAACTCTTAAATATAACAATATTTTTAAAGGATAAGCAAAGTCTCTGTACTTCCCCTGAAGTGCACTGAAATTCATTTCTAGTTGCAAATTCCATTATAAACAACTTGCAAATATGCAATATGTGGTGACAGTAATATTTTTCAGAATGTTAAATTCAGGACAATCTTTCCAATTGCTGTAGATGTGAGAGATGAAAAAACAGGACAGACCTGGCTAAGCTTCAGAGTAACCTGGATGTTTCATGTTCCTTTGTTCCTTTTGATATGGTTGTTGTTTGTTAAATGACTATTTCTTCCACCAGATTTTTTTGATGTTCAGTTTAGAAACCTAGCTTCACACCAGTGAGGAAGAAATGTCTCCAAGTAGAGGAAACAAATGAATGATACTTCTTTAAGTCACAATGTCCAAGAAGCATAAATTTCTCACATCTTCTTGCTACAAAGCCCAGGCTGATTGCTATAAAATACTATGAGAACACTGATTCTTAACATAGGATTGAATAATAATTCTTGACTTTGTTTTGGTGTTTTTTTATTTGGTAGGAGTTTGTTTGGTTGGTTGGTTGGTTTTTTGTGGCAAATATCTAGGACAAACTGAGAAGACAAAATTCAGATCTATGGCTTGTGAGTGCCCAAAGGTGATGTTTCTATTTAATTGAAATATCTATGTTTTACATATTTAGTATGAAAGTACAGCATTAAAATATTTGAATCTAGAGGACTCAAATTATATAAATCAGTGTAGCTCGGAGGAGTAGTATTGGTCCAGATCTGTGATTTGAGATCCTGTAGTACTGAAAAAGGACTTCAAAACATGAAGACTGTAATACTCACCAGAGTTCATGGAAAATCCATTTCTAAACAAAATGAGAGCAAAAGGTGCATTTCAGCAGAAGGAGCAAGGGAAATTGTGTTCTGTTGAAAAGAAATTAAAAAGCATATCATAAATTGACAGCATTTTCATTTACTCAAAACTCCTAACTCGATCTAATGTTCCAAGAAGAAAGACGCATGCCTGCATGGAAAGCAGTAATGATGTAATTGATCAGATATGTTGATATTTTAGAAAAAAATAGTACCTCCACAGATGTGCTACTTCTAGAAATGCTCTCAAAGAAGTGATTCACACAAAAAGACAAAACACTGTAACTTGCTGCTAATGCTTGCTTGCTAATGCAAGTAGAATATGGAGCTATTTCACTTTTATGCTGACCCAGAACCCTTATATCTCTGGGGCTGAGTTCCAGCACTAGGGCTACTGTGCAAACAGGTGGTTTGGCCTCCTTTGGGCACAGAATAACTGAGGCTGGAAGTGACTTCTGAGGAACATCTGGTCCAACTCCACCTACTCAGGACAACATATAGGCAACCTGTTCTAGTGCTCAGTCACCCTCACAGTAAAGAAAGCACTTCCTGTTCAGCCAAACTTTCCTGTGTTTTGCTTTGTACCCACTGCCTCTGGTTTAGTCACTGGGCACCACTAAGAGGAGCCTGGCTTCGTTTGCTTTGTCCCTTCCATTCAGGTATTTATATGTATTGATGAAATTGACCCTGAGACTTCTCTTCTTCATGCTGAACAGCCCCGGCTCTCTCAGCCTGTGCTCACAGCAGAAATGGCCCAGGCCCTTCAACACCTTGGTGATCCTGTGTATGCCTGTGTGTCTCTTGCACTGGGGAGCCCAGACCTGGACACAGCAAGACAGTACTCCAGGAAAATCCATGCGTGTCCCTCACACTGAAAAAAGTTAGTAAAACATGAAAAATTTATAGTTTCCAAAAAGAAAAACAGAGCACATACAGACTCTATGGGTCTTTTAGTGTTGGAGTTCTCTACTCTCATCTCTGACGGACCAAGCCACCACACTGCTCACAGTGAGAGACACAGGCATTTCACTTCAGCTTTCAAAATAATTATTCTTTCTTAATTGTTTATCGAGCCTATATGACCAGTGCAATTCTGAACCACTCTGCTAGTCTTGGGGAATCTGGATTACGCTGACAGCTCTATTAGGCGCTGCAAAGCCTAAGTGAAGGACATAAAGGAGATAAGACAGCTTTAAAATTTCAGCACTGATTGAAATATTGCATATAATTTGGAACATCTATATTCAAGAAAAAGTAAATCAAGCCAGAAAAAGTCCAGATACAGTGTGTAGGTTCAGGATGGAAGACAGATGACCTCTCAGGCAGAAGGGGACCAGCAAGACATGGTTCTTTGCTTAATGAAGTTAGAGCTGAGAGGATAGAATACTTCTGGCATGTAAATTCAATATATAAATATAGACTATCAACAAGTAAATTAGGATGAGAAACTAGAAGATTTTTCTCCAAGCAGGGAAAAGATTTTTTGTAAAAAAAAAAAAAAAAAGAAAATTAGGAAAGCCAAGTGGCTTGAAGATGGTGCTTTTATAGAAAATAAATAACAATCTTATGTGAAGAAAGGAAAGACAGAATCTAAAAATCTCCATTCAGCTCTATGCATAAATTTAAGTTTCTAATGAAAGCGAACTTCATCTTCAGTTGATTCATTTAATTTAAATGAGGCCAAAGTTTCAGCAGATGTTTTTGAAGTGTGTTTCCATTGAAGATGAAATGTATTCACTTGATCTCAATGATACTTATGTAGTTCAGAATTGATAATCAGAGGTGTTTTGTGTACTGCTTTGTGCTTTATTATTACTTCTGTACTGGAGCTTAGAAACCAACATATTTGTGAATGTAATTTTTATTTGGCTAATTTATAAAAGCAGAGATTTTCTGGAAAGCTGATAAAATCCATATCTGCTTACTTAGGGTGGAGGACCTTTCTCAAAGACTTCTATCTCTTCAAAAGGGCTTTTTCTTCCTATTAAAGATTTTCATATCAACAGAGGCCAATAACCCCTAGATTTTTTTTGTGATTGAAAGGATGTTTGTTTCTGGAAAACTGTACTGCCAACCACTGCTGTTCAAGTTTCAGGACGTTCAGGTTCCTGTTTTTTTCAGGTTATGGTGCCCCAGAGTCACACTGTGCCTTTTCTCTCGATGAAATATTGTGAGAAATAGAAATGTTGCATATATTTAACAACATGTGAAAGGAGAAAAGAAGTATTCTTGAGACATTTGTGTTATGAGTAAGCAGATGCTTTTTCAAGAAGAGTAGCCATGGACCGAGATATTGTCATGCAGAAAGCAGGCCATGCCTTTTCACTAAAAATGACTGAAAAAAGACACAAGTAGGTTAGTCATGGGCTTTCTGAAATCTTTCATGCTGCTTCTCCATTTACATTGTTATAGGCATATTGAGATGAGTAGGTGGGTTTTACAAGCACGTAAGAAAAGAGGAAATGAAAGTTTGAGAAAGGCACACTTAAAAAATGACGTTCATAGGATCGTAGTATCATATAATCGTATATGTTGGAAAAGACCCTTAATATTATTGAGTCCAACCATAAAACATATAAAATCATTCAAACAATACAAAACTCAGGAGTTTGGGTTGCTGCAGCTGAAAGAAGAGAGGACAGTATAGTGAAGAACTGAGCAAGAAGAATGTGATAAATTCTGTTAGCCTACTAGCTTCAGTCTACGCTTTTTCAGTTGACACTCTTTTAGTAAAGATGACTCCAAATGTTCCTGTTATGATATCTAATTTTTCCTTTCAAAAGCAAATCCTATCTGTAAGAAGAAAAATATGATGTTGATTTCTGTGAAAGAAGATTCCTTTTAAGCTATCTGTTTCACACACCAGGAGCTGAAAGTGAAGATACATGGTGCAGTATCACCAATCTTTTCTCACTCTAGTTTAAGTTGAATGGTCCTACCTCTTGAGACTTGCTCAAGGAAATTGAAAGAGCTTCCTGGCACAAAATACTTAACATTTTGTGTGTGCGAGAGAGATGGATGAGAAAGGGAAGTGAAATTTCTTGAAAGTTTAGCAAATTGGATTTTCTCTGCAAATCCACTGGGCGATGGAGTATGCTCAAAATAAGGACAGAGGGCAAAGTCAGAACCTCAACTCTTAATGGAAAGAGTGGATAATTCTTTCTTTCAACTAATTCATAATGGAATGTTAAATCAGCTCAAATTGTTTTTTATAGCTTCAGCTGGAAAAAGAGTACCCATCAACAATCTGACATGCCTGAATTATTGTAGTTCTAAGTGCTCAGGCTTTTGACATGTTTTCTTGAAATAACTCTGGGGCAGTAATCACTGTTTTGCCATTCAGACCTTATCATTCAGCTTGCACCACAGGTGCTTAAACTACAATCAATTTGCCTGTGTTCCAGACTGTGGGGTTCTTCTCTTTCAGCTCCATTACCATTTGATAACATGCACTTTGCTGGTTTATCATTCCAAATTGCTTTACACGTTTTTGATTCTATCATACAAATGTCATCCTTTTGTCATAGCTATTTTACAGAATGAACAAAGATTTTCAGACTATTTTTATAGTGCTCAGTTAAACTTAGAGCATACACTGAGTAAATACTAGATCAATGCTATATGTGCCAACAGATAACACTACAAAGCAAAGTCAGTTTTTCCTTAATCTTGGCAATGTTAAGACAGCTCAAGTTTAACTGATAAGTGAACAAAGGAAAGTAACATCTTTACATTTTATAGCCATGCAATTCTATTTTCCTGCGTTTTGGGTTTTCTTTGAGGGGTTAAAATGGAACCTTGTATTCTTAGTTATGAGTTGAGTTGATGAAAGACCAAAAAAGAATATTTAATGATGTATAAACTCTAACTCTCATGCAACTAGTGTGTTATAGAGTGGGCTTTACAGTTACCTTTTGAAAGCAGAAGGATTTCTTCACTATCTCAAGGAGATAAAATGCAGCCTGAATAAGATATTATTACTGAAAAGCAAAAGATTAGTCTGTCAGTCACCATACAAATGTATCACAGAAGGACGATGACAGACACCTAGTCAGAATGCGATATTTTATGTAGGAATAGCAGAAGCAGCCCAGGCAATAAACAATTTGATTGGACAGGTTCATTGTATCGGTAATACCTAAGTTCAAGTTGCTGTTTCCCTTTAACCGTTGGGATGTAGCAGTTTGGAGGGCTTAACAGCTCCCTTTGCTGGCAACAAGCAAGAAGTGCAATTTGTGTGCGCAATTCCTACCAGGTTTGCTGTATCAGGTTTTAATTAGCTTCACAGGCAATGTGTCCTGGCTTCTGCTTTTAGTTATGACATAGTAGGCCTTTTCAACAGTTCACCAACTTCAAGTAAGAGTATAAACAGATCATCAAAAGAAACAAGGAAACAAATTAGACTAGTGTAAATATACTAAATGAAATTAAATTGAACTCAAACATGGTTTGATATAAACTTTTAATAGAAGTGTATCACAAATGGAAAATCACAAAATTATTCTGTATAAGATAGCCAAAGCAAGGCTGACTGAAAAGGTAGTTTTTATAACAAATATACAACACAAAAAACTAGTTCATACCTTATCCCCTTACCAGGAACCTCAACCAGACCCAGAACATTCACCTAAAGTTTTTCTTGAATCCCAAAGGCTAAATCCTGAGCCGCAAAGCCAGCTCAATAACCATCCCTTGCCTGAATGCAAGTGCCTAAGCAGAAATCCTAATAAAGCCTTAATGACCCTAGCTCAAGGTCTTCAGACCCTCACTCTAAGTCTGAAATGTGGAATCTGTTCTCAATTTTAGCTCACATGTGTTAGGCCCCCTAGGAAACAGAAGAAGCGCAGGGTTTGTGATGTTATGGAGCCCTGGGAGATGATTGTGATGGACAAGACAAGTAGGCTTGTATCAGGGAATTTGAATCAGTGTAATTTATTCCCAATTAACAAACTTTAAATTATTGATCCTAGTGTTATTAAAACAAACAAACAAAGAAACAAACACTAGTGAAAATGCCTTGGCTAACCCCTCGGCATCTCTGCTCTACCCTTTCATCCCTCTAATTCATTTGCTGTGTTTTATGCTCAGATCCTTTGGTGAGGTAGTGGGTGGTGCTGGAGACTGATGGCGGTGTGTAGCAGTTCCTTTGATTTTGAGGCTCCTTGTTTCTTAACTGGTCCACCATACTCCACCAACTGCAGTTCCTATAGAGTCATACCTCCTCTTGGTTCTTCTCTCTGTCCCTGTCCAGACTGATATTTATCTCCAGCCCTTTCTCAGGCTGCTCTTTTTCTCCAGCACTTATTCAGGCTGCAATTTTTGGGCATTTTTCCTGCTCTTCTGATCTTCTCTGTCCTTTTCTCCTGTGTATTCTGCTTTAGCATCATTGTCTCTTTCCCCGACCTTTGCCTCAGCATTTACTACCTAACGTTTCTTTGCAGAAGCTCCAGAAACAACTCTGATTCTGTCATACGGTGCATGCATTTTATCTGCTGTGGAGGTGGCATGAGCAGCGTCTGGTACAGGGCAGTTCATGACCTTCTCCTACACAGATCGAGCCTGCAGGCTACCATGAAAAAAAGCCAGACCCCATATCCAACCACTAATTCTCTGCCCTGCCAAAGCTCCTTAAGGATCTCAGGGGAGCAGGGAGGTCATGGGATAGCGTGCATGTGGGACAGGTCGAATTTCAGGAAGGTGAGATGATGCCCTGTCCCGATCCAGCCCCTTGGAGACTTCTTGAGCAGCCCTGAAGCAGCTGTCAGTCAAAAGTCACCCTGGGAGCACTGCCCCCTGCCACACCCTCTGGAGCCCCTAACCCAGCTCCAAAGCCCCAGAATGGCCACTGGGCTAAAAGTCCTGTGCCTGGTGGGGGATGGGGGGGTTATTTTGATTATTTTACCTCCTCAGAAAATGTGTATAGTGTCTTCTCCCTTGTGCTTTCTCATGGTATAAAAAAACTGAAGTCCCTTTTAATAAATTCGACGGGTGAATTTTTGGAGCCCTGTATATTTTTAAAGTAAAACCCCTTCAGTGATTGGGAGTGTGAGCCTGCGGCCTTACACCACATAATGAAAGTTAACCAAAATTTTTTATGATTTCTGTTTTTGAGGAAAATAGCTTCCTGGAGTATTGTAGAGGGCAGGAAAATCAAGGCACTGATTCTGTGTCAATGCATCACACTATTAAAAACTTAGAAGTCATATAGGGTTATAAAAGCACCAGAATAGTGAAGTTATGCTTTTCCAGTTGTATCGAGTTTTATGATTTGAAAGTACTCCTTTCACTGGGCTGTTGTTATAGAAGTAGGTGGATTTGGGTTTGTGATTGGAGTTGTGTATCACATATTCTACTGTAACAGGAGGGTGATACCTCTTCATTTTGTGCTTCATGGAAGGGAAATCCAGAAGCAGCTATCAGATAACTGTGATTAAGAAGGCCCAAAGCTGCAGGTCTCTGGAAGGTAGCTGAGTACTCTGGAAGACATATTGTCCCTCCTTAACTATTTGACATACATCCATTCTTTCCCCCCTTGCTGTAGACAGGATACTGGTCCAGAGGGACATTTGACATGAACTATTGAAAACATTTATCTTCTCTTCTGACCTTTTGAAGTAGATATATAAGGGATTTTACAGTTCCTCTTTCTGCCAGATTCCAAGCAGTTCATGGTATGTGAAACACCTTTTTTTACCCACAGACCTCCTTCCAGGGCTGAAAAAAATATGGTTTGAATATTATCATATTATGATTTGAAAATTAGTTTGAGAGCTTTTGATTGTAAAGAGACTTGAAATACAAAATACTGGCTGGCAATCAATTTATATGCCTTATTAGCTGACATTTCAAATTTTATAATACATATGGACTTACAACCCAAAGCTAAAGAATGGGTTTTGAAAGTGTCTAAATATTATGACCTCTTCACATTCCCCTTGTTGAAACCAAATCAGACTCTTTTCCCTTTCCTTATCAAGCTAACTTCAGACCCTTCAATCTTCATATCTTCCAATATAACCACTTATCATGCTTCCTTTTTTGGTCAAAGTTCTCTCTGTGTATTCCCTTCTCACCGAGTTTTTCTGGTTGCTAAAGAGTGAATCTTTAAATGCTTCTGTATAGCTGAAGTGGAAGCTGGAGGCAAATGAGAACACTTAAGAGTGCCCAGGTAGCACTGAATGAAACGTGCCCAGATGTACCACAACTGGTGCACTCACTAAGAATTGTCTCTCTAGTCACCGAAGAAAACTGAGGACCTGATATCAGTGGTTCTGTTCATTTTAGCTGAGATGTCCACTTTCAAGGCTACTAAATTTTTGTCATCTGTGCTGATCACCAAATTTGGGGGTACATCAGACATACGAAAATCAGTTTGCTTTTACATCTACCAGACGTCGTTTACATAAGGAGCCCCATGACATGTCTCATATGCCTTGTGACTACCCAGCAGGTAAATAATTTATTGTCTTTTGGTTTTCTTTCCGTTTTGGCATCACCCTTGTGTTACGAAACCTATTTTATTTTTTGAAAATTAGGATATCCAGGGTGAGGCTTTAACTATTGAGAACACAGTGTTACGTGCAATGCTTTGGCATTCAGGGTATGTGTTTAGACAACTGTAGAATTCTGTGTAGAATTCTTGAACTTTTACTGCGTTGGCTCATTACTGCCTGCAATGAGATCAGCTTAGGCAGGTTTTAATAAGCTGATCTCCTTAGGCTCCTTTCGTAGCTGCTGAAGACAAATAGGCATCTCCAGACTTACCTTGGCGGCAGATTTAGGGTAGGATGAATCACCTATGGCAGTAATTATTTTTCCTTGATGACTGAAAAGGGAATGGAAGACAGGAGTCAGACTAACTGTGAGACACCTAAACTGAATCTGACAACATTTATGTTGCTTTTAAGCTTTCCCTACTTAAGCCATTTGTCAGGCTATTTGGCTAAGGGACAGACGTTTCTGATTGAGTCTCCTAAACATCAAGAACATTGTGCATTCTGTGTTAAGCTTAGTGGAGGTGGCGATTGATGATATGTCATAAAGCATATTGTAATTGGTAGGATGTTTATTTTTTTCCTTGTTTTAAATCAGCTAGAAGCTGTTTGTGTCTTGCCTACCACTGGCATGATCCTGTCTGTGACTTTTTTCAGTACTTCAGTGTTCTGTTGGCTTGTGTTCATGCACTCACTATTTGGAGCACATGTTGTCCAGCAATCCTGCAGATGGGCTCCATATTTTTGTGTACTCTTATTAACATTATATTTTGGTTAGCTCTAATAGTGTATAAATTCTGGAAGAAAACTTTCCTTTCAAAGAGGATTGTTTTGGAATTGATTGTTGTGCCACTAGATGGCAATATTAGGTAAACCACATTTTTGTCTCTTATGAAAACCGTACCCTAAAGGCACATCTCTATCAAGACAAAGGGAAACATGTTTCAAGAGAAATATTGCTTTATTTCTACATAGCATGTACTGCTGGAGATCTGTCATGTCATAGGATGGCGCTTAAACATAGGGTATTCACTTTTCATTGTGGAAGTGGGATTCCTTGTGAACACATTTTGTTAGGCGCAAATTATCTTTCTGTGTTTTATCTTTTCTTTGTTGTAAGTTATGTTTTTTGTGCTACTTTTTTCAATCTCTTCGTAGGTGGAACAAGTTCTCTTATTCAACTTACTGAATTTTTGTTTATTCTGGGTTTGATCTCAGTTTCCATTTTATATAAGAATTAAAATCTTGCAGAGGAGAGTCAAATTCCCAGAGTGGTCTGGTGGTTGTTGGTCTTTGAAAGAAATTTACAGAATTGTGGAAGAAGACAAAAATAGCTTTTGTCAACAGTCTATTTGTGCTGTCCTGTAGAAAGTGATTCAACACTGTTATTTGTCTGGGACTATCTCAAGTGTTTGTTTGTTTTTAATTTGATTTGAAATGTTACAGTTTAACAGTGAGGTTGTTTCATTATGTTTAATTGCTATTCTCCCATCTTGATCTTGTTTTTGTAGAAATATATAGAAATACTTTTTTCTTGTTTGTTTATTCGATTTTAAATAAATTACATTCTCCATCTGGATCTCCTGATTGTTGTTTCTCACGGGCTCTGCCTGCCAAAACCTTGACTCCTGAATACAAGCCAATATACCAAGAATCCCCTCAGGTTCTGCAGCCCTTTATAGACATTTTCTCTATGTGTATATATACAGGCAGAGGGAACATAAAAGATGAACAGGGAAATGACTCCATGAAGAAAGAGAGGAGATGAGCAGAGGAGAGCTTTAAAGTGCAGACAGTAGCAGCTGGGGATATTTAAGAAGGCTAGAGAGCCATGAGAAAGTAATGATAGTTCTAAGATGAATCATCATTCCTCAGAGGAGTTTTTGAAAGGACAACAAATAGGGTAATAAAGTGAAAGGAAGAAGAAAAGAAACGCAGGGGCCTAACTGAGAAAGTAGACCTTGGCTTGGCAGGACACTGTAAAGCTTGTGAAGAGCCCTAGACTTTCCAAGCATCAGGCTTTATGTCTGCAGTGCTTACAAAATCAATGAGACCAGTATAAAAACTGAAAGTTTATCTGTCATACCAGAGTGTGCAAGAGCAGCACTTTTCTCTGGAATATTCAAAAAAGCTCACAGGTAAGAGAACCAGTTTGCACTCAAGCTGAGGGTGATACATTGAGGAAAAATCCTATAGAGAAACTCTTCCTTCTGACTCCACCACTGGTGTGTCAGATGGTCTTCCTTGCCTCTGCTCTGGACTTGTGCATCTTTGCTTATGCCTTCTACCTGGAAAG
This sequence comes from Serilophus lunatus, assembly GCA_013399895.1. Classification (NCBI taxonomy): domain Eukaryota; kingdom Metazoa; phylum Chordata; class Aves; order Passeriformes; family Eurylaimidae; genus Serilophus; species Serilophus lunatus. The sequence continues at coordinate 585,439 of VXBA01006127.1, read as the reverse complement.
TGCAAAGCTTATGTCATTTCAGTTCTCAATGCAGCACGATCCTTATCTTATAAGTGGACTCCTTACATAAGAATGCTTTCTAAATTATGGTACTGACAATAAACTTGATTCGTCAATGAATGTGTTCTTTGGAAGTGAATTCTAAGCACTTCTCAAAATCTCTGCTCCCCAACCAATTAATTTTCTCTAGGAAATATCTTTTTGCTGTAGTTGAAATACTGCAGAAAGAAATGCCTCTTGCTGACATTTCTAAAGGGTAAAGAATATATGAATTATTTGGCTCAATAGCCAAATATTTACCTTGCTATTGGTTAGATATTTCATCTAAATAATGAGAAATTCTTTCAGCTTCATAATTGACTTTATTCTCATTTTTATTTTCTATGATGCAATGTTATATTATATTTTCATATTATTTATTTACTATTTCAGCTGATAGTTTTTCTGATCTTATCAAAACCAGAACTGATATAATATGAAAAAATCTCAATGTTTCTAAAGGAAAAAAGACTGCATTTTTATTTTGGAAANTATATAACATATTCTTCTGTTTTGAATTATTCCCTGCATTTATGTTGAATTTTAACTTTCCATGAGTGTCCCTTACATAATATGACATGATTACTAGCCTAGATAAGAAAGTAAAATGCCAAATGTGGGTAGGAGTGCAAAATTAGCCAGTAGACTAATGAAAGTGGAAAGGTTGATGCTAATCACTATAGTATACTAGACTAAATGAGTCACTATTGAAATAAGGTATAATACCACATCATAAATTACTAGAGTGCATGGAGATTGTGATTCCACCTATTTGCAGTGAAAAATCCCTGCATGGAGAGGTATTCTTTTAAAACTGGGTTTTAGCTAGGTCTGTTGTAAAAATACACAACAAATCAGCTGTGTCAGCAAAGCTGAGGAGGCAGAAAAGTATCAGCCACTGACACTGGAAACTTCGGTTTTGTCATTGTCAGACTACAGCATGGTCTTGCAGCCCAAGTGAGTCAGTTCTGCAAGGCTTTCTGCTGTGGTATTTCTGCATTAATTGTAATTCAGAACAGTCACCACAGTTACAGGTTTGGAAAAAGATACAAAGAAACCTTTTACAACAGGTTTGTCCATTTTTCTAACTTGTTGGCCTAGTCAAGTCCCTTAGTATTATGTTTTCTTCCTGGCCTTTTCTTGAATATTGTTTGGTTTATTTCATAAGCACTGATGAAGCAATGCACTGAATCCTTCAGCCACCTATGATTAAAAGCAACCACTGACACCCAGTGTCACCTGCTTTTTTCCTACAAGGCCCTGGGGCAAAGGAGGTGTTTTATTCCAGTAAGCAATGGGTTCACACATGGTGGGTGTAGTTGTGGGTTGTGGATACTTGAACTTTAGATTACAGTATGAGCTGCAGAGCTGTAACTCAGCTCTGGAAAAGATCCATGATGCACCTCTGCTAGGTAATAAGCTGTCAAAGGCAGTTCAGAAAGCTTTGTCCTTTTCCCTTTCCCATTTTCCCTTCCTTTCTATTGGACAACTTTTCACCTGGGATAAAGAAATACAATAGATTTTACCACATCAGGGATGTTCATTGGCGAACTACTACAATTCAATTAACTTTTTAAAATTTGGCCTGGTCAGGTCTGATAATCATACTTGGAGTCAGCTTAGTATGTACATAAAAGATGTGTTGGTTAGATATAGTGACTGAATATATGTTGAATATGCTATATTGTAGAATTCATGAAAATACTGAAAGACTACATCTGTCAACAAATTAATATATAAGGGATCTGAAAGAAGTAATCAGGATTTGTTTCATTATTTTGCTTTTCACTAAAGATCCGCCCTTTCTCTCAGTACTTCTTTATCTTACCTCTTGGCAAGTTTTTCCTTCAAAGTCAAGAAGCACACTAGGACTCTATTTTGCACTCAGAAAATGTGAGACAGAAGGAGGTAATTTAAATAAAAGGCCCTGATTTCCTGGTAGCATACACGTCCCAGGAGTTAAACAAGAATGACTGAGGTGTTATTAACCCTTCTTGGATTTCTATGTCCACCATTTTAAAAAGAGTGGCTCAATTTCTGCTTATTCTCTTTGATCAGCTACATCTCCAGGCAGTTACATCAAATCTGGTGAGCTCAGACAGTGCATTTGCTCTTTGTTCACACTCAAATTACCATTCTCTCCTTTTACATGGTTTGCACTGCTCTTATGGGAGATTTCCTGGTCTTCCAAGTGTTTTAGGTGGCCTCGAATTTGAGAAATCATACTGGGCTAGTAGATTAGGACATATGAAATGCTGTACTACCTTGGTCAGATGTTGCAACTTCTCGAATCACAGACTACTGTAGAGGTCAGAAACGAGTAAATGTGGAAAAATATTACTCCATTGCACATTATTTTATCATCTCATAATGTTTTTATGAAGGCTAGCTTTTATGGGAGGAATAATGTCTATTGAGAAATATAATTTGAAAAAAATAATTCTGATGCATATTTTATTAGCAAATCTCCCATTTTGATATTTCTTTTTTTTTAATTTCACCTTAAAGATCCTATGAAACCAGCTATAACCAACTACACAAACATAGAAAACTCTCTGTTTTGGGGTGAATCCTCCAAGCAGAAATAAAACTTCATTGAGATTTGAATTCTATCTTCTAATTAATAAAAAAATATATTTACTCATCTTGTTCTTAGGATAACTCATATATGAACTGATTTCCACCATTCCTAGCACAATTAAGCGCATCTTTCCCCAGGAGTGTGTAGTTGTGAAAAGAGAGGTTATAGGAAGTGAAGGATTGTATTTACAGCAACATTACTGCATTTTATTACTGCAAATCTATCAGCAAATCATGTTCTGACTGCAAGCAGCCCATTAACAAAGATGCTTGACACAATTAAAATGTGAGTACGTGTTGGTGTCATGTCTGAAAATACACATATGAAAACTATATAAAAATTGGGATAACCAAGTGCATTTCGTGTGGTTTCTGTATGAGTACAAATAATCGCTTCATTTTTTCCCTGTGTATTTTTTTAATCAGCCTGAGGCACAGTGGGAGGTATTTCTTCAGCTTTCCAATAAGGAAGGGGTGAGGATTAAAGGGAGGGGGTCTGCCTTCAAAGCCGTGCTCAGTCCAGAGGGAGTCTCCTCCTGGGGTTTTAGCCTTGGAGGGTCTTTGAAGTTTTTTGGATTTTTACTTACCAGGTGGTCTTGAATCATAGCAGTGTCTCCTCTGAGCTGCAGTCACACAGCACTGCAGGGAACCTACCTACTTCACTTTCTGGATTAAAGAAGCCACAGGAAAAATTATATTTTTCCAGGATAGTTATATTGCTTATGGGAGCACAATAATCCCTGCTACAGAACCCGAGACAGTAGAAATACACACCAGATAGCAGAAAGTCTGATCCTGTTAAAAACTAGCATTCAGCAGTAGTGAAAAGTGTTGTTTGAATGCAGTCATTAGATGGCAGAATTGATCAAGCAATAACACGATCTTTGTGCTGTGTAGCGTATGCCCCAAACCAGATGGTTTAAAGAATAGATACCAAATAGCAGCTGGTGCTTGTACATATTCCTGAAATACTTTACCTGGCTTACCTGCAGGCACTTTGAGCTAACAGAGACCACAGTATTTGTACATCATTTCCAGAAGCAGCACTTCAGGGACTGGGGATCAGAGCATCAATCAATGAGAATCGTTAGATCATTTCTAGACATGTGCCTTTGAAGACCTGTACCTGTGCAAATATTGACCATCATGATGCTGTCTGGCAATACATTTTTGGCAATAGCACAGGTATAATTCACTTGTGTTTCCCTAAATATCATTGCTTTGAGAGTTATCTCTTCTGAAGTGAATTTGTTCAGCCAGTTTTTAACTAGTTAGTTTCTTTGAGCATCGGCCAGCGCCATGCAATTACTTGCCAATAGGAGCTCATTACTAGCAGTTAAATTTTGTGGGAGCTGACCTCTCAGATTTTAGCCATTCTTCGGTACCACCAGATAAAGAAACATGGTACTATCAAATCTAACAACCCCTAAACCCACATGAAAATAAAAATGTATTATTTATAATCAGTCTGCTGACGCAGGTAAATTATTTTAGCACTAACTTTTCCAGTATTCCTCTTTCCATTAAAATTATCTGTGGTCTGATTGCAGTTCCCAAACTACACACACCTCTACCTCCAGAAAAAGATATTTTATATTCTTTATTAGTGCCTAAAGGTAGCATTTCATACTATTTTTTTCACACTCAGAAAAAAATGGAGAAAGGAACTTAAACAAAATTCTGGTAATCTACAGCTAAAATTATCAAATTATGTGCAGAAATAACATTGACAGATATGCCTCTAACTGATTGTTTATGCAGGTGTTTAAATATATTACATCCATATACATGATTAGGATGTATTTCATGATTAGCAAAAATTCCAGCTCTTTATCCCAAGTTCAAAATGGGATGCTACTCCCTTTCTTTTAAAATTTTAGATCTGTTGGGTTTTTTCATCTTTTTCTTTTTTTTTTTTTTTTTTTTTTTTTTTTTTCCTTCACCTACAAGTGCATACAAAATCTCCTAATAAAACTGGTCTGCATTTTACAACATAACAATTTCTTCTTTACAGGTATATTGGGATATACTCCTAACATTAACCATCTACTTCTGAAGTTGTCACCTGGGATTCCTTTACAGTCACTGGAAAGCAATAGCCACCTCTAGAGGCAATTCATGCCATCTATTTTAGATGTCTGTTTTAGGATGTGTCTGCTCTAGAAATTATGATTTCTTTCCAGGGACTATAACAGGAGCCTGGGGGGATTTAGCTGAGGTGAAAATTCCCAGTCTTGTCACTTGGTCAGGTCAATCCATGCTGAGTCTAAGGTCTGCAATCAAGATTGCAAAATTTTGTCACCTCTTTAGATTAGAACTGTATGCAATCTATGTCTGTTTTGCTACACTGAATTAAATTATGAGGGGCACAATCCAACAACAGTAAATCTTTTAAAGGTGATGAAACCACAGTTGTAGAGTATACTCATCAGGATGCGAATGTACTTATATTAAGAAAGAGTGATAAGAAAATCACACCATTTAACTGAAAAAGTTTCAGTAATATAACAAGAGCATTAAAATTAAATTGTAACAAATAAGCATGATACAAATGATTGTATCAAACTGTACAAATGGTTTTGTACAATTTGCTTTTTATTTGACTATACAATGATTTCATTTTCCCTTCAGTGAATCAACGGTTTGATCAACTCTGCTAGGCCTAGTTTTTATGATGAAATAATCAATAAGAGAAATAGCTAGAAATCTACTTATTTAATTAGCTTTAGTATATTTGAAGGACCACTCTCTCTTGATATTTACTTTAGTATGATTTACAGTAACACTATAAATTCAATGAGTCTGAGATCAGCCACTCTAGCAAATTCTGTTCCTACTTCAAACTTCCTTCACAACTCTCATTCTCAAGAATTTTGAATAACTCAAGAACGGACCTATTTATTGTCTTTCTGTGGGTTTTGTTTGCGTTTGGTTTTAATAATCACAGAGAAGCAATCTGTTATAAAGAAGATATGAACTGATTTTCAAAGCTTACTTTTACAATATTCCTTCTTTTATTTCTTGCTATACACAGTGAGTCAGCACGTGATGAATGTCTAAAGGCATACTCTAAATTTCCAAGACTACGTCTGCATGTGGAATCCTAGTTCTTCACTTAATTATGGTATGTGTTAGTTTTCTAGACAATCAATAGCTGCCAACAGTGTGCATCCATTGCTGAGATACCTTGCTTGTCTTATAAACATATCTACTAGTCTGGAGTAACAGACAAGCTATGATGTATAAACATGTTACAAGCAGTTTCAAAGGAACATCAGAAGTCTTTCTGACTGGTGCTCTGTATATATGATAATGAACTGCTTCAAAGGGAGTGGTGAATGTCCAGTGAGTCTCAAAAACAGCAGTAAGAAAACATCTTCAATAAATGTTTGTGTCAACAGTTAAAACCCAACCTCCCATTTAAACTTCCTTATTGATGCGTGATATTCATATAAACAAACCTAAAATGAGTTAACAGTAGTTTCAGAGCTTTTAAGACTCTCAGAGCAGGTGATCTGGAGAGCTTATTCTAGTTTTTTTATTATAGTAAATTTTGTCCACAGTATTCTGAGTACTCTTACTAACTTCTGCTTCTGTTCAGCTCCATAGATGGTTACAAGTGTCAGTAATTTGTTTCATGCTGAAATAAATAGATTAATGTTTTCTGCTTACTACATTTTGCAGCCTAAGAACAGCATAGGACCACCCATTTTAGTTCATTGCTTCAGGTGAGTCATGTTGATTGGATTTATCTTTCTTTGGGCAGATGAACTGAAGGGAACTTTTAGAATTAGTGTTGGTATGAATACATAAAATTTCAAATGAAAAATACCTTTTGGATACTGTCTGCAATATTCCCTGACAAGTGACTTCTTAAGAGGCATTATCAATATTAAAACAAAAATTCAAATTTGCTAGATGTAAGGCTGTATAAAGAACAAGTAGTTTTTTAAACATTCACTTTCCTTTGAATGGTATAACCATCCTTTAGTTTATCTTAATATTGAAAGGGATTTTCAGAATTATCTGTTTTAAGATATTTTTGAACATTGTTATTGAGCGTATCTAATTATTCACATTAAAACAACATTAAAACTAGAGACTGTGAGAGAATTTTATTGACCTTCAACAAGAAATGCATCTAGATGAACAGTGACTCTAAGAAAAAAACCTTTAGCTGAAAATTCCTTTGAGTTGTATTGAATATCTCAGCCTAGAGACAATGGGACTAACCAACCATGCAGATAGATATTATATTATTGCTAGTGAATGTAATGAAAGATTTCTGGTTTTGGTGTGGGTTTTTTGTTTGTGTGGGTTTTTGTGGTTTTTTTGCTTTGTTTTGTTTTTAATTTATGGCTGCATAGTATTTCCCTGCTTATGAGCTTTTTTTTCAGCTACAAATTTTAGAATCTTCATTGCTTGGCTTTTAGTAGATTTGTTCTGGAGTTCTGTACTTCTAAATGCATCCAGACCTTGTTTGTATTGACTGTGAACAATGACAGGTTTGTAAAACCTTACTGGTTTGTATTTTTACAAAGCAAGCAATTAGGTTCAACACAGTCAGAGTAAGTAAAGATTGCTATATACTGCTTCTTTCTTTCTGACGCAGAGAAATGTAGCAGTTCTGTGGCACGTTTACCTCTCTATTTAGGAAACACAGGTAAGTTCATCCCCTGAAAAATGTGGCCAAAGCCCATACTTCTGCACAGTGAGCGCTTTATCAAAAACATTATTAGAAAGGCTGACCAAATAGGATATCATCCAAAATAGCAAATATCCTGCCTTACACTTCATATTTCTAACACTAGGATATATTAATGACACCACTGTAGTAACGACTCCCTGGGGCTGCTGGGTGACAGCAAGCTGTAACAGTGATAATTGTGATACCTAAGCTACTTAGAAGATATACTGACAACAGACGTATGTATAGGATTGTGAATATTGTGCCTTGGTATTCAGGTTAATTGCTGAATCATGTTTTTTAAGGATGTCTCTGAGGGGATTTCTAGTTCATTACTGGATACAATTCTTCTTTTTATAACTAGGCTGCTTGTTTTCATGATTGATTGTTAAAAAAAAATCCTGTCCAATTTATGCTACTACTACCAGCGGCCACTTGCATCATACAGTGCATGATATAATTCTTTATGAAACTGAGACAATCTTCATAGTTAAACTCAATCTGTTGTGTTGCGAATCAGTAAGAGACTGAAATGAGGAAATTTAAAGCAATCCTATAATTGTCGTTCCTTCCTACACAATAATTTGCTCTCACCTGTAGTTTAGATGTTGACAGTGGTCACTGTTAGAGGTACAACCCCCAATTCACTGATATCCCTTGAGGATTAATGCTAGTGAAAATACCGATGAACATCTTTATTAATGATCTTGTTAATGATCTCCAATCCCATATATTAATGCTGAGATGGAAAGCACTCTCAGCCATTACTCGGATGTTGTGAAATTGGTTGGGGGAGTGGTTGATACCCTGATGGGCAGAACAGCTCTTCAGAGTTGTCTCAGCAGTCTGGAGTAATGGGCTAATGGGAATATCATGGAGTTTAGTAAAGGCAGACACAAAGAGCTATACTACATGCAGCTGTATGGCCTGACTCTGTCAGGTTAAGTAAAGGTGAGGACCCCTGGACAACAAATTGGATGTGGATCGGACCTGTGCCTTTGCGGTGAAGGAGGCCAGCCACATTCTTGGCTGTGTTAGCAAGTGATGATTTGTCGTTTATTCAGCACATGTCAGAGTTCACGTTTGAAGCGTTTTGGTAATTCCTGGGGTCCGCAGCACAAGGAAGACACTGACATACTGGAATGAGTTCTGAAAGCACCACCAAGCTGGTCAGGGACTGGAGGCTATTGAAGGAAAGGAGAGAAAGGATCTGTTCTTCCTGTAGAAGGGGAGAAGCCAAGACAGTCCTACTGACATCTGCCACTATCTAATGGAAGAAAATGTTAAAAAATGCTTCAAAATTCTGCTGTGGGCAAAAGGAGACCTACCTTATATATGAAGCCAAGAATTTGTTACTAGTATTACAGAAGTCTTGACAGTTAATAATTACTCCAGATTTTATGGATACAGGAGAAGAAATAAATACTATTTTTCAGGAAAAAAATCAGTAATATATTTATATTACTGGACAACGATCTCAGGCATGTGATCTGATACTTAAGGTGTCCTGTGCAGGGCCAGGAATTGAACTTGATGGTCCTGAAAGGTAACTTCCAAATCAGCATATTCTTTGGTTCTATTCTATGATTAATATGTAACTGTGGTAAACACAGATATGCACAGACTTCCTACCATCTACCACTTTCCTTGATGTTTGCTTGCCCTACTGCTGCCACCCAGGATCCTAACATTGACAGCTTCCTTCTGGATCTTGTGTCAGATATAGGGAATGATCAACATCTCAAGAGCTGTGCTGCAAGGGTGTGATGCTGATATGATGCTTTCTTCTTCCTCGCTTTAGTATCTGTTAGGACATGTTTTTATGTTTGCTAAGTAACTTTTACAACTTGGTCTTGTTCATCAGTTTACATCTCCAGATTACTTCTGCATTTATTATATATAGTGCCTTTCGTATATATTTTGTTATCCTTAAAACTAGTTTTCTGTATCTCCAGGCCTGCATTTTTTGTTTCAATGGTAGTGAACTGCTTATAGGCATTGTGTCTCCAGTGCCAAACATATGCCTCTTTTTACTTACAACTCACATCTTAGAATCACAGAATGATACAATTATTGGAAAGGGAAAGTAAAAATATAATAAAGAAATAATAATATAAAATTATAGTAATATAAATATTAATGTAATAGTAATATTTTATATTGATATAATAATAATATATAATTATTGAAAGGGGAATTTAAAGATCATCTAGTCCAACACACCTGCCATAGACAGGAACAGCTTTCACCAAACCAGGTTGCTCAAAGCCCCATCCAGCCTGACCTTGAACAATTCCAGTGGTGAGGTATCCTCAAAAACAAGGCAACTAGTTCCAGAGCTTTACTATCCTCATAATTTAAAATGTCTTCCTTAGACCATGCAAAACCAATACAGAACCTGTGGCCTAGTACTAAGAACGACAATACTTTATTTGCTAGTCTTCAGACCTACAGGGTAGAGAAGATGAGTCTGGAGTCTTCTCAGTGATGCATGCCAACAAAACAAGGCACAAGGTACTAGGGAAGAAAAAAAATCATTGTTTGTGTGCTCAAACACAGGAGAAGGTTGACCAGGGAGGTCGTGGAGTTTCTGTCTTTGAAGATATTCAAAACCTGACAGATTTTTTTTGGTTGTTGTCGAAACCTTACAAAAACTCTAGAACACTCATGACTGTTTCAGGAATTCTCTTAAGATCTCTTGATTAAGCTCATGTTCCTGTCTTGTGTGATTCAGACAAAAAATTTCAATTTGGTGTTTGAGGACCTTAGTCATCAGATGGATAATCAGACCTAGAATTAATTCACAAACTATAGAAACTTAAATGAAGTCTTTAAAATAAGTTAAATTCACTCAATTCTCCCTATGCTTTTAGAAGAGAATGACAAGCACTTTCAGATAAAAATTCAGGTTTCAGACTGATTCACACTCTGGAGGTGAGATTTCCCTCCACTGGGGAAAAAAAAAAAGCCAGAAATTAATTTTCCTTAAGCTCATTTTAGTCCCACTTTGGTTTAGGCACAGAATTTTTTGGTATATGTATTTATAATATCACAATGTACCCAAAACTTTTTCTAGAAAGCTTATTTCTGGGAAAGTACACCTTAGCAAAACAGGATATTTTGCTTTATAATCCTTACTATGTCAATATTTTCAAACCTGTCATAATAGTTAGATATTTAAAATATATATTTTCATAGTATTTAAACTGTTTTAAGTTTTAAAGCCAGCCAAGCATATTGGATGTTTCTGCTTAACATCAGGCATTGACATACAGCACTGTTTGGCATTGCTTTAATTATCTAAAAAAACTTGGTAGCAGGTAGCTTTTCTAAATATAACATTCAGGATTTTTTTTTTGTTTTGGAAAGGGAAGCTATTAGATGATTCCTTCACCTGTATATAGAATCTGGAAAGACTTACCTTACATCTCGTTTGGAAAAAAGACATTATAACACACTTATGATTTAGGATCTGACTGTATTTGGTTTATATGGCAAAGTTTTGGTAGCAAGGGACTACAAGGATGGATTCTGTAAAGACTGCAAGAGTTGCTTCTGTGAGAAGAGAAGCTGACCTCATGTCCAATAGAGCCAAAGTTGAGCCCATTAGCAATAGTTGGTAGCACCTGTTACACAAAAAATTTGATTAATTTTGTTCTTCTCTCTTTGAATGGTCTTGTTTAATAGAGATAATTGCTGAACGAGGGGTGGTGGGTGTGTGCAGTTAGAAATCTGATAAATGAGATTAGAGCTTGCAAAGAGATATGAGTAAATTGAATTAAGCTACAGGAATGTAGACAGAGGTCAGGGGAACACTCCACCAGCTATTGGAGAAGATTGTGACAGGCTTTGTTGATATGCAGAAAAATGACTATCCAGAGTCAACAACTTTGAAAGATATAATATTATGTGGAGGTTCTACACTTGAACAATATGTAAACTTTTTGAAAAAAGGTTGGTTGCTGGGAAGGCATAGTGCTTAAAAGATATTATTTGTCTGTATTACTTTAGTGAAAAAAGGTCAGTGTGTCTCTTTCTAAGCTTCAGCTGTGTCAGCAGGAAGTAAAGTATTTCAGATTCATACTAAAAGGACAAAAATTAATAGAATGGATCAAGGCTATTGTAGAAATATCTCGACTGGTAACAAAGAATAAAATTGTGAGTGGGTTTTTAAGCATGGTAGTATACTGCAGACCTTGGATTCCAAGATGATGGAAGTAAGCTGTTGACAGAAGGTACCGAGGCAAAGGAAGTGTGACCTGTATTTTGAGGTCTAGAGAAAGAAAAGGAGCTTTGCTTCAGCATTGGGATTGCCATACTACTCTAAGGTCTTTGAACTATTTTGGTATGAGTAGCTTAGTACTCCACCAGATCCTGTAGTGGCAGGAAACATTTTCTGTGTTAAAGCAATAGCATCAACATTGAATATCATAGAAATAAGCAGACCTTTAGTCCTGAGTCACTCAAACACCATGTATAACCTACATAAAGTAGAAATGAATCTTAAATGACATGCCACAAAAGCATTGTCCCCACAAAGAGAACATAATTAAGGATTATTAATTTTGTATGTGGATAATATTACTTTAAAAAGATATAATGTTTTGAATGCAGTAACTTTACTGCCTTCTCTCTCCCATGGTAAGCCACATCATTATTATGCTAAGGTAGTGTTTCACTCCAGCCACTTACAGGAAAATCTGTGAGATCAACCTCTAGAGAACTCAGGTCTAAATAATCTTTTCGTTGATGGATCTTTGTACCATGTGAATGGAGAATGACACGCAGACTGTGTAGTGATGAGAAACTTAGAGGTGCTTGAAGCAGAACCTTTACAACTCCCAGTTAGTGTCCAAGAGGCTGAATTAACTGCATTACCAAGAATGACCTGATGTGGATGTAGTCAGAGGGCAACTATACTGATTCTAAATATGCTTTTGGAGTGTATCATGAACACGTACGCTATGGAAAGAACAAGAGTTCCCTACTTCCACAAGAAACAGTAATTCCAATGGAACTGAAATCCAAATGCTATGTTAGCTATTAAGCTTTGTGGGGAAGTTGCTGCACTATATTGTCCTGCTCATATCAAATGATCCAGCTAAATTGAAAGAAATAATGAATTGTCAGATAAGGCAGCTAAAGCTGCAGTCTGCTAACCTGTACATGAGTGTGCCACCATAACATCTCCCTCTGATGAAGACTGGCCCAAATATATACAGAGACTACCCATGAAGAACAGACTTGATGGAAGGCTGTGAAAGATGAAACTGGAATCTGGGAGAAAAACACATTGTACCAAGAAAATATTTAAGGATTCTGGGTGGGTGATTCAATGATAAAACACATGGAGGCATGACAACAGTTGTTACTCAGAGTGAGAAAAACTGGACAGCCCATAGAATATTTGTGATAGTAAAAAGGATTTTGATTGTTACACGTTAGAAGTTTTCTGATGCAAAACCCAAATGGGAGGTTGGAGGATGATCATGGGTATAGTTCCCACCTCAATGACTGCAAATTCATTACGCTGAGATGTCTGCCATGAGCAGACTTAAACACCTGATGGTAATCACACTCTCAGGATGAGTAGAAGCTTTTCCCACCAGCAAAAGCAGGAATGCAGGAGTCTTCAAAGCCCACTTATGGGAAATCATTCCCAGATATAGAATATCTGAAACCACGGAGTCAGATAGAGGTTCTCGTTTTCCAACACAAGTACTAAACAATATCTATAAAAGTTTGGGAACACTGTGACAACTACATATTCCATGTCATCCGTGGTCCCTATGAGGACCAGCATCTTAGATAGAGATGGATGAGTTACCAAATTCGTACTGGAGATACCAAAAGACCTATAAGAAAATGCAGTATAAGCCAGATTGTTTCAACTGCTAGCAGATGGAATGCAATCCAGTCTGGATATGCAATAATGATAGAAGTACACCCTTGTCATAGTGGTTAGCACGATAACATGTTTAAGAAGAGGAAAAACAGCAGTAGGAAGAGAAGACAATATATGAGAGAAACAGCCCTGTAGACACTAAAGTGCAGAAGGTGCAGGACGAGGTGTTTCAGGGATCAGAGCGGAGATTCCCCTGCAGCCAACAGTGAAGACCATGGTGAGATAGTCTGTCTCCCTGAAGCCCAAGTAAGTCCATGGTGAAGCAGATATCCACCTGCAGCCCGTGGAGGACCTCACATGGGAGCATGTGGATGTGCCCAGAAAGAAGCTGCAGCCTCTGGAGAGGAGGCCGTGCTGAAGCAGGCTTGCTGGCACGACCTGCAATCCTGTGGGAGAAGCAAACAGGAACAATCTGTTCCTGAAGGGCTGCACCCCATGGAAGGGATACACTGGATGAGTTTTGGAAGAACTGCAGCCTGTGGATAGGACTCACACTAGGGAGGTTTGTGGAGGACTGTGGAGGACTATGTCCTGTGGGTAGGACCCCATGCTGGAGCTGAGGAGGAAGTGTGAGGAGGAAGGAGTGACAGAGAGAACTTACAGTGAATTGACTGCAACCTCCCTTCCCCATCACTCCGCACTGTTCAGGGGGAGGAAGCATAGGAGTTAGGAGTGAAGTTGAGCCTGGGAAAGACAGAGTATGTGATGGGATTATTTTTATATTTTTTTATTTCTCATTTTCTTATTTATTATTTTTCATTTTCTTATTTCTCATACTCTGATTTGATTGACAATAAATGAAATGAATTTTCCTGAGCTGAGTCTGTTCTGCCTGTGATGATAATTGCTGAGTGATCTCCCTATCCTTATCTCAACACACAGACTTCTTGTCATTTCTTCCACCTCCCCTGTCCTCTTGAGGAGGGAGAGGGATAGAGCAGCTTAGTAGGCACTTGGAAGCTCATCAAGGTCAATCCACCACATTGACAAAAGCCACACTGATTTAAATGGTAAGACTGAACTGGTGGGTTTTGCATCTGTAATGTCTTAGTGATATTTCCAGTTAATATCTTTTTTCAAAGAAGTAACAGTTTTGTCCTCTAAAAAGAAGTCTGTGCTAGTAGATGATCGTTAAATTCTGAAAAAAAGGTGTAGAATAACTTGAATAAAAATAAATATGAAAAACTTTTTGGCGTGAGATGAAGTCCTGACTCCTTGAGGATAAGTAAAAAAATGAGAATACAAATCAGAGAGTGCCATCTGACTTCTGTGTGGTCTTCTGGGAGATCACAGGTTATCTTTACGTGCTGCTTCTTCATCAATAACATATGAGCTACTATTTCTTCTTACATGTCATTGCCCTTTCCTCAAAAACAAAAGGAAGAATTGGAGCACTGTGGGGAGAAAAAGGTGATGGAGCGATCCATGAGTGAGAATAATTGGATCAGTTTTTTGAGCTACACTTCTATGAAAAGGGCTGGTGAATTAGCTAAGCTCAGTCTTTTCTAATATGAGTAACAAGAATAAATGAATTTGCTGGAGAATTCAGTGACTAAGTTAATTGGTTAGAAAACTTTGAATTCAAAAGACTAAGTTCACAGAATCATTAAATATAAGGAAAAACTGATAATATTTATGGATTAAAATTATTTTGTGTAACCTTCTGAGGGATAAATTGTCTTTCCACTATATGTTACCATCAAACAAGGCTTTCTCTATTCATACGGATACATCTGTATATAACTGAAAAGAACTGAACAAGATGTAATTTTTTTTTTTTTTTTGTGCCAACTATCTATCTAAGACTTGAGAGAACAGACAAAGGATTTTCTAGTTAGGTGTTTGGATGGTTCACTTTTCGTAGGTGATTACCAGTTTTGAAACTGAGTTTTCTGGAGACTGATACTTCCGAGAGCCAAGTCCAGAGCTTTTTAATGCACACATTATGCCAACTAACTGACATTTGTGAAGAGAAATAAACATCAATTTAAGATTTTCTAATATCCACTTATGGCATTCAGAAGAAAGAAATATTTCTGTTTGGAAGCTGATGATCTATTGGACTGGGCAGCAAAATAGTCCCTATCCCCCAGAATTATTTACATTTGTGGAAAAGGAAGGAGATATTATACTGTTTACTGTGAACTGTGCTTGTAGGTGCAGGTTCCTATGAAATATACAAGCCAATGTGATGCCAACATCATTTCATGTATTAGTTCAAATATTGACTACTACTGTAACCAAGACCCATTGAAGAGTCTTTAGCACCAACTTGGTCACCAAGTCCTTGGATGTGTTTAAGGATAGGTTGGATGGTGAACTTAGTGACATGGTTTAGATGGTTTAGATGATGGGTTGGTGTTGGTTAGGTTGTTAAGTTAGGTAAAAGGTTGGACTCGATGACCTCTACAGTCTTTTCCAACCTTGTTAATTCTGTGTGTGTAACTTCCCATGAAGCGTGTGAATGTCCTGCAATCAACAATATTTATAAACCCAAATCTCTTCAGAGGTCATGGTTTTGTGTCAGATCACTAAACCCCATACATCTCCACAGAACATCTCAATTCCCCTTAAAAACACATGTGTAGGGAATGATTTAAATTCTAAATTTCTGCATCTGAACCATTCATTACATATGAGCCACTTTAGTGATAGTGCTGTGTTCTACACTTTGGCCACAACAACTCCCTGCAGTGCTACAGGCTGGGGACAGAGTGGCTGGAGAGCAAACAGGGGGTACTGATTGACAGCCAACTGAACATGAGCCAGTATTGTGCCCAGGAGGCCAAGAGGGCCAATGGCATCCTGGCCTATATCAGGAACTATGTGGCCAGCAGGAGCAGTGAAATGATTCCCTGGCACTGGTTAGACTGCATCTCAAGTACTGTGTCCCGTTCTGGGCCCTTGAATTTAGGAAAGATGTTGAGATGCTCAAATGTGTCCAGAGAAGGGTGAGGGGTCTAGAACAAAAGTCCTGTGAGGAGCAGCTGAGGGAGCTGGAGTTGTTTAGCCTGGAGAAGGGGAGGCTCGAGGGAGACCTTTTCTCTCTCCACCGCTCCCTGAAAGGAGGTTGTAGCCAGGTGGGGGGGCGGTATCTTCTCCCAGGCAACCAGTGACACAATGAGAGAACAAAGTCTTAAGCTGCACCAGGTGAAGTTTAGGACACACGTAAGGAAAAATTTCTTCACAGAAAGAGTGATCGGCCATTGGAATGGGCTGCTCAAGGAGGCGGTGGAGTCACTGGAGGTGTTTAAAAAAGACTGGATGTGGCACTTAGTGCCATGGTTTAGTTGATGAAGTGATGTTAAGACATAGGTTGGACTTCATGATCTCAAAGATCTTTTCCAACCCAGTTGATTCTGTGATTCTCTAGCATAGGACCCATGGGAGACCTGTGTCTTTCCGGGACAGGAGTTTGATACTAACTAGGTTATCTAAAATCTCATGATCAATATGATGTCTAAAGTGACATTGGATATTTATGTCATATCTGAGTTCTACCCCTATTGTTTGTTTGCATCATTACACTTTATACAGTTGCCCATGTGTAGTCCAAGATTTTCAGAAGATATGATCCATGGTAAGAAATCCATGTCCTCTGGAGATGCAGGCTCCTGACATAAAATTCTGATCTTCATTGATCCATGGCTGGTTCCCATGTGGACACAGGTATGTAAATATCTAATTTTACATGTGCATCATATATAATTGGAGAAATCCCAGGACTGTATCGTTCTGTAGTTTTATTCAGTGGACCTATCTAAATATCCTATGTATTGGAAATGAAAGACAGTAGGATGCCTATACTTAGGCAACTGAGCCTTGAGTTGATCCGAAAGGTCTGACTGGAGGCTAATAATGGAGATTAAATATGTAGCCTTGCTGCCTGGACTTCAACCCAAAATACAGGCACTAGTCCTCTCCCAAGTTTTACATTATCAGTAGGAGAAAGATGATACTTTTGGCAAAAAGGATCACTTGTGCATGTGTTTTCCTAGATTAAAAAATGTCCTTTTCATCCATGAAGAAACATTTTCCATGATACATTAGTGGATATAATTTATCATACTATTCAAATTTATCCTATGTGGGAGATAAGACCATATGGAAAACAGCTAAAGCACATTTTAAAAGTCAAGGAGAGGGAACTGTAAATCTTGAGGTGTGCTGTGTTGGATGTTATACCAACTAGTCTGACATAAATTTTTTTATCCTCAGCAGAACAGTAGAGAGCTTTTAGAGAGGGGGGGGAAAGCATGGGAATAATTTTGGTTGCTTTCCAATACTTTCATCTAAGAAAAATTCTGTGTTTGTTCTTTCCTAACAGTCTCCATATCGCACAGTATAGGGGAACAAATATTTGAAATGGGATTGTGCATCTGTTTGTGTGATCTATAGGAATGAGTGCATCAGCAAAAATGCTGAAGCAATAACCTTGGGTAATAGTTCTGTGGGTTGAAGTACTTGGCTTTCTGTTACCAAGCTGATCCTTGTTTCATAATCTCCAGACTGTAGCCAGTTCATCTGGCAAGCAAACAAATAATCAAAATAATACATACTGACCATTCCCAGTGACAGCTACTAACTTGAATTTGGTTTTGGACATTAAATCTCTCTTCTATCCATTTGAGTGGTGATACAGTGCTGCCATTGTCAGAGGACCGGATGAATTTCTCTGCGTCACGATTTGAAATAGAGGACACAAAGGCATCACAGGTTTTGATGAGATATCAGATCTACAAGCTGCTGATATTTTAGTATATTCTGCAGGATCGGGCTGTTCCTATGAGTTGTTAGTGAATTGTCATATATTCAGACAGGATATTCCTTTACAAGTGAGGAGAATATAGTTTGGCATACCAAGACATCCGGAAGGTGGATAGTATTTTGTTTATGTGGTGCAATCCTTTGAAAATCTGACTATTAAGTGTATTTATAAAAGTGGTGTGAGGCAAACAAATGTGTATTCTGGTGTCTGATTTTAGGTTTTCAGGCTGTTTTGCCTACCCCAGCAAATTAAACAGTGTAAGCACACCTGCTCCCAGAAGTTAACTGTTTGTGCTCTTGGGTCATTGGAGTGGTCCCAGAAGGGTTTTCATGTGGTACCATTTTTCTAAAAGAGTTTCCACCTTGACAGCTAGTATGGATAGGAGACCATTCCTAGCTGGCAAGTTGAGCACAAACGCACTGTTTTGCATAGCAAAAGTGGTTTGTGTGTGTGCACAGAAGCAGCTCTGTGTCAGCTGGACAGTTTCAGGCACCTTCTGCAGTACAGACATTGCCTCAGGTTACAAACTCACACCATCATTTTCCTCTGTTCTGTGTATTCAGCAAACATTTATCATCTGCCCATCTATTTTGCATGTAACAGCTCCCCATCAAATGTCAGCTATTTAACAAAGCAAGGGTTTGTGTCTGCTAGGAAAAGGAATCCAAATTTTGCTTCCTTCTTATTGGATGTTTTCAATATGGGATCATAGTCACTCTTTCAAGTAAGAGTCACTGATACTGAAGCAAAAAGAGTGACAGCAACTCCCATGCTGCAAGGCTGCGTGCAGCAGCAATAGAATACTGCATGTCAACCACAGTATCAAAAATCCTTGAAATGAATTGCTTAGAAGATGAAAGGCTTAGATTTAAAAACATTGCTTAAGTGTATCACTGTTTTGTGCCCCTTCTGGTGTGCCTTAAATAAGATCTCTGATTTTATGAAGAGGAAAGGAACAGGTTAATCAACATTTCTGAAAATTAGTCTTTTTTTGGGGTATCTCAGGTTAGGGGGAGAATCAGGCAAACAAGTTGGTTTAAAAAAAAAATAAAAAAAAGAGTGCCAGCTATTAGTTTGTTAAAAAGAATCAATACAAAGGTGTAACAGAACCTTCATGATAGCTGGTGTTCCTGGTGGTTTGTGATTATAATGGAGATAAAAAAATCCATGTATTCTAAGGACAAAAAAAAGGAAAAATATTTAATGAAACCCAGATGACAGGATAAAATCAAGGTATAAAAGAAGCATCAGTATCATAGTCTGCTGTCTTAAAACATTCTTTAATGGAGTTTCTATTTAAAAGACTTTTTCTTTATAAATGGCATTTCCAAGTTTCTTTCTAAATCATCTTACTGCATTTTTGGATGTTGTTCGGAGGTAGGAACAAGTAGAGCAGACATCAGCTTTATCTTAATCCCTAACCTTACACATGACAGTGAAGTGAAAGCCTCTCTGATGTTCTGCATCATATATTTAATTTCTAAGAACTTTAAATCTCCTGGAAATGACAAAAGTAACCGACACATCTGTAAAATAGGACATCAATCCCACTTTTGAATCACATTTATAAAAAGAATATTTTCAAATAGGGAACTGTCTCTTTTATTTATAGATATTCAGCTGAAAATAAGGGAACAGTAAAATGTTTCCTCCATATCTTTTTCACTGTATGGAAACAAGGCTACAGATCAATTGATTTACCATCACAATCGATTAGATGACTCTCCTGCTATCTCTATTGTGACAGTAGACAGGCGCTCATATAGATCTTTCATTAGAGGAGTCACTGAAAAGCAAAGGTTCATTGCATACCTAAATGGCTTGTAGCTGACTCATTAGGCCATTAACTAACCATTAATATTGTTTAACCTCAAACCTTACAGACAAAATAAATTATAGTCACGTTATCCAAACAAAATAACCTTAACCTCCTTAACAAGTATATAATTATGTGAATTTATTACCATCTGATCCCACTGAACCGAGGGGTTCATTTTCATAGATATGAAGGGGAAAGATGAGAATACATCACCTTCAAGATAAGTGCTACTGGGAGGCAGTTGCCTCAGTCACTGATATGCTCTGTAAGTCATAAACTCACAGGGTCTGCACTTGTCTGGTTAATGCCCAAACAAAATTATCTTATACACAAGATGCTTCCCCCTTATGCTGTACCAAATCTCTTCTTATTTGTTTTTAAATGTTTCTTCATTTCACAAATTTGTTGCATATATAAAATGGTCTCCTCTATCTCACTATGGTACCAAGGCTTCACATAGGCAAGCAGAATATAACAACAATTAGCAGTAATTGAATGAGAAGGCATTGGAAATTTTCTCTTATCATAATCTTTTCAAACTTGCAAATTCTTGCAATGATGTCCTGAAATTGTATGGAAGAAAGAGTATAAAAAAACCCATAGCATATGTTCTGAGATATAAAATAAACTTGTGTCAGTGTGCTTCCCTTGGAAGAATGCCAGATGAATCCTGGTTATTATCAATAATATAAACAAAATATGTTGCCAGCTTTATACAGAGCTTAAAATAAGCAAAAAACCTGCATTACCACATTGCTGATATCCCAGCAGGTCAGCCGTAATGAATGCACCAGTTCTCACACATAATTTTTTATAAGATAACTTGCCTGAAAGTGAAACAGTCAATAGACTCATTTGCAGGCACATTTCTCTCTAGGAAAAACAACCATAATACAGCATCAATTGTTTCTTTTGGGTGTACAAAAATGTGGATGCTGAGAGAGGAAAAAGACAACAATAGCGCATGAATTCAATGACAGATGTGCAAGGAGAAATGAGAATGGAGTAGTACTGGCAATTAGAGCTGAAAATACAGTTTACTGTTCTTTCAGAAGAGCAGTCAGAAAATTATAAATACTGTAATAGCGTATATAATTTAGTAAATGAAAATTATTTTTATTAATCAAAATGGCAAGGGAATAAAAACCCTCTTACTGTGAATGTTTACTGTGCCAAAATACTGTCACAGAATCTCATCCCATTCAAATTATAAGCGTAATTTTATATTTCTATATAAATAAGGCTTTAACATTTTATGGATTTTGTTAGTCCATCTGAAGGGCAAAATATTTGTCTTGAAGCTAGATTAAGGAATGGCTATGGTTGAATATTTATCACACAAGTAATTAATTTCGTAACAAATGTGGTAGTTTATTTAAAAAAATCTAGTTACTACGTCTCAAAATTCCAGTTAAGAGTATTACTTGGTGGAGGTTGGTAACACTTTCACTCACTATCCTTCTAATAGGGTGGACTGTAAAACCAGAGATTTTGCATTTGGCAGCAAGAGGCATGTTATAAAAAGGGAGCTAAAGCCCAGGGCCAGACCTTTCAAATGCATTTTAATTATTTTCATTGCACTGTCAGAACTTTGATACACGCTTGTGGAATCATGCAAATACCTCTTTATAGAATATATATCCTATACCCTAAGGCACTGAGGGGATTGAAATACACTTTGGTGAAGTTAGGTGTCATAATAAAGTGAGGTAATAAGAGCATGCCACCATATTACACAATTAGAAATCTACTTCTAAATCTCCTGGTTAGCATGGCTATGTTTTATATTTATGAAGGAGAAAATGTCCTGATTTTTCACAAACTAGTATTTGCAGGACAATGAAAAATATGATGCACCTTAGAATTGCTGAACCAAATTAATTTGGTTTCATATTTACTCATTGACCTCAAGATCATTTCCATTGAGTGTTATAGGATGTCTGCAAAAGATTTATTCAGTTCCATATCCATATCCATATCATCTATATCCATGCCCATATCCATATCCATATATTGAGGTGAGGACACATTAACCCAGTGAACTAGATATAGGAAGAAATATTAATTACTTGGACTGAATCTGTGACTTCTGCTTCTAAATTAAGTAGTTTCTTAGCTCTGATGGAGCTACAGCACAATAAAAATATTTAAAGTTTTGCATAAATTTAATAAAGTGAGTAGGTCCAGTCAACTCTGCAGTGGCAGATTTTGTTGTGTACCTAGCATGCATAAGATATAGTAACAAGAAATTGCATTGGAGGATTTTCATGGAGTCTACCAGAACTTCTATAAGGAGATAAAACATGGGACATTAGGCCTCTAGAAAGACGATTCTGCCCCTCTGCTCCAATCTGGTGAGACCTCATGTGGAGTAAGGCACCCAGCTCCAGAGTCTCCAGCACAGGAGGACATCAATTTGTTGGAATGAGACCATAGGAGTGCCACCAAGATGATTAGGGGGATGGAGTACCACTCCTATGAGAAAAGACTGAGAATTGGAATCATTTAGCAAGAGAAGAGAATGCTCTGGGGTAACCTAACTGAGGCCTTTCAGTACCTGAAGGGAGCCCACAGGAAAGAGGGAGAGACTATTTACAAGAGCGTGTAGTGACAGGACAAGGGGGAATGGCTTCAAACTGAAAGACAGTATATTTAGATTAGATGTTAGAAAGAAATTCTTTATTGTGGGGGTGGTGAGGCACTGACAGGTTGTCCAGAGAAGCCGTGGATACCCCATCCCTGAAGTGTTCAAGGCCAGGTTTGACTCTATGATACTGTGATAAATTATAAGAGCAAGCTGGGGAAATATGATGACATCACTTAAAAACTTTGAATGCATGTATGTCTGTTAGGAGGTATATAAAGGCATGTAATAAACTTCTTATAACTATGCAGATCGTCCTTCAGTGGAAATTTCATACATAAGAAATTTCCATGAAAATGTGAAAATGTACTAGGTTGTTTTGTTTTTTTTTTTATCCAGCTTTATTATTTTCCAAACAGCAATGCCTTCAGGCATGTTGTCTTACTCATGGCTGTGCACTTAATATACCAAATAAGGCAAAGATTAGTCCAGAGACTTTTAGTTAATGTATCTGCAAATCAAATATATATGTCAAAAGCAGAATCCAAAGGAAACTAGAAATTAATATCCACTTCATCTGATCTTCATGAAAGGTGATACACTGAGAAATGATAATTAAATAAGACTCATCTAGACTTTTGACACACAACTTTTTGAATTTTAAAATATATCCTTGAAGTAAATTGATGATAGATTTGCCCAGTTTTCAAAGAAACTGTCACACAAGACTTCACTTCACTTTTATTTCACATGATCAACTCCCAGTAATTTTTTTTTTGACTCAATGTTATTTAGACAATCACTTAAACGTGGAATATCAAACACCATATGCACATATCCCATAACTCCAGATCTCATCATAGCCCTTGAAAAACTTCCTCTGACTATTTTTCTAAGGGAAAAATGCAATGCTGATATTTAGATGCCAGCTTTTGTATCTACATTCTGGCTGAAATAGCTGTGGAATTGAAGTGGTAGCTGAATATTTAAAGATTAATACAATGTCATTTTGATATTTTGTTTTCCTGAGAAAGGTGGCAGCAGCTGGAAGTGAAGTAACTCGACTGTGGTCTCCAAACCTACTTGATAAGCTTTGCCTTGGCTGAAGACAGCATAGGTGTTAAACATAAAAGAATCTATGTAGCCTTAATGATCAATATTGACTACATATCTGTGGAGGATGAGGAAAATAATTCATGGATTCTAATATAATCTATTTTGAAAATAAATATCTCAAACAAATGAGTTATCTGTCACAATTTCTCACTGAGGTATTTGTTGTTACTTGCTCTACTGTACTCCCAAGAAGTGCTTCTGAAGGCTAACAAAGATTTTTTAACGGTGTCTCGGTTTAGAGACAGCTACATAGTTTAAATTTGAGGACACAAGACCATGAGATACAGAAAAATAACCACTCTTTAACTGAATATATATATATCTATTATATATTTAAGGCAATATCTCCAAAAAGAAAACACCGAACAACTTGTAGGGAACAGAAGAAAAACACTGTTATCTGTTAGAATAATTTACTAAGTCTCTGACCAATCTCTGTAGTCATGGGAATGTGGCGGTGGCAGTCCTAGACTCCCTTGACAAGCTGATGAAGGGGAGAAAAAAAGGAAAACAATCCCACAAGCTTTCTGGGTCGAGAATAGGGAAGAAAAACCTCAATATATGAAGTTGTCCTCCACTGGGGTTGAGTTGAATCCAGGCAGACAGCAGCAGAGCTGCTGCAGACACCCAAAGATTGGGACCCAGGCTGCCTTCTTCCTCTGAGCCATGCGGGATGAGGCAACCCATCTAGTTAATCACGGGAAGCCAGTTGATGTAACCTTTTTGGGTTTCAGTAAAGCTTTTGGTACTGTCTCTCAGAGGATCCTTCAGTACAAAATGTTCAGCACGCAGCTGGATAAACACATCATATGGTGGGTGAGCAACTGGCTCATTGGTTGAGCACAGAGGGTAATAGTAAATGGGGAAACATCAGCCCGATGTCCTGTCACTAGTGGGGTTCCACAGGATATCATCTTAGCTCTTGTGCTCTTCAAAATCTTTGTAAATGACTTGGATGCATGACTTGAAGGGTTACTAAGGAAGTTTGAAAATGACACAAAACTGAGAGGAGCTGTTGACTGACTCGAAGGCGGGGGGGGCCCTGCAGAGAGACCTTGACAAATCAGGACTGGGCAATCAAACGTATGAAGTTCAACATGGGGAAGTGCTGGATTCTGAACCTGGGATGGGCCAACCCTGGCTGTTGATACAGTCTGAGGAGCACAATGGAAAGGGACCTAGGTGTCTTGGAATGTTGAGTTGAATATGAGTCAGCAGTGCCCTGGTGGCCAGGAGGACCAACTCTGTCCTGGAGGGCACTGCCAGTTGGTTGAGGGAGGTGATTGTTCTGCTCTGCTCTGCATTGTGTCAGCTTCACCTTGAATATTGTGGCAGTTTGGGGCACCACAATGTAAGAAAAATTAAAAGCATCCAAAGGAGGCCAATGAAGATGGTGAAGAGCCTTGAGGGGAAGCCATATGAGGAGCAGCTGAGATCATTTGGTCTGTTCAGCCTGAAGAAGAGGAGACTGAGGGGAGACTTAACTACAGTCTACAGCTTTGTTATGAGGGGAAGAGGAGGGGCGGGCACTGATCTCCTTTTTGTGGTGACCAGTGGCAGGACCCAAGGGAATGGCCTGAAATGTCATGGGAGGTTTAGGTTGGATATTAGGAAAACGTTCTTCACACAGAGGGTGGCTGGGCACTGGAACAGGCTCCCCAGGAAAGTCGTCACAGCACCAAGCCTGACAAGAGTTCAGGAAGCATTTGGATAATACTCTTGAGCACGTGGTGTGACTCTTGGGAATGGTCCCATGCAGGGCTAGAGTTGGACTCAATGATCCTTGTGGATCCCTTCCAACTCATTATATGCTGTGATTTTATGATTCTGTGATATATAAGTAGAGGAGTGAAAATTATAGAAATGGTAAAAGAGAGGAGGCAAACACACCGGAATTTCTGTAACTGCTGCTTTAAAAAAAATAATTAAAAAAATCCAGTGTGATAGTTCAATTGAACAAGAAATGGTAAAATTGAACATAAAGTAGTATGTAAAATACAGCTTGCTGTTGTGGTAGGTTTTGAAAGACAGAGGCTTTTGGGTCTAATTTTTGAGAGTTTTAAAGTTAGCATATGTAATTCTGTCTGCCTGGTAAAGCTCGAAGTCAGCCTGGAAAATTTCTGTCTGAAGAACAGCAAAAGCAAAAGAAAACAATATCTTGGTTTCTCAAAACACTGGTGAAACTTTCTTAAAATACATCTGTAGCTTCTCACAAGCTAAAGTAGCCTAAATTTCTCTCACAATAACAAGAGATTTTCCTTTATCAAACTGTGCTCTTTTTGCAGAGCCTTTCTCATGCTTTTCCGATCAATAGCTTTGTCCAGTATCAAAATAATAGTCCCAAGTTCTCAAAATAAAGACAGATGAGCTAATGCTTCAGCTCATCCAATAAAATAGTTAAAAACAATTGTGTGAACCAATAAAGATGTAACATGCTAATTTCTAAAAAGTATAAAAAGCTGTAAGTTTTCTTGTTAAATGGCTTCCTGGACGAAACCCTGTCTCCTATGATTGCTAAGATCACCAGCGTTAATGATAGCTTACATTTACTTACTTTACTTTTTATTTTACTTTACATTTAATTACTTATTTGTAGAATATGAGAAAGTTTGGGGGTTTTTTTAGAATTCTTCCTCAAAAGAGCATCCTGTTTATTCATACTGTCTCATTTCGTTTTCAATAAATTCAAAGTCCACTTCTTTATTAGCTGTCCCGTGAATTTATTGCATCTTGCTTTAATACTCCATAAACCCTACTGTTAAGGTATATAGTCATTCACTTCATTCACTCCAGCATCCATCCTTCCCATGCATTGAACTATGCCACCTCTTCACCAAGTGTCTTTCTGAAGCTCTCACTTTTTTAATCTCAGGGCAATATAGTAGCAAAACACGTATGATTCATTATGAAGTAGAGGAATTGCAACAGAAGATGCAATATGAAAGGCAGAATTTCCTGATGGAGCTCTTTCTACAAAAATGTCTATTATCTGTGAAAATTAAAGAATACTCAGCTGTGATGTTTTATTCACCTATTGTATTTCCAGTTGCACGTTGCCCTAGACTTATTCCACCTTTTACTGAATTGATTTCCTAAAGAGGTTCTGTTTTGGTATAAATTATTTGTTGCATTGACATATTTATACCTTCTTAAAATAAACATTCAGTGTCTTTTTATACTGGCATTTAGACATTTTAAAATTGACACTGAATAAATTAATTTTTATATTTTTTAATTATTAAAGCCTTGGAATACAATATTGTGATGAATTTTGATTCAAAATGTAAGAAAAGTTTTTTAGTGTCTTAAACACTGGGGATCTTCTTCCACTTGCCACAAGTAAATTGCTTGATGATTTAACAATGGAAATACAAAAGTCAATAAGAAAAAGCAGATATCATTCCAAAAAGCCTAGGAATTTGGAGCAATCACAAGAAAGAGTATTTAGATGTACATATAAGAAAGCACTACACTAAGCATCTATTCTCAGCAGCCTATAGTGATTATTTCACATGCTGAGCAATACTGTAGCCAGAAAAGAGGGAATTCCTCCTGTTTCTGTGCTCTGGGGCAAGACAAAGACAGTCCAGGATGTGGACCTGTTGGAGGAAGTCCAGAGGAGGGCCACAAAGATGATCAGAGGACTGGTGCACCTCTTGTACGAAGATAGGCAGAGAGAGTTGGAGCTGTTCAGCCTGGAGACGGGAAAGCTATAGAGAGGCCTTATAGCACCCTTCCAGTACCCAAAGGGAATCTAGAACAAAACAAGTGAGTGATGTTTTAGAAGGGCATGTAGTGACAAGGGTAATGTCTTTGAACTGAAAGATGGTAGGTTTTACACTGGATATTAAGAAGAAATTCTTTACTGTGAGGGAGGTGAGACATTAGAACAGGTTGCCTGCAGATGTTGTTGATGCCCCATCCCTGGAGTTCACAGAATCACAGAATTACTACGTTGGAAGAGACCTCCAAGATCATCGAGTCCAGACCAAAATCCTAACACTCTAACTAGACTATGGTGCCAAGTGCCATGTCCAGTCTTTTTTTAAACACGTCCAGAGATGGTGACTCTACAACCTCCCTGGGCAGTTGTTCAAGGCCAGGTTGGATGGGACTCTGAGGAGCCTGGTCTAGTGTGAGGTGTTCCTACCCGTGGAGAGGGGTTTGGAACTAGATGTTCTTTAAGCTACCTTCCAACACCAACCACTCTATGATTCTATGATGTTTGCTACTGTGCAATGTTCAGCGAGGGTTTGTTAGCAACAGATGGACCTTTCAGAATGGAATTAGGGTCTCTTAAATTTGTATCTTAAATACAGGTTGGGTGAAAGTCCTGATATATTAGATATGATTGAGATGACTAATGTGCAGTGTAAGGTAAAAATAACTTTCATGACTTTCACCATGGCTCTCAGCAGGTGTGAGACTCTTCAATTTGTTCCTTCTGCTTTTATCTTCACGTTGTATAGGAATATTTCTTCCAGACACACCATTTCAGCTATGAAGGTGTGAAGCAAGCACATTGAGTTTTTGTGTATCTTTTAGGTGGTCCTATATTTTTTTATTTCAATGATAAAAATGATATGAAACATTTCATGTATCTATGTAGAAGTGTTTTCTAAATATACACCTGACTATTTTTAAAAACAAAAGGATTACCTCCTCAAAATAAAACAAAACCATCTGAAGAAGATTCACCTACATTTTAGCATTTTGGATAAAGACTTAAATGTTCCAGATACTTTGCTGTAAAAATAAATCAGTGAAACACTATATTTAGTAATTCAAAATTATGAGTTTCTAATGAAATGGTTCTCAACTTAGACATATGGATTAAAGGAATATATCATCTTATTGACTGATATCGGTTCAGTTTTAGATAATCACTCAGGTACATATTGATGTATTTTTATTGCTAATTTTATTTTTTACCGTAACTATTTTTGTTCATGAATCTTACAAACTTTCTTTCATAAAAGAAATGCTGGCTATTTTGGGTTTTCAAATTTATGTAATGATTGAACTTAAATTTACACTATGTATTATTACTATGTATGACATATTTTATAGTTTTCATGTGTTATTACTACGTGTGCCATATTGTATAATTTTCATGTATAGCACCTTCTCTTTAATTCATTGTTTGTGGGCAATGTTAACATAGGAGTTCAGTCAGTTTACAGGAAGACAAGTGGGTAGACATACCTGT
The DNA here is from genome assembly GCA_013399895.1 of Serilophus lunatus. Taxonomy (NCBI): domain Eukaryota; kingdom Metazoa; phylum Chordata; class Aves; order Passeriformes; family Eurylaimidae; genus Serilophus; species Serilophus lunatus. The sequence continues at coordinate 556,732 of VXBA01006127.1, read as the reverse complement.
TTCTAGTTCCTGAGACCCGATACAGAGACTATAGGTGATGACTGTTCAAGTAATTGAATCCAATGTCAATGGAAAGTGAAAAAGAGTATTTAAAGCTTCTTGTGGTAAAAATTTGGACCCCTAGGCCTTGTTTCAGTTGCCCATGCCACACAAATAGATGGCTAGTGTAATTTCATATACTGTAGGACACAGTATCAGGTAAAAGAATCAAGTTAAAAGACTAAAATCCCTAGAGTTCTATGGATTAATTTCACCTCAGAGGCCAGTGCCTTTAAGTCCCAAGTCCAAATAGCAAGTTACATGGCCTACTGATTAAGGAAAAGGTAGAATGTACCAATATGGACACATTTCTTAGTCACTGAACAAGTAAAAATTATCTGTTCATATGAATCAAAATGATGGTGTTAGGTAGCACATTATACAAAAATTTAAATTCAGGGACTTGATTCATTTGCCTTAATGTGCTCATGTAGTGACATTTCCATTCTTTGTTTCACTCCCACATTTTTGTTTATACTGTTAAGAAACAAGAAGGTCCATGGAGTGGATTCTTCTCACTTTGTTCTAAGTTGACTGTAACTGTGGCCCTTCTGAAACCTGCATGGAAGCACGTAAAAAGTGCTGCTTCTGTTTCTGAGGACACTCTGTGTCCTAGTGCTGCTTCTTAATTTTTTCCAGGCAAAACTGTTGTGCTTCATGTGAACAATTCAATATTCTTGCTAATCCTGAAATTCTGGAAGAGCAAAGGTCTTAATTCCAGTACCACAGAATGAACTTGACCTCTGCTATTAGAACACTTCTTTATACATGTACCTACATGTATCAATGTAAATACATACTGAGAAAACACAAGACAAAAGGGAGTTCCACTTTTTCAGTACTCATAGTGGATGTGAGACTAAGACAGTAGTCTAAAGAAGTCTCTTCTCTTGCACAAAAGGGATTTGAACCAAATTTTTCATGCAATTTTTTTGGTGCAGTTTGGAAGACTCCCTTGATGGAAGTAGTGTTAAACCTGGCACATTGCAGTTTAACTTCAAATAACCCCAACAAGCTTTAACAGGAAAAAATAGTTTAACAATGACCCATTGAAAGGTCTCATTATCTTTCCTCTGCAGTGCACATAGGAATAAGTTGTTCACATTCCTTTTAACCTTGTTGAAAATGATTCACTTATAATCAGAAGAGCTGCACATTCATAAAGAGGAGAAAGATGTTCCATTAGCATGCAGGAAGGATCCTTCCAGGTCAGTCCATCTTTGGTTTGAATTAATTCCCTCTATATTCAATACAAAGCAAAATCTAAACCTTTTGAATTTAATTTAATTTGCTTACAGACAGGAACTTTTTCATACTTACTAAGCACTGCTTGGTGTCATAACAATCATTACCGTGTATTGTCGTGATTCATCTTGTCAAAGATCCGCTTATGAACTCCATACTATGCACTGACATTATACATTTGAATAACTGTAAAAGAAGGTTTGATATGATGTAGCACTTCAAATGAAAGGCTCAATATTATGCTTTGACATAGTACATCATAGCAGCTGTGGAGGGAAAGCCATTAAGATGGATCATGTCAATGTGTAGCATGGACCCATTAACACTAAGATTTTTGACATGATTTATCTTAATAGCTCGATACCTGTACTGAAATAACACATTTTATCATGTTAGGGATCCATATGTTAACAGCTCAAGGACACTACCGTATGTATACTGTATTACCCTGAATATGTAAAGAGCTCATTGCACTCAGGTGAACTAGGTTTGCTTTGCCTTGCCAAGAAAGGAGGACAGAGGCTTTGTGTCCTAGGTTACATAAAGATTCTCCTATCCACCTCTTTTCCATAAATATACCTATTAATTTAGATTTTGGGGGAAACTGCAGATAAGGACTGTACTATTATCCTAGGAAATTAATGTATCCACAAGTGTGAAAGACTGGAATGCTGATGACTCAGACCATCCAGGTGTTGAGTGTGCACACCTGCCACCTCAGGCTGGGTGTTGTTCCTTTGTCCTTACAGAAATGACTCATCTGTCATAACTCCTCTCCAGAAATCACCAGCACAATTCACACACCACCTGAAGGTATCCATCTCTGCTGGTGGCTCTATTAGATCCATCTGTGCTAGCATAACAGGCAGCTGTAACACCTTAGGAGGTGTCAAAGACTCCTGAAATGTACTGTGATCCACTATTACATCACCCAGTGAAGAACTCCCCCCCCCCCCCCCCCCCAGAGGCGACACCCCCACACNCCCCCCCCCCCCCCCCCCAGGGATGATACCTCCCATGTGAGGACTTCTCACCTCCAGTGGGAGTAAACTCACTACATGGATCTTCTATTACACAGGGCTTCCACTGCCACTTCAACAAATGTAGACTGCAACCATCACTTTGATAGGACTATAACCATAATTTTGACCAAGGAACATTGAAATTGCAATGACCAAGTCTCATAGCTGGATCCAATAGTTGCCTTATGGGTCCTTCCAGGCACCTAGGGATCTGTAGCCTTTACCAGCCCTGCAGTCTCACTCCAACATGACTCTTCAATAATTCTTGCCAGGTTTTCTGTGTGGGGGGAGGCTGGCTGCTATCTTATTTTGGTCTGCTGAATGGGGGCTTGGAAACTTTCTCCTCACCGGTTAGCTTAGCCCAGTTTTATCAGAATTGTTGTTAACGTTTCTTCTTGGTAAAGAGTTATTTTTCTCATTTACATCTGGGCGTATTTGTCTCTCTCTGTATTGGGGAAAACCAGAGACACTGAATATGAGAAGTGAGACTTCTGTCTGAGGGTCTCTTCCCCTCCAAATTGTCTTAAACTGAGGCAACTTGCAACTCTCCCTGCTGCTGCTGCTGCAAAAAAAAATCCTTCAAATATCATACACTCCTTCCTGAGGGAGGGTTCTGGGCAAAGCACTCCAAGAGTAATTCACTCTCCCAAGAAAAATTGTAATTAGAGCTCCCACAATAGTTAAGCAGCTGGTGTTCTGTGACTGCTGCTTCATCAACTGTTCATAATTGCTTCATTGTTCCCCTGTGCTCCCTTCCAGCTGATGGCTTCTTCCACCTGTTGTCTCTCATTTTACACTTTGAATGTGAGCTCTTTTACACAAGTTATATTTATGCAGGGCATTCTCTGATAGCTCATAGGCAGTCTTATAGTACAAACTCCCTTTATAAATTATGACAATGATAATAATAATAATAACATTGCAAGATGAAACTTGTTGAAATAAAGTGCTTTATTTCAAGTGGCTTGCTAAAAAAGGCAGTGGAGTTCATGTTGAAGCCCAAAGGCAAATGTGAAACCTGAAGAAAGCGTACTCTGCTCTTGGCTATGAATTTGGGAGAGAATTGTAAAGTGGGAGGCTGTAAAGTGTTGACTGAAAGAGAATTAGAGTGGAAAGCAACAAAACAGTCTCTGCTTGATTTCTTTTGTTCTCAGCAAAACAGGACTTTTTATATCTTTAGAGAAATATACAGAAGAAAACTGATTCCATCATCTGTTTATCTTCCCTTCTGGAACAGGGATATCATCCTGAATTTTGGTTGGTCAAAAAGGGGATGACACAAAAGGTGCTTTTCCAAATAAAATGTGCAGATATTATGCCCATAGATCCAGATGTGCTAGCTTTGTAACCAGCTGTTATAAATAGCTGACCTCTAAGTGCCAGAATATGGGCTACAGTGGACATTTTTAAGATCAACAGAAATAATAAAAGTTTATCCATTTCTTTTACAATAAGGAAAGAATTGTTGCTATGTCCATTATGAAGCAATGCTATAAAACTCAAAAAAATAGGAGCTTTTTGAAATGTTCTGTTTGTCTCTTTGTTCTGATAGTAGATGTTTTGTAAATGTAGTTTAATAGCCACGCTATAGAATTCAACAGAATGCTATGGAAGAGAGTCTTCCAGATTTTCAAAGTGATTTTTTTTTTGGTATAAGTTTCTGCCTAATTTCTTCTAATCTGTGGTAACTGCTGCAGAGCCTCCCTCTAAAAAGGGATGCTTAGAAATTATTTTTGCCCATTATTATCTAGAATTAAAGTACTGGCAGAAGATAATTGCAAACCAACTATACACTGGGATCCTACCTGTACTTGTTCCTAGAAATTACTCTAGCATCATTTTACTGCAGAGACCTGACGGTTCTAAGTAGGGATGATTATTAGTACCAGCTGCTATAAATGTCTAAAAGCCATACTACAAATGTATTTTAAAAAACCACAAAATATCAGATGCTTCTTTTGTGGTCTCTGACAAACAAAAGGTACCAAAAATCAGACTGGCTGAGAGTTCAATATCTAAATGTTACACATCAATAATAACTGAAGAGAATTTCACCTGTAATGCTTTTTTGGTTCAAAGGAATTGAATCAAAGTTGAATGATGAAACAAACTGCTCATAGGGTTTTTCCAATGACACCATCAGATCCTAAGAGGCCATCAGTAGTCTACGAACTCAGGATAGAAAAGACAAGCATCTTTAGTGATGCAAAAATAATTTTAATTTAATAATGGAACTACTTTGTTTGAGTTGCTTTCGTAGTATACTTTGCCAACAGAGGAAATTTCTCCAGGTATACTGTTGGACTTACTCATCCTTCTCTACCTAAGGAGCAAGGCTTATGCTGTATGTTAGTGGCAGAAAGATTTTCTTAAATTTGGAAAGCTCAGCTCTAGAAAGGGTAAAATGAAGTTTTGAAGCTATTTCTATACCCTTTCTGCAATTCTCAAGATAGCAAGGCTGTCTGCTTTGTACTGGGTAGACAGAATACTTCTCACTGTTATTTTTTTTAAAATCCCAGAACATTTTTCATTTTGTGAAAAGAAAAAACAAATGGTGAAGCACAGCAAATTCTTGTTTGGCAGCCAGTCCTATTTAGCAGCCTATTGAGCCCATTTGCTGTTCACTTTCAGTGCTGTCCATAGAGGCATCTGAGAATTAATATGGTGGTTTTCTGTAGGCAAAGCTCTTAATTATCCTATCTAAGCTCATGCTATGCTTTCCCACCCGTGGGGATAAGGCCTTTCTGCAAAAGGTATTTCTTTGGCCTCATATTAATAAACTCTTTGTAGCTTTACTTCTGTTTAACTTTCACGAGTCAATATAGCACTATGTGCTAAAAGATCATGGTGCTTCTAAAATCTGGGGTGGGCACATCTTTAAGTCACACTTAGTTTGATCTTTTTAACTGCAGGAGCTGTCTGTCAAAGGGTAGATTTCAGTTGCACCCCACTGATATCTTATTGTGTTTGAACTTTAAAACATATTTTATTGGTGACTAAACAGGAGTATCTTAAACTCAGGCAATATGTAAATGATATACTACAAAGGTGCTAAATTCTTATTTTTTAAAATACACAAATAATCACATATAACTATCTCAGCAAAGAAAATCAGACTGTGTCTACACAGGTGAACTCAGGAATGCCTGGGAGTACCACATATGCATGCCACTTCCCAGTTTCTGGATCAAATCTCAGGCACACAGGGACTATTTCCAAGATCAGAAAAGCCAGTAGATCTGAGGAGGGGTCAGAGTATCTTGAAGCCGTGTCCTAAGGGAGTGGAGATGCTGAAACTTAGGTTACTTGGGACATAGTACTAGGGTAGGTTTGAGAAGTGAATCTGAGGACCAAACCCCTCGTCATTCACAACTATTCCTTGCCAACTTCCTACCTCTACGCTTATTTCAAAGAAATCTACTTGAAAGGGGACTGTCCCTAAGCAGAGGAGATGCTAATTAGTTCCTGTCATTTAGCCTTGGTGTGCAGCTACACATTTTTTTCTTTAACAGCATTAATGTAGCTGAAGGGATTTGATAGAAATATCTAAACTGGTTTTTTTCTTCCATGATTTCCACACAAATTTTCATTACAGTCACATTTTTTCTGTGATTTTGCATTATTTTGTTGAAATGTTCTACAGTCTTTGTGTACCTCAGGAGGAAAAAATAGCACCAACAAACATTTTTCCATATCTGCCCAAATCTGAGTCCAAAAATATATTTTTGGGCTATCATGATTGCTCAAATATTACATTGCAGCTATAAAAAATCAGCAATAAAAATTCAAACCACAGAGGTTAAAGTAAAAAAAATCGAAACTTTAAAGTGGGTTACAATAACAAAATATTGGTGTCTCATTCACGCGACAGTGACAATACCAATTGCGCTGTTTACAAAAAAAGTCTGAAAGAAAAGCAGTTGAAATTGAAAATTTTGATTTATAAGCCGGTAAGGATTTACAGAATTATCTTTCAAGGAATAGTGATCACATGCCAGTGCCTTACAAAAATTTTAATTTAGGGATCTCTGATGAGTTATCATGTTCACAGTGAAATTTCAAAACCAGAATTCAGTGTATAACAACAAGAGGGTTGGACTATTTTTCTGCCAATTAAGTTAATTCAGTTAATTCCTTCCTTGTTCATGTTGTCTTGCAAGTAGTGATCATAATGAGATCAGAATCCTGGAAGTAATAGAATGTTCCAGAAGTTCAGAACTTTTAAAAAATTTATTTATTAAAAGAATTTACATTGAGCTTGAGAGTGTTTACAGTTCTTGTAAGTAGTGAGTTCCTTAGAGGTATATTTGGATCCATGAACATTCAGGGGTAATGAAAATTTGTGTATGGAATTATAAAACCAAGAATTTAAGAACACACGGGCAGTTCTAAATAATAACGTGTTGCTTTTTAGAAGTTATAAGTAAAAGACATCCACACTCTCTGTCTGTACATTTTTGCTCAGCTTGGTAACTTGAAAACAATTTTTTATTCCCAAAACTAACCCTGCACAGGCAGAAAATGGTGGATTTTTGTTCCTTAGTGGGATAAAGATATATCTTGCCCAATGAGATGGAGAACCTCTGGGAAAAAAAAAAATCATACCACCTGAATTGAGGAAGACTAGTGGGGAGCTGGAGTTGAGAACTGCCATCTGCAGACTGGGTCCAACTCAAGATATGCACTGCCATTTGGACCTGGCTGTTTGTCTGCAGTGACCATGAGGGAACCTAGGCTAAAATCCTCTAGGATAAAATCCTCTACCTCTCTAAGTTCTCAAGGTTCATTTAAAGAAATGAGGGTCAATCCGGGCACATGATAGAAGAGTGTGGCGTGTGATGCACAGAATACGGCTTTTTCTCCCTGAAACACACAAGGTGCTGGAGTCAAGCCTGGGCAAATGGCTCTGCATGGTGGGAAGGTGACAGGGCTGTCCTCTGCTATTGCTGAGAGAACAGAAGTGAGACAAGGAAGAAAAGAGATGTCCATTCCTGCCTAAGACTGCAACAAAAGGAGAATACACTTTCGATTAGATCTTTGAGGAGATATAAAATAAACACAGTATGACTTCTAGACTAGAATAGGATGAACTATTCCCAGAAAATAATTTATTTGATGAGTCAAGTCCCATTTAATAATCAATCATCTCACACAACTCAGTTGCTATTGGATGATGTTTGACTACGCAAATGTATTTCATCATGTGGATTGGACAAATAACCCTGCTTTAACTGTTTTCATAAGTCATCAGTATTTGCCTTTCATGGTATGTGTTTTGAGCATCAAAATTTTTACAATATTGTTTTTATGGGTTTTTGAGATGTCAAAATTTTTTTCTGGAGGTGAAAGAGAATTGCTTATTGTGTGGTTAACACTTCCAATAAAGCCCTTATATGGACATGCTCATAGGAGACCATCATCTGGCTTTCACTTTCTTTCAGTTTTTCAGTAAAGCATAATATTTCTTAAATTTCCTCATAGAGACCACAATTTTAAAAAAACTATGAATACTATTTGAGAATATTTCAAGGTTGAATCTGGCTTTTTCAACATTTGTCTAAGTTGTCTTCATGCTCTTTTGCAGTGTTTTCATTCTGTTACCAGTTGTCTGATTTTAGTATTTCCTTCTAACACAGCATCCTGCTTTGTATGCTGTGACCAATGCCAAAATGTTGCCCTCAGATATTCTGTGGTTCTCTGCACCTGCCTTTGTCTTGAAATAAAAATGTTAGATCTGCAAACACAGCTGCCTCCAGTGCTCTCAGGTTCATCTAAGTACAAAAATTCTATAAAAAAATTTATATTTGATTTTACAGTTGTTTTCATAGGTAAAGATAGAAGAATTATTGCTTTTGTTAGTAGCAGTTTCTTTCTGTGCTCTCAATCTTTTATTGCCTTAATTAATAGCCTTGAAATACACTCCACTGTGACACAACATGCAGTCAGCACGCCGATTATATATTTTTATAGCCAAGGCATAAACCCTCTTTTTTTTTTTTTTTTTTTTTTTTTTAAGAGCTCTGATATTTGAGCCAAGGTGAATTACCAGCTTTTATCTGCATCTCTTGACTGCTGCTTAAGAGGATTAGTGGCACTGGTTAGCTTTGCAAGGACAGCTAAGTGTAGCCAGATCAATTGTAACTCAGGAATCAATGAAATGTGTCTCAGTAAATCTCACTGATCCATGGGTCACTATAGAGTGCATTATCCTAGTATTACTCTGTTACAAGATTAGACACAGAAATAATAATGAGATTCTCTCTGCTCTTTTAAAACATGCTTTGCACCCCCATTGCTGTCCTATAGTAAAGAAACTTCAGACACAGTGATAGTAATATCACCATGCAAATAAATGAGGCTTCACCCTTGAGGTACAGTGGCTGAGTGAGGTACCATTTTAGCTCCGTATGCAAAGAAGAGATCTAACAAAATTTGAAAATTTAGGAGTATTTTCTTAACTGGAAACAGAAACGCATATGCAGGATAGAGGGTCAAACCTCTGGATAGTGTAAGTCAATGAAACATTCACTAAATTTAATACAGTTACTTCAACTTGCTGCCAATTGGGATCTCCCCAGAATGTTGCTGAGGGGCTGCTTGTAGAAGCCTGCATACCTTATGAGAATTCAGCTTTGTTGTCAATACCCACAGGCCCTGAATACTCGTCAGAAAGTGAAGCAGAGGTATGAAATTACTCTTCTTAATCTAATTTGCTGTATATTTTTAGCAACAGGGCTGTACAGAGTTGGGCACTTCCTTCAACTGGAGAGTTGCAAAGAAAAGCTCGTGCCTGCTGTGCAGTAAGGGCTAACCTGCACCACAAAGACTATTCTTCCCATGAAAGATGCATATTCTATTAGTTCTTCTGATGTGACACACTGTGAAGGAGCAAGTGGCTGCTTTACTCTGACCACGTAGTAATAATGCAGCAACTGCAGTAATGCAGCCCAAGTGAGCAGGCCCACCATATCATACACAAAGGTGTGGTGGGTAAAGGTGAGGAAAACTCAGGCAGGAGATTAAAAGGAAATACTGGGTTGTAAAATGGTGTATGACATCACTTTCATGAAAGCTGTACTGGAAGGTGCATAAAATTACTGGGTTGTATAGTTAGAGACAAATATCAAAAAGGTTTTGTGAGTTGATAGTTCAAATCTCTCAAACCTCTATGCTCTTCTAACAAGAAAAGGTACTTCTACAGAATACTCACACCTGTCTGAGGGGAAAATCTTGTCTTTATTTTTGGATGATAAAGCATCCTCAAACACCACTATAATCAAAGACAGTAGGTGAGATAACAGGAATGTGGCTATGTTACACACTATTCTGCTTACTAAGTTAATATATATACATAGGATTGAGTGTTCACAGGACGTCCGTGTTCATAAATAAGAGTAAAGAACATCTGTTAAAGCTCTCCTTCCCCTATCTTGCCAGCTCTTAACAAACACGTTAGTCTAATGAATATAAACTACTGTTAGAGTGACGTAGTCTTTACTTAAAATTGAAATGTTGAAATATTTTGTTGTCTGATATACAAAGATCCATAAAAATAGCTATTAACTTTGGAATGAGAGTACAATGTGGAGTTTATTAAATGAAGAAATACAACAACATTACTTTTATGTACCATGAATTCATTTCCATGGTTAAGGATTAGCAATAAGAAGCTCTCAATATGGAATCAGAGACTGCCAGCATGGGTGCAATAAACTTTTCAGAATGGTTCATAAGATTATACTAATTAGGGATAATCTAATTTGAACAATTTTTATCTTCTGAAAAAGTAATATGATGTCACTCTATGGGAAGAGTCACTACCCGGGCTCCAGGGATATACTAAAAAAACCACACATGTTATCTGTAATATTAAAAATTATGGTTGATCCATGAGACAGTCTTAGATCTACCCTTCTCCTCTCAAAAGATCCACCATATAGACTGTTAAGCCCCCATAATTATCTCCCCTACTTGTGACAAGCGTGGGCTAATCAGTCTCTGAGGGAGTTTTCCTGCAGATCGTTGGAAAGCTTGTGTATGCTTCACATTGCTTATCAAGCTATTTTGTACGCAGTATCACATAAGAGCTGACAAAAGTTCATTATCTTCATCTGGACTAGAATGACTCCAAATTAAGAAAAAAGATAAGCCTTTTTTCCCCCTTTTCTTTTCGTTTTCCATTTCTTTTTTTTTTCTTTCTTTTTTTTTTCTTTTTTCTTTTTTTTTTTTTTAATAGAGAAACAAAAAGCTATCTCTAACTTGAATTACAACAAAGATCTCAGCTAAGAAAAAAACAAGCTAGGTTCTAGCTGACTTTAATCCCATATTAAAAGATTAGAAAAAACATCTGAAGAAATCAGAGATAGTCTAATTGAGGTTCTCGCCTTTAATCCTGTGAGTAGACTCCCCCTTGGATACCAGGATCTGTCAGTGCATAGTCTTGGGAATTCTCTAAGGAAAAATAAACCACGAGAAATGGACATACAACACATTCTCTCATATTTAAAAAGAAAAAGAAAAAAAAATCTGAGAGATGGCAATATCAAAGCACATTTTCTCCTAAGAAAGTGAAAAAAAATGAGGTACAATATAAAATGAAAACAAAGAAGCAGATTATAAGTATTGCAGTTATTTTTGGAAGTTCAAGTGTACAAATGTAACCCAAAAGGAAATCAGGTGGCTTGGTTCTGCTCTCCTCATTCAGGTCAAAATGCCATCTTTTTATTTTGCAAGTAATCTTATTTCCATTCAGCTACCTAAATTCACCATAATGACAGGGAAAACTTTTTCATATTAAAAAGTATCATAGGAAGAGACACTTCATAAGGGTGAAAAACAAAACCAGTAAAACCAGTAAAATTAAGCTGGGATTTTGTTAGTCAGTAAAACAGCACCAGTTTGAAAGCAAGCGACCAATATGACACTATATCCATTTGATTGTAAAGTTTCAGGTTAAAATTTGAATTGAAATACTTGCATGTCATGTGCGTGCTTTCCATAATTTAAAAAAAATTTCCATTGCTATATATTTTTTTTCTGTATTTGGTGATCCATTTCTTAAACATATTTTTCTAATGGCTATTATGCAGTGGACACATGGAGATGCATTGTGTTGATAAATAGCTACTCAAAATTTTAGTAAAGAGAAAATTAAGAAACTCTTTATAGTAAGTCAGATTTAATGACAGTGTTGACTTGACTGACCCTGAAAGAGTCGGATTTTAGAGTTATGCTTTCAGGGTGTACATTTGCATAAAAACAGAGAGGGGAAAGATGAAAAACAAAATCAGAAAAAACCCTCATCAGATGGTATTTTAGCATGAAAAAATCAAGGTAACATTGCGAGCAGACACAATAAACATAAAAGAGGTTTGAGGCTGTTATTTTTATTGCCTGGAAAATTACTGTGATTCATGATTCTAAATTATGTAAAGATATATAGATAATGGAAATATGAACTGTATAAACATTAATGTGTTTGCCTTCCATTCAACATATTCTATATTAATATAAAGCAGGGTTAAATCACTGCATGTTTGGAAAATTTTCTTTTATTTCCTCTATAAATAAATTCAGGACATGAGAATGTCATTCTGAAAATTTTAATATACAATTTAATATTTTATTAACAATGTTTAAGAAAAAGATTCATATATTTCAGTAGTCTTGTTATAAGGCACTACAAAATATGATTGGAATGACTGTAAGGAAGCAAGTTCCTAGTGTTGACATAAAAACTGTGAACAAATTAATACACTCTAATACTCTTAGTATTTCAAAATTCCTGACAACCACGAGGGAAAAAAAACCTCTAAAAATGCCTGATCCAGCATGGCTGGCGTTGGCAGACTTTGCTTTTTAAAGGAGAGCTTTGTCCATGTGAGATGTATAAGAAGTGGCACTGTAGAGTTGGAGAACAACAGCAACCAAAACCCAGATCTCCAAGAACCTTGTGGATAGGCTGAGTACTTTAAATTGACATTGAATTCAACAAGAGTGGAAGGAATGGAAAATGCATTGAATTCAACAGTAGTTGAGTTTCTCAGCACTTTGACAGATGAAAAACCCCATTTCTATTTTGTCTTTCATAATAAAAAATATCTCACAGCAAGTACATACAGTAGGAATTTTGCATAAAGTTAATTGTTCACTATACATAGAAATGACTCCTTATTTTTAAGGAAACTCAGACACATACTGACGCAGTCATATGATTTTCTGATGTGTGAACTTCTTGTGTTTATCAACAGTACAAACTGATTGGAAGTGAGATTTTTTTCATTACTGATTAGTGATAGGTTTGATAGGAAGTAAGCCTATTCAGGCCTGCATTAATTCTGCAAGAAGGGTGTGATAGAATATTGTGCCTTGATGATTGTAGCAGATAATATGCATGTCTTCTTGCAAGTTGTGCAATAGGCATCCAGGTCTTTCCTGTTTTCTTGCACAAATCAATTAAAGAATTAATGTGGTCCACATTTTATGTGAAGCAGTGAGAGATTTCATTTGTTAGCATTTGATAAAAGAGTTCTATAACAGTTTTGTATGATATACAGGCATATTTAATCTTATTACAGCATGCTTATTCAGAAATATTCTTGCACTGGCACTAGTAAGTCTCTGGAGAAGTTTCTTACAGGCATGTAGAGAAAGCAAGCACATTCATAATGAACACACATTTCCTTTGGAAAATTTGATAGCCTTTTCAAAATGCTTGCTTCAATATGGTCTATAACCAGTGACTTTAAATAATTATAAGGTAGTTGGGATGAAAACCCTCTGTGCACAGTATAATTCTAGTAAATGACAAAATAATTAAATAACACATGCAACAGACTCCAAAGGCAGATATTTATGATAATGTAACAGATGATAATGTTGGATGGTATGTAAAAAGGAAAAAAGAGCAGCTTCTGCTCTAAGATGCCTGCACTTACTTGCCTCTATTGAAATGTCATCTATCAAGGCACAGAATTTAATCTATGTGTGGTAGAAGAAAGACTCCATTCATTGCTGATAGTGAAAAAGAAGATCTTCCATTCTGTTAAAACGGATACTCCAGTTTTGTCTTTACCTATGCTCTGGTCCACTGATTAGAGAGCATTATAGCTTTTTTACTGAAGAACCATTACTACAAGATTGCCTTTGTCTTTTCTGATCATGGGGATATTTGTTTAATCAGAGCATGACTTTTGAGAGTGGGACGTGCTACATTTAAGTACTACATCAATGATACATCAACTCAAGAGATTTAAAAAACTTACTGTATAGCATGTGAAATTTTGCTTCACAGCCTTTAAGGCTAATGGGAGTAAAAAGTAGACATGATTACTTGAATGTATATCTGAGCTACTGGTTTTTGTAGGGGGCTTTTTGGGGCATAGATTGTGTTTTCTTATGTGGCTCTAAGTCATGAACATTTAATGTGCAGTAATAAGAACTAGTGAAGAAAATAGATAACTGATATTCCTATATGTGCATTAATAAAATTTATACTTGCACATAAATATTTATGCAGTTGTGTGTTAGTAAGTATATATTTTATATTACTTTTTAATATAGTCTTGATGTATCAGAGTAATTCTTGAATACAGTAAATTCTCCCAAATGACAATTTTAATACATGAAATTACTGTTTTCTAAAGCTTTTCTCTTGAAAAGATCTGTTTTTTCCTTCCAAGTGAACAAGGGAAGATTGATAGATGAACCTGTTTCGCTCCTTTTGCCATCTTCCTTTTCCCCTTAATTATACAGACTTGCAGGTCTTTACCCATTGCAAGTGTGTGTACATAGCTAGTTTTTAAAACATTCGTGCATGTTAGAAGAGAAAACTCAACTCAGCCCATTCACCTTTTCTCCATCAAGACTACCTAAAATTATCCCTACTTGTTCTAAACTGCTGTCAGTGGAATCAGGCCCATTCTTAACGCTAGTGAATTTTCAGCCAAGTTGTTTCTGATTTCACAGATAAGAGTTAAGTGTAGTGAAAAAAGGACTCAAGAATGCTTAAAAACTGTACCGTTTATCTGATGAGAAGTTAACAATACTCATTTCTCATCTCACAAGTCCAAAAGTCAGAAAAAGACTTTGCTCTCTAGTGATGGGATTTCTGGAGATCTGATACGCTCTTCCCATTTGCTTCAGATCCTGCTTGTTTTTTTATGTCAGGTAGTAGATGGAAGCTTATGGCGTGAAAAGAAAAATAAGAAAAAAACCCTCGACAGATACCTTTGTTAAATATTTTATAAAGATGTCAGTGTTACGCATCTGCCTGTTTTCTTTCGTCTCCAAATTAATGAAATTAAGTGTAGATCTCTTAAAGAGATACTTTCAGAAGTAGGAAAAATCTAAAGGGGCTTTATTTAAATGGTTTTTTTTATGTTTAAGAGACTTTTAGAAATGCAATTTCTGAAACTCTTTTACTTCAGGACAGTCTTACTTTCTTTTAACAATTTAATCATGTTTCATTGGTCACTGAATTTGAATCCTTGGTTTTGAATTTGTGTTGTCAAAACATTCCTAAAGTGGTCAATATTGCAAATACAACATTATGCCTCGCTGTATGTTTGGTTTTAATTGATAGAGGACAGACATTTAATATTTATAAATGCTACAATTTTTTATCTGTACTCCTGAAGGAGGTTCCTCCTTCAGGCTGTGGCTTCCCTGACCTTCTACTGCAGCCACACGTAGGATCTGACTCCTTTCACTATAACTATCACTAATTTGTTAGAGGAGCCTAAATAATCAGCTTGTGCTCCAAAGAGTGTTTTCTTGTGGTGCTTCTTCATTGAAACTCCAGCTAATTCTCAGTGGGAGAATTAACAGTTACATTTGGAGTAAAGCACCAGTGTGGGGCTAAATTGAGTTACAAAGGCAGGACACATATATGTGTAACCCCTTGGCCAAACCTCTCTCTCAATGAAGTAGCAATACACTAACACACTCCCTGTGCTTAGCTATGGAGTCAAATCACTTGCAGCTGGATAGGGATCTTTGTACTGCCATTCATAGGCACAGCTAATCAAGAATGATTGTTTATGGACTAAGAGAGCCAGTAAGATCATCTTTATTCCAATGTTTTTCCAAGGCTAGGTACTGAGATTAACTAATTACAAGGAAAGTCCTCTAAGCAGAATGAACTGTTAGCAAGGGTACAAAATCAGGTCCCTGAACGCTGTGTGAACTCACTGTTCCTAATAGCTTGACCTGATAAAGCTTACAGTGTAGATTTTGCAGGCACAGGTGTAGACCCAGAAAGAGAGAGCTCAGCAGATAGAGATCAGTAGAAATGTAGCCACTCTTTTTTTTCTCTGAAGAAAAATCAATATTACTTGGGTTTTTTTCCTTCTTTGACTTTAGCACCTTAGTTCAGAGTTAGGAGCACTAATTCCCACACTTCAAAATGTTCTGGAGTTTCCTTCACATACTTTCTCAAAGATGAACTTTTACCTAGTGCTGTATGAAATCATTCCTTATTCCACTGAAATGTGAAAGTGCAACTAGAAAAGGCTTAGAGAAAAACTAAATGAAAATGTAAGACTTGCTTAAAGAGAAGGAGCAGGTTGTGTTTTATCCACACTTGTCTTGACTTGCTTAAAACTTATGTGGCCTTTCTATACTTGCATGACATTGAAACATCTAAACTATGAGGCATGCATGTGCATTGTCCATTGTACTATATGTCCAATATATTGTTTGGTACATTGTCCAAGATACATCTTTGCTGCAGCTTGGAATTTTAGTATTGCTTTTATGGAAAGAAACAAACCCATAAAATAATTATTTGTAAGTGTAATGTTAGTTGTGTCAGCGGAATACATTTTTGGACTTAAAGAGCAGGCTGTAGATCCAATTTTTTTTTCTTTTGACTTCTTTGAACTTGCACAACCAAACTAAACTTCCTTTGAGATTTTGACCAGACTGGGGAATTTGCAATTTATTTAATTGTGAGCAATGATATCTATTCTGTATTGCCATTTTGTCCATTACATATTTATTGAGGGGCTTTATGCCTTTACTATTTCAATGTTTAATAATTTAAATTTTATTGCTCTCATTTTAACAGAATTTTGTTCTGTCAGAATGAATGAAATATGCACTTTAACAACTTTATCCATTTAATTGTTTAGGAAATGTTAGGAATGTTTAGGAATTGTTGGAAAATTATAAACAACAATATTCTATGAAATAAAATGTGCCATTAAACTAAGAAGTTTGGATTTTTTCATTCTTTACACTATCAGTATTTAGCATCTTGTAAGTATTCGATTTGCTTGTGTATTTGTAAATTATTTTTCATGTATGTAATTGACTTTATAACCATAGCCACTGAGGTTGCAAAATATTCCACCATCTAAATACTAACACAATTGAAAGAAAAGTGGTGTTCTTTGAAAAATTACACACTCAATGATTTTTGGCTATGTCCTCATCACAGGAATGGTGAATTTAAAGTGGTTCAGTGTGCAGTGTTGAGACAGTATGACAGTTTTAGGAAGCCACACCAGAGTTATGTAAAGCTGAAGTTTACGCTCATTATTCATACACATGGAACAGCAGGAGAAGTAAAAGATCCGCAGAGCAACTCTGATGGCCTGTGCAATTGTCCGCACCCATAAGTCTTCTTGCAAGAGCTTGGTGATTGATGTGCTAAGTACTCTAAAAATTATGCAGCTGCTTTCAGAAATTTTGGAAAACAGGAAAAACATATAATAAGCTTTTCTTTTTTTCCTTTTAAAGCATATTTCAGTTTTCTTTGTCCTTTTTACAGACGAGGAATTTGTCTTTCAGTGTCAGACAAAGGTTATTCTTTTTTGTGTAGTTTTAAGTTTCTTTCCATTAGTCTTTTCCCCATGTTTCATCCTGAAAGGACAAGTTACTGTCACAAAGAATCCCCTACTGTGCTTGCTTAAGATGAGAATATTTCAGTGTTCAGTGATTTGGTTAAGCCGTTCAGTTACTTAGAAGCAGGAGGCTATCATACATACCAAGTGGCCTGAAAAGTAAGGAGAAAAGTGAACAGTAAGGTCAAAAGAGAAAGGAAGGAAAGAATATTTGAACAACTTTTGCTTCTAGTGAAGACCTCCCCTTTTCATCTCCTGGAATTGATTGTAGTTAAGGGAATATTTGAATCTCGAGCCACAGTGACTTTGGAAAGGATGCACAAGTATGATATTTCATAATACTCCCTGGTTTGCATTATTTCCTCATGTGCTTGCAAGTTCTTACTCCGCAGAATTTCTGCATTTGTGACACTCAAGTGCAACAATCTACAATCTTTATTTGCTTGTGCCCTAATGAGCTTTTGCTCTTCTAGTTCTTTCACTAGATCATCTTTAGCTTTCCCATCAAGTTGAAGGTTTTTTGCCTTATCTTGGTGGCTCTGAACTCCTTAGATACAAATGTGTAGCTCATGTCACTTGCTTCTAATATGGTACCTGCTCCTTACTTTGATGAAGTAACTTTTCACCTTCCTTCCAACTTTCCATGAGGTTGGAATCCTTTTCTTGTTCATGCACTTTCTTTCCTACTGGATCCTTTTTCTTGCAACCCTTACTGACTGTCTTTGCACACTTCCTTCCTTTAGAGCCATTCTCAACATATTTTTCATTTCAGTATAAGAGCTCAGAACCACAGAATCAGCTAGGTTGGAAAAGACCTCTGAGATCATCGAGTCCAATCTTAGACCCAACGTCACCTTGTCAACTAGACTATGGCTCTACGTCTCTTCTTAAACACCTCCACTGACTCCAGGGACAGTGAATGCATCACCTCCCTGGGCAGCCCATTCCAATGCCCAATCACTTGCTGTAAAGAACTTCCTGATGTCTAATCTAAACCTTCCCTGTCACAGCTTAAGACAAAGTCCTCTTGTCCTACTGCTAGTTGTATGGGAGAAGAGATCAATGCCTTCCTGGCTACAATGTCCTTTCAGGTAGTTGTAGAGAATGATAAGGTCTCCCCTGAGCCTTCTCTTCTCCAGGCTAAACCCCAGGTCTTTGAGCCTCTCTTTGTAGGATTTATGCTCCAGTCCCTTCACCAGCCTTGTTGCCCTTATTTGGACACCCTCCAACACCTCAGCATCCTTCCTAAATTGAGAGGCCCAGAACCGGACACAGTGCCTGAGTGTGGCCTAACCAGTGCTGAGTACAGGGGAAGAATCCCTGGTCCTGCTGGTCACACTGTTCCTGATACAGGCCAGGATGCCATTGGCCTTCTTGGCCACGTGGGCACACTGCTGGCTCACGTTCAGTTTCCTGTCAACCAGTACTCCCATGTCCCTTTCTTCCTGGTGGCTCTCCAGCCACGCTGTCCCCATTCTGCAGTGCTGCAGGGGGTTGCCGACCAAAGTTATCTTGTTGAACCTCATGTCACTGGGTTCAGCCCACCTATCCAACCTGCCCAAGACCCTCTGCAGAGCCCTCCTACCATCCAGCAGATCAACACTCCCCACTAACTTGGTGTCATCTACAAGTTTGCTAATGGTGGACTCAGTCCCCTCATCCAGATCATCAATAAAGATATTAAACAGGAGAGGGCCCAATACGGGTCCATTAGAGACACCACTAGTGACCAGCCACCAACTGGATGTGGCACCATTCACCACCACTGTCGGCACTTGGCCATCCAGCCAGTTCTTTACTCAGCAGAGAGTGAACCTGTCCAAGCTATGGGCTGACAGCTTTTCCAGGAGTATGCTGTGGGAGGTGATGTCAAAGGCTTTGCTGAAGCCTTTCCCTCATCCACCTGACGAGTCACCTGGTCATAAAAGGAGGTTGGTTAGACAGTACCTGCCCTTCCTAAATCCATGGTCGCTGGATCTGATGTCCCAGCCATCCTGTATGTGCACCTATGTGTGATTGCACTCAGGATGATCTGTTCCATAACCTTGCTGGACACTGAGGTCAGCTGACAGACCTGTAGTTTCCCGGGTCTAAATGGCTCAGCAGGTCACTAACTGCTTCCTCCTGGATTACAGGTGGGCTGTTTGGCTCCCCATCCCTATCTACAACCTCAGGAGGACAGTTTTCCTGAGGATGACATGTCTTATTGTTGAAAACTGATGCAAAGAAGATGTTAAGTACCTCAGCTTTTTTCTCATCTTTGGTAACTATATTCCCACCCATGTCCAATAAAGAATGGAGGTTTAATGTATTTATAAAACCACTTTTTATTATCCTTTACAGAAGTGGAGAGATGAAATTCAAATTGTGCTTTCGCCTCTCTAAGTTTCTTTCTGAATGTCCTAATAACATCCTTAAACACTTCCTGACTCGCCTATCCTTTTCCAAAGGTGAAAACCCATCTCTTTTATCTCGAGTTCCTGCAAAGGCTCCCTGACCAGCCAGGCCAGTGATCTCTGCTGGCTCATCCTTCTAGGCACCTGGGCCTTCAAGATTTCTTTCTTGAAGTATGTCCATTCTTCCTCTACCCCTTTGTTTTCAAGGGCTGTTTCCCAAGGTATTCTCTGAAACAACTTCTTTAATAGGCTGAAGTCTGCCTTCTGGAAGGCCAGGGTAGAGGTTTTGTTGATGGTCCTTCTTTTTCACTGACTATTGAAAACTCTATAGTTTCATGGTCATTGTACCCCAGATAACTTCCAACCAGCACATCTCCCACCAGCTTTTCTCTGTTTCTAAACAGCAGGTCCAGTGGGGCTGCACCTCTGGTGGGCTTTCTCACCAGCTGTGACAAGGGTCCATACACTTCTGGAACCTCCTAGACTGTCTCTTTTCTGTTGTGTTGAGTTCCCAGCAGACACCCACCAAGTTAAAGTCTCCTAAAGAACAAGGGGGCTGGCAATTTTGAAACCGCTGCGAGGTGCTTGCAGAATAACTCATCCACCTCTTTATCCTGATTTTGTGGTCTATAACAGACTCCCACCAGGATGTCTTCTCTGTTGGTGTTTCCCTTGATTCTCACCTGTAGGCACTCAACCCTTTCGTCAGTAACCTCAAGTTCTATAGAGTCAAGAGACTCCCTAACATACAGAGCCGTCACTCCACCTCTCCTACCTCACCTATCTGTTCTGAAGATCTTGTAGCCATCTATTGCAGCACTCCAGTCATGCAAGTCATCCCACAACATTTCTATGATGGTGCCTGCATCATAGTCTTCCTGCTGCACGATGGCTTCCAGCTCCTCTTGTTTATTGTTCATGCTGTGTACGTGCACTTCAGCTGGGCTGCTGACGTTGCCCCTAACTCTGGCTTACAACCCTTGGGCTCATCTTTGGAAAGCCTGGTTTTATTCCCTTCCCCCTTCAAACCTAGTTTAAAGCCCTCTTGATCAGCCCTGCCAACTCACAGGCTAGAATCCTCTTGCCCTTGATAGGTAGATGAAGCCCATCTGACTCTAGCACGCCTGGTGCCATAAAATTTGCCCGATGACTGAAAAATCCAAAATTCTGCTCATGGCACCAGTCTTCTGGCCTTTTTGGCCACCTGGGCACACTGTTGGCTTATGTTCAGCTGACTTTTGACCTCTACCCCCAGGTCCCTGAAGTCAAGAGATACACTGGAATTTTTTTTCCCCTAGAGATTTGTATTTACCCTGCTCATTAATCTAATAATTATTGTCTTGGAAAATAAATGAAATTGATGGTAAGCAGTTGTAAATTACCTCTGAAGATAAGTATCTTGAGAAGTTGGAATGTTGCAATTGCAGTCATAAAATTAGTTTATTTAATTCTCTGCTTTCTTGGCATTGGTATCATTCTCTCATGAGTGACTTTTAGCTGTACTACCTCATCTGTATGCCAGAAATGAATAGGACAATGGGAACTGACTCTCTTTTGGGTTTGCCAGTTTCTGAATTTTACTTTAAGTAACTGAGCTTTTAACTTGTGATCTCAGCAAGGTCCAGGCAGCCTATGTGAATGGTGTGAAAAGGCTGGCAGGAGTTTGCAGTCTTGTGATCCCATCAGCACAGATATATAACGAGGTGTTTGAATGAAAAGATGAAGTTTGTTACTTGAGCAATTATGATCTTTTCTTCTGGAAATATTTCTGAGAGTGGGAATATAAGACAACTGAAATTACACCTTCCCTGTAAGATGTATTAAAGAGACATGCTTCAAGGTTTGGTGTCTGGCTCTACCATCTGGATGCCCAGAAATTCATAGGTTCTTTTGCAGGTATTAATTGCAGCTATCAGCTTCTATGACATTTGGTTGTTAGAGTACTGAACTAGAGTTAATAGTCTTTCATCAAACAGACAAGGTATGTATGGAGTCAGAAATATAAAACTATGAAACCAAATGAACCTCTGTGATGTAGTGGAAATATAAGACATAAAAAAAAAAAAAGTTAGTGCAACCATTGTAAAATTAGGATCGTCTCCTCTTCCTAATTTCCTTATAATCCTTTGAACACTGTCTTTGTGCACTGACACTGGACTTCTTTATTTGTTTTTGTGTTAATTACCATAGCCTTCTAGATAATCAGCCTATCTTCGTTAAAATTAGAAAGTTGTGCACAAAAAGAGATGTTGTGTACAGGTGAGGACTAAGCAGAAAACATTGTAGCAATTTGCTGAACACGGAGGCTTATTGAGGATGCAGTCCTGAATAATACACACTAGCTTTGCTCTTCCCCCTTTAGTGTGTGTAGAGAAGCCATGAATCATTCATGGTCTCCCAGCTGAGCGGGGCTTCAAAGGGGCTGGTTGTGATTGGGTGTCCTGGGTGAATTGCCGTGCTGCAGAAACGCCTGCACCCCCAGCACTGGAGGGGTGAGGAAGCACTTTCATCTGGGCCTCCAAAGTGTTTCGGGTCACAGTTCACCAGGAGATAACGATGTAGATGTACATTCAGAATTAGCTGCAGAGATACCTGTGTAGTGCGGTGTGGAAAAGTGAGCCAGTTAGATCCCCAGTGGATGCTGTGAATCAATTACTGTGTTCTGAATACAAGGTTGGCTGCAGGGGATAAACAGATGTCAGAGAATTTTTCCTAATAAGACCATAGTAATAGAAGAGCACTGTCAGCTTCGTTTTACATTCAAAATCTCATTTCCTCTTTATATGACCAATTTTATTAGGCCTCTAAACAAAGACATTTTATGTAACTGATAGCTGTATAATGAGAATAGTATCATTAAATTTCTTTTTTTCTTTTTTAACAAAGGCTGAAAGAGAAAGTAGAAATAAATCTTGATGAAGTTAGGAGGTGTGGTATTTAGAAGGCTGGATGATCATTTCTTTTTTTTCCAATGAAAGAGAGTATTGAATGGCTTGCAGCTGCCTTTTATGCTGAATCACAATCCACTACATTCCAGAGCAAAATATTCTTAGAACCAAAACTGGTGATCATCTTGCCCTGTTCTCTGTATTTTCTGCAGATTTTGTCAATGTCTGATACATAGAGCTGTGATCAGAAACAAGACATAGCTTTGTTTTTAGTTAATCTTACAACAAATCACATACTTGCACACAGTGCCATACTCTCAGTATTTTTCACTACTGTACAAAAATCAAAATATCAAGACATAGAAGCACACTGTGTCTTTCTGCAAATTTCGAGAGTAAAAGCATATAGTAAGATAAATATATAATAATATATAATAAAGATACTTATTGTCTATTACCTTACTTTTTGAAATAGAACACAAGCACAGTATTTATTGTGTACAATTTGTAAATACTGAAACACTAGACTAAGGGGGGATACATCATGTCCACAAATTGCTCACATGGAGATTGTGCTAAGTGTTTTTCTTATTTTGAAAGAAAGAGCTTATGCTGATTTTTTTTAATTTACACTGTTGCCATGAAGACAGTGGAGCTTCATGTGGCAGTAATGAGGGTAAAATTTGGCTTTTAATATTGATTTACAATAAATGCTTTTTAGTGTAATGCTTAAACTCACAGCATATCTCAAAATTGTAATTCTGAACACTTCACAGGAAAGGAAACAAAGGAGAATAGCAGGCAACATTCAGAACATTTTTGACAAATAGGTCAGCTTTCTGAGAACCTCTATGAAGTTATGCTCATACATAGCTCATGCTCATCAAATTCTATTCACACTGTTTGGGTAAATTAGGCATAACCTGAGGGTTTTTTCACTGAAATTAGTGAATAGGCAACACATGACATAAAACTCTATTCCTGAGTTATCTAAACCTGGCTTTTGCTCTTTCCCCAGCTCTGACATGTACATGGCAACTAAAATTCAGAAGTGTGCCTCTTGAGACAATCCTATATCAATAATATGTCCCTGTGCAGATGGTAACACAGTGCTTGAATCCATAACCTCTCCACGTCAAGACCTGAACAGTTCTCTAATTTTGACTTTCCTGAGGTTTGTCTGCATTGGAAACTTGGAAACAATATCAAGCAACAATGGTATTAAAACTTCTCCTCAAATCTTGGCTGTCCCTAGGGTTTCTTTCCAGGACCAGCTCAGCTCTAAATCCTAATCATTGTGCTGGCATTCCCTTGAGTGTGAGGACTGCAGCCTTCCTGAGCCACTGTTTGCTATGTTCACCATCATTCCTCTGGTGCACATCACATTTTCTACAGGATAGCAATCACAAGGAACAGGAGGAAGGTGGCAGTCAGAAACTTTTTTCAAAAATATTCTTTCCATCTCTGAATCCTTTAAGATCAGGATCTACAATTGTAGAAACCTTAATGCATCATCTATAGTGATGCATTATCTAACATTGCTCTTAATCTGTAAACTACTACTTGTGTGTTGCAGCTCAGTGCTGGAAAGAAAGTTAGCCCCTGGCTTACCTTCTGAAACTTTTCTACTAATTTCATCTTTAATGGAAAGCTCTTCTGTTTCTCTTTCTCTCCAGCTGAGGCAGACAGGGGAATTCTATGTTCACATTCATTATTTGCCTTCAAAACTGGCCTTAGCGTTTGTTGCTGAGGTGGCATGAACATGGGCATTCATGATCTTCAAGATAATTATGAATCAAGTCTGGTATTGTAATGGCTGAGATCTTTTCAAAAGAGTTCTGTGATATAGGCACTTCTAAATCATGGGCAAGGAAACGTGCTAAGTAGCTGCACAAATTTTTTAGGCTAATGACTGCTTAGTCACCAGTCTCTCCTGAATTTGAACTCTCGGATTTTAATTTATCCCAACTTCTAAAATATTTGTTGGAATTTTATTGTGAGAATTACACTACAGCCATGGAAATACAAGCTTCATGCATGAGGAAGGGACTGTAGAATTTGTTGCTGCTCATAGTGATAAAAAAGCAGTAGGGCCTTAGTCACGTATGTTTAACTATGTTGAAAATCATTTAAAAATAAAAGAGCCTACATAGTTTATCAGTGTAACATCTTTTGCTCCACTGGTATTGTGCTGAATTTTAACACCCATGAACTAAATACAAAGTCTAGAATTTATGGTATTCAGTACTAGAGACGTGACTCTGTGTGAGCATTGTCTCTCTAGTGACAACTTGGCCAGTAATATCAGTCCACAGGTGTCCAGTGGAAAATAGTATTTGGAGCAGTTAAAAGAACCACAAAAGGAAGGACATAATGACCATAACGGGAAAACTTCAGAGGCACTCATATTCAAGGGAAATTACTAGGAAGAAAGGCCTGTGTGTTTCTGAATAGTGCTTTCTGCAGCATTAGGCTGACTTGCCTTTGGTTCTTCAATACTGTTTTGCATGAAGGAGATGCTGGTTACTTTGGGATCCTTAGGGATCTGTGCCACAAGAAAGGTTAATTGTCAAATCTAGTTAGTTGTTTAATAACAGTAACAGAAAAGGTAATAGCAATCTTACATCCCCTGCTGATGCAGCACCGGTTGAGCTCCTTCACACTGATCATGGCACGTGGTGGAAATCACCTTCCTGGTGATGTTCAAAAACATCACTTTTGTTCTCCTTTTTTCTAGGATTTTCTCAAGCAAGCAAAGCTAATCTTCTACCTGCACAATACTGTGCTTTCTAGATGGTACATTAAGGAATATTAACACACTGACAGATCTCCATAGCAATGAGCCCTTACAAGCTATAAGTGCAGATGGTGTTGTCAAAGGCAGCATGTATGAATGTCACAGTGTGTTCTTAGGTTACACAGCAGTCATTCATGTTAAAGCATACAGATGTCTTCAACCAGGGTATATGGTAAAACTCTGCTGAGATTCTGCACAAAGCCACCGTCCCCTTGCTACTCTGTCTTCTGCAGTGGCCTGTTTTAAATACCTTTCTTAAGTTTCTCATGGACTTTATTTCACATTCTGTTGAATAAGGAGAAGAAGGAAAAGGCAGAAGAGGGCAGCCTAGAGAATCTGTCAATCTATTCACAGGGCCCAGACTTATCCCACCCCATTTGTGATATACATTTGCACAGCATATCAGAAAGCAGAACCACATGGTACCGGGAGAGGAAATAAAAATGAATAAAAATGTTTCATTTTAGTGATAATATTTAGTGAAGCTATTTAATGTTCTGCATTGTAAACCTGAAATGTTGTTCACTGACTCAAACACAGCTTTTTTATGAAGTACTGGTGTAGTTTTCCTGTGAAAATCTAATGATACAAGAAAAGAAAGATATATAGAAAGAGAGTTTCTCTCCCGTTTAATAGAGTTGGTGAAATCAGAAGAATATATGTTTCTGGATACATATATATTTTCACAAGTCTCTGCCAAGTTGACATGTATAATAGTCTACTTATTTCAAATAATTTCTGTGCTTGTCCAGAAAAGCTCCTTCCCTAGGTATTCATCTGCCACGTAGAAATATGTTCAGGTCCAAAGACTACGGTTTAAACAACCAGTCTTTTCTGTCATGATGGGTTAATATGACATTACCTGGAAAAAACGGAAATAATAATTGGATTTAAATATGAAACCAAATACCATCAATTCCTAGGTGTTTTGAAAGCATTGTTCACTTGAACAGTTCCTGTGTCTTCAACGTGACTATTTAAATGGGCAAATGGGGTTTACGATCTGGTTTTATATTGTCAAGGAAAAAAAAAATAAAAATTGCAGCTCCAAATACAACTGGCATTTGATTACCCTTTCCATCTTTGCTAACAGGTTTGGATTACAGGTCAAATACTCACTTGACATCAATCAGAAAAACTACTTTAAACTTAGAGATAGGAATCCATATTTACCCCAGCTGAAAAATCTAAAACTATGCCCAATACAAAATTATTCAGAAGGGAAACCAAACTATAATTTTACTGATATCAAGGGGAAGCTTCAGACTCATTTTTAGAAAGAGAGTTTGTAATGCATGCTGTAGGGAATAAAATACGTTGGTTTAATTATCAACAACAGGCCTAAGGACACAGTCAGATTAAATTTAAACATGTGTGTAAGAAACAAAATAAATATAGATATAAGGAGATGGGAACAGATACAAATCAATCTCGAGGGAAGTGAGAAGGAAAGGGATTAATTATTAAAATGTGTATACTACTTGTTTATTCTAAGGGTTGTACCTGTGAGCACGACAAGTATGAAATCCTCAGACTTTATGATGCTGTGTCAGTTTCATGAGGGATTGAAAAAGAATATAATAACTGAGATGAACTTCAGCAGTAGTAAGCTATCAACTATTTGTGTTTATCACAAAACCTAAGTGCATAAAGTCCTCCAGTCTCCATCTTATATTGTCCGTACAAATAAGCAGCAAGTGCCTTGAAAAAAAATTCCTTCCCAATTTAAATTTTCTTTGTTTTGGGTAAAATTATTACCATCTTTTCTAGTTTATTGCAGAGCTTCTGGACAAGTCTACACAGTCAAATATAAGCCAGGGAAGTCAAGCACTACAATCCGGAATGCCTACATGATTAATTTTCAACTTATTTCCCAGTTCTTTTGAGGACTGCTTCTGCTAATTTTCTCCAAAACATCTTCTCTAGAGAGGGCCAGCCCTAAGCATTTTGGATGTGATCCAGTCTGTGCCACTTGGCCTTAGGGCCAAGGATCAATCCTTTACTCTCTTTTTCCCCAATCTTGTTGCTGCAAATAGTATTAAATATTCATCTTTGCAGCACAGGTAAAGGCCCAGCATGAATTTTTGATTTCTATTTCATACAAATTCATAAAAATTATCAAATCTTATTAGTAGTGTATAATATTGGTAAGTAGGCACCTCTGGAGAGGCCTTCAGACTGTAGGGGTTTTAATAGATGATTCTTTTATTCAAAGATACTTGATTTTTTTTCTCAGATTTATATTTATATTTGGCCCTTTTTTAAAAATTGTATTTACACAGGCCATGATTTTGGATTTATTTGTGGATCTGAAAGTGCACCGAGGGGTGTGTGTGTAGCACACCAGTGTGTGGCATAACCTTGCATTCTATTTTTATTTAGCCTTTTCTACTTTTGGATGCTGTGGATTTTCCTTTTCATGCCTCTAGTCTTCCTTATTTTCTTGATTTTACCGCTTGTCTCAGCTATTGCTCTCATGTTAACATAATATAGTTCTGTCTCAATGAAAAGTGCATCAGCTCCAAAAAGTCCTTAATGTCTGATTTTCTTTTACTTTTCAGCCCCCTTCTATTAGCATTATTTTCCTCTGGATATTTTCATCATAATGTTGACTGCTTCTTGCACAGCCTGTCTTACACTGGTGTCCTATAATGAATTGGAATATTAGATTTAGTGTCCCATGGCCCTGATAATTTTAATCTAAGAGCTGTCATATCTTTCAATATCTCCCTTTCCTATGTATTATGAAGTTGCCAGCTGTAAGGATGAAGTTTTTCCACAACTGCAAAAAAAGAAAAGAGGATGTACACCTGGCAGAAATTGCTAAAGGAAAAAAAAAAAGAATAAAAAAGATGATCTTAAGAGGTGTCCTCTGGGAAAGACAAAGGTATACAGATTTATAATTGGGACTTCATGCATTAACTTGAAAGGTTCTTAGATGCTGTGTTAATAAACTTAATGTAAAATTTAGAATGTGAAGGATCAACAACAATTAATTATATAGAAGTCTGGTAAGGATATGTAATAACTCTTCTGCAAATGGTATTGAAAGATCTCCGTTTTGTAGGGCTTTGATTTTAGGTAATGTGGAAAAGAGAGAACTCAAGGCAGATCACCTACCTGTAGATAGGGCATAAAATTTATGTTAGCAAAAGCAGAACCTGTCAGAAAGCTTCTCCAAGTAAGTTAGTGATTTCTCACTTCTTAGAGCATCCAAAAGAACTGACTGTATTGTCACTCGGTGAAAAAAAGTAAAGATGAAATAAACACAAAATCATTTTCTGTTTTATCTTGGGACATCTTTATTAGAAAAAAATACCAAAAACCCCCCTGATTTAGTTACTTCTCAACACGAGTTGGTCCATTGGTTCAGCTTAGAATATGCTTATACATTCTTATTTACTTTAGTGAAATGTGACAAAAATCTCTACAAAGTCATACCGAAGTTATTGTTGGTGATTCTTTTTTCTTTTAAGATTCAGATAGTAGTCTCTGATGCATTAACCATTGCTTAATTAGTTTCAGTTTTACCACAGATACACATGTAGTCCTGGCTTTTGGTTTGTATAATTTCAAGATTATGTAAAGCTAATAAATAATGTATGTATGATATCTGCTAAATCAGTATATCTGAACAATGCAAATAGCTCACAAAGCTGAAAAAACCCATCTTTTGACAACTATAAGGTTGCATTAAAACATATTTTATTATTTTTGCAAATCCTAACACTTGAAATATCTCCCCTGAGGTTTTTGGGCTTTTTTCCTTCTGAATATATACATTTTTGTATTTGTTTTTTTACCAAGACTGAGGCTTCAGACCAAGGAATTGGAAGTTGCAGCCTTTCGACAGCCATTTCTTTATTCTTCTATCATGAAAAGGATCCTAAGTAAAGAACATCAGCAGTGACTTGCATCGCTCCTGGGCATTTTTTTGTTCTTGTGATCTGAAGTCCACTTATTGTGTTTTCTGTTATTTGGAGGTCACCAAACTTTGATCACTAGGGGGTAGTGTGGGGCTTTTCCTTGATCTAAGGTAACACATTCTTTGGCCTGATGTTTTTGAATGTTTATATGAAAAGCTTACACTAAATATCCCATATTTATGCACATATCCATGCATAATATTCAGAAATTCCTGGATTCTAAAATCATATCCTGCTATCAATGGAGATTAAATGTATGGTGTTCTGTTCACTTATCACAAACTTTTCTGTATTCTCTAGAAGAAGCCAGATGTTGCAAATGTCTGTTAATCTTAATTTTCTATCTTCTCCCACAACCCATAAATATACACACACACACACGCAAAAACATTCATGCACATCCTTGCATTTTTAACCCATTGACAATAAACTAACAGATTTAGAAAACTGCAAAAATTATGACCTCATACCCCATATTAATATTTAATCAAGTGCTCACCATACATTGCAAGTTAGTCTGAGAAAATTAATTAGCCCAGAAGATGCTTGTCCTTTAAAGGCAATAATCCCTTTTGAAAATGTAAATGAGATAATCCTTTGGTGATTGCAAGCAACTGTTCATTTTATTCAGTGTGAGATTTTCAGGATGTCAGATGAAACCCATACTATGTAATTTGAGTTTATTGGTTATAAATTCACCAACTGAAATTCACTATCTAAAGAATTTTGTGAAAAAGAAGTGATCAAATTTACTCCTCCTTCTTTCAGATCACTTCTTCTCTTGCATAAATCTGAGTGTGACCTAAGAAGGGAATGAAAAAACCCATTGGAGACCCTGCCTTTTCTATTCTTCTTAATCGATTCCCTTGTTATTAGAAGATTAAAAGACATTCTTGAGATCAAGGAAGGTCTAACACTTTTTGAACATACTGTGAAGAAGACAATGAAAAAATAGATTTCTAAAGTACGAATGACTGTATTTGTTACCCTTCTACTACCTCCTACTCTCTTCCTGTCTCATAAAGACTGTCTCAATTTCAGGTTGTTATAGATTAGATATTCCAGCTTGCCTCTGATAGAAATTTAAAGCCAGAAAATTTTCTATCTTCGTTACTGTGAAGGATTTTTTGGCCACTATAAATATTTCCTTGCTTAGAAAATGCCTTACTCCTGTTTTCAAAATTCTGAAGTTTTCTAGCTAATCTAACTTTCACTTCAGCATTGTCTTCATTCCTAATTGTCAGCTGTACATTTTTGTGCCTGAGCAACTATGGAATTAATAGTCTGGGGTGGGTTTTTTTTGTTTGTTGGGTTTTTGTTTTGTTTTTGTTTGTGTTTTTTTTTTCTTTAACTTCTGATAGTTATTTTCTCTCATAATAAATGGCACATCCTCTTCCTACAAACCTCTTTTTTTATGTTTCCTACTGCACTGTCTGTGAAGAATATAGACTATGATTAGTCTCATGCATAACTACTCTCCCTGTAGAGGACTCTACTAATTCTTCCTGAGTCCTGTCCTTTTTTTCAGATAAATCGACAGATCCAAGCTCTAAAACACTTCAAGGACTCAGTTCTTCAAGGACTCACTTCCACAAACCTTCTGAAGGCCAAATATTCTTACTCGTACAAGTAGCTCCACCAGAGGAAACCGTCTGAGGAGTGGCTGGGGTCACTTGATCTGTTCAGCCTGGAGAAGAGGAGTCTGAGGGGACACCTCACAGTGGTCTACTGTTTCCTCAAAAAGGGAGGAGAAGGGGCAGACACTGATCTCTTTTCTCTGACAACCAGCGACAGGATCCTAGGGAATGGCCTGAAGTTGTGTCAAGGGAGGTTTAGGTTGGATATTAGGAAAAGGTTTTTCATGCAGAGGATGGTTGAGCACTGGAATGCACTCCCCAGGGAAGTGATCACAGCATCAAGCCTGACAGAGTTCATGAAGAGTTTTGACAATGGTCTCTGGCCGATGGTGTGACTCTTGAGGTTGTCCTGTGCAGGGCCAGGACTTAGGACTTCAGTGATCCTAATGTGTGCCTTCCAACTCAGGTTATTCTATGATGCCACGTGAAAATTCAGAACAAAAGCAGCTGGATTTGAACTGTCCCTGAAAACTACTGCAGTGCATTTTAGGTCCTTAGGTCTCATTGAACTTTTATTTGTTTTGCTTAGTAACAAGGACAGGTGACTGACAATTGCACAAGGATTACATGTAATAGATAAGTTTGGGAGCATAGATTCTTTAAGATGTTGTGTGGGGCTTGTTCAATATTTGAATGTGCTCCAGTTTTCAGAAGCAAAACAATACCATATATAGATCAGTCCATATCTGTAAATGGATGTCTGTATAGTAGTTCTGCCTCTGATTCTTTGTGTTTTCACTTCATAAGGAGGAATAAATATGGTCATGGTTTGTTTTTCATATAAAAAGATCTAGTTCACCCTGTGTTGCTTTTTTTACTTCCTTGTGTAAACCAAAACCCCTGTAAATTTCTGTAGCAATAGATTCCTTCCAATTTAACAAGTGCATGAAAAATTTTTTGTTGTAGTTCCTATTACACTCTCTTAACACATTTCCCATTTTTTCGTCTTATGAGCAGACCTTCCTTAAAATCTGTGAAATATCAGCTGATTCTCTCTTAAGTTTTGTTGGTGTCTAAGAAGTTTGAAAAAAGAGATCAATTTAGGGTGAAAGTAATAGCTGATGATCAAATAAGAACTTTCAACTTTCTGTCCCTCTTTTGCCTCTGACCCATCACATTCTCAGACCCTTCTTTAATGTTCTGCGTAATTTATTCTGTGTCAGCATCAGTTTTAGTCTCCTGTAATTCACTTCCAATTTTACAATATTATGTACAGGGGCTCTTGTGTGGTGAATGCCTGTCCACCAGGGACTCAGCGAGCTGCAAATGTCAACTTGCACTTAAGCCAACGGCCTAAAGCTACAAGGTAGATGCAATTTCTTCTGATCTACAGAGTGCTTACAAGTGTTGTTTTCAAAAGGTAGGAATGTTAGCTGTCTTTTACAGCACTAAAATGCAAGTTTAGCATCAGGGAACCCCGTACCACTAGTACATGGGGGCACAGTGAGAAATTCAGGTTGTGCTACTTTTAGTGGTTAATCGTGTCTACAGTATCCAACTCACTTTCTGAAATTAGAGAGGAACTTGATAAAAGACAGAAAATCTCACACTGTCTTATCAGTGTTCTCCCCAAGGAGTTTATGCATTGGTATAAAATCACTGGCAATTGAAAAACAATCACCAGGCAACCAGGTTAAGGCTTTGGACAGCTAGTGCCTAAATCTATAAAGCAATTTGAGTTACTTACACCCTTTTCCCCTCACCTTTTTGACCTGCTTTACCTTATGCTGTGAAGAGAAGTGTATGTTTTGCTACTAGGCTTTTGTGAGCTGCACTGCATGGGAAGTGATGTGAGGTCACAGGATGAGATGTTCACCTCCAAATAGCACTATGCAATCTGAAGTGACATATACATTTAAAAATCACTTCCAGGGATATTTTCAGCAAGAAGGAATACACTCTTAGTAGCACAAAATCAAGCCAGTTACTCTGAATATCTAAATCATCTTTGAGTATATCAGAACATTAGTTTTTCCTGATACAGAATACAAATCTTATTTTTCTGTTTGCTTACTTTAGCCTGAAAGAAACTGTTGCTCCTTCCTCAGGATCATATGGAATTCTTTTCCCTTACTGTTTTCTGCTTAGATTTCTGTGATATTACTCAGATTGCTCATTGGACCCATAATATACTAGAGTGTCTGAAAGTAAGACTGAAGCTAATAAGACAAAATAGTGAGGCAAGAACAAGCTGAGGTGATTATGAATCCTTGGGACAAGTTTTTAGGCAAATTATCACAGTTCTAATGACTCCGGTGGAGCACTTTCTTACACCTCTCTCAGGAACTGATTTGCCAGAACTTACATCAAACTTTCCGCAGGGCTGTCACTTTATTTCAGAGCAGAAGGTCTGGCTTGAGCCACAGTTTCAGAATACGCTGCTTTTTTTGTATAATGAAGCCAACCTGCCCTGTGACCCTGGAAGAACTTTCCAGATCCTCTACCAGCACGTGTCAGCTTGCTTCTCTTATGCCAACAAAACTGGCCTTATGGCTGCTCTAGAAACCGCATTAGTAAATCCAAATAGTTTAGCCTTGCAGAAAGGTGCTGGAAGTAATGGGGACTATGCAATACTCTGTCATCAATGTTTTCCAATCTTTCAATCTTCTAGCTCCATATTGATATCTGTTTGTTATTTGGTACTCTGTTTCATGCTTCAAGGTCTCATAAGCATTATGTTATTCAACGTGCCACACAAAACCCTAATGCTACGCAACCCATTTATTTTTATTTCAAATTCCCAAGCTTTCAAAAAAATAGCTTCTAGCAAACCAGCTTCTATCAGGATCCAAAGATTTTTAACAATGGATGTCTCCAGCTGCTATTTCTCTCACAGAAGAACAAGTTTGTTTTTTTTTTTGTAACTTACACAAGCAAATGTTAGCTGCTCTCAACTGAGATATCAGTTATAGTTCAGATATTGAAACTAGTAGCTGCAGAATGAACAAATATATTTTATGCATGTTAGCAGGTACTTTATGTCCCACAGCCTTACCATGTGTTCCTTTGAAAATGATCTTCCCAAGGGCAACCTAAGATCCCTTATTTTAAATCCATTTTGCAGTCAAACTCTCCAATTCCATTTTTAAGTGGCTCAACACAGGTCCTGGTAAACTTAAAGTACATGTAAGAACCATCTGATAAATTTTCACACTTCTCAAAGCAACATTATCTCTTAAAAGCTCACCACTTTGTTCCTATTATTGCCATAGCAAGGAGTTGTATATGTGGTACCACCCTAAATGGCAATGGTGGTCTGAATATGCTCCTTAGCTCTTGAACAGCATTTATGTGGGAGAGACAGGAAGAGATATTGCTGCTCATTTCAGTTTGTGTGGGGCAAATCAGTAATTTGAATTGAATGAAATATCCCACCAACACCAACTGCTAGAGTTCTCTGGCAGAGAGAACTGGTGGGATTCTACACAGCTCACTGCATACTTGAGGTGAGGAGGGAGCTTTTGCAGTGTGCAGTACAGACATTGAGTTATTGGGTGAGATTTTGTGTAGCTAGGTTACTGGCAGCCTGCTTTGGTGTTTCAGCTTCACATATATTCAGCTGGAGTGGGTGTGGGTTGTGCACTAGTCTGCCCTTTCAATTATATACAAGTAAAAGCCTATTCAGAGTGCATTTTTCATATATAATTTTCATCTTTTATGAGCATATACTGCATGATGAATACATGAAGAAGCCTGTATAATTTATGCCTCATCTATGTATGTGCTTTCCACTGTAGACAAAATACAATGTGATACAAGAAAACAAGACTGCTGTCTTTGGTAGATACTTCCCCAAAATCCCTGAGCTTAGCTTCAATTCTCCCAATGCAATCCTCTTTTAAAAATTAACATTCAATGTCAGAAAAATAATGAACTTGATGATAGCACAGATACAACTCAGCTTAGAATATTAACTCTTTATTTGACAAAGGAATTAGCAATAAGGTTATTGTCACTGGACTGGGTGCAAACTCTCTTGTACTGGCAGTACAGTGGGCTGCACAGTGCAGTGGGGGTTGCAGGGTGCACAGCTGCAAGGCTCAGAGTGTGGCACCTTGGGAAAAAAAGGTTTAAGAAAGGGCAGAAAGCTGAATGAGAGAAAAAATGTGTGAGAAACAGCCCTACAGACCAAGGTGAGAGCAGGATGAGGAGATACTTCAGGTGGCAAAGCAGAGAATCCCCAGAGGAATCAGCCAGCTCTCAGAGGAGACTAGGATGGAGCAGGTATTCACACTGCAGCACACATAGGACCCCACACTGGAGCAGGTGGATATTCCTGAGGGAGGTTGCAGCTGTGGCGAAGCCATGAAGTAGCAATGGATAAGTGTGAGGAGAAAGGGGTAGAGGAGAAGAGCTGTTATGAACTGACCACAGCCCACATTCCCTATTCCCATTATGCCATTAGGGATGGGTAGAAGGTGGATTAGATTTTGTCTTTTTTTCTCATCATCGAACTCTATTTTAAATTGTGCCTGTGATGGTAATTGGAGAGTGGTAATTGGAGAGTAGCTTTTCCTTCTTATTTTCTCATCTTGTCCTATTGAGGAGGGAAAATATGAGAACAGCTGGGTGGGCACCTGAAAACCAGTCACCTCTAGGGATGACAGTCTAACGGTGTCCATAGAATATCACAATAGAATTATTGGGGTAGTAATTATCAAATTATTATCACAATAATTCTATTGTGGTATTCTATGAGCATGTCCACAGATGACTGGTGGGCTGACGTTGATCCCTCCTGGTGTGAAAATGGGTTTTATTCTTGTAGGTTCTTCTGTGTTGCTGATTTTCTTAAAAGATTTCTTTTAAAACACTCTAGTGACAGAAGACTGCTGTCTGAAATAACTTCTCCATTGGGAACTAATTCTGATAACAGAATTGTTCCCTCATATCTGGTTGGTGAATGTAGTCCTTGAAAACAATGTTCATGATGTTCAGCTTCCTTTGTTCTGCCAGCATTTTGGTCATAGCAAGATATTTTGAATATGCTGAGAGAAAGGATACAGAACCTGAGGGAGACAGATGTCCTTTTGAGTAGCCACTAGAAGACCGGCACCATATCATGACAGATGGCACAAGATTACTTTGGTTTGACAGCAAATTTCCATCCTGGGACACCTGGTGCTTCAATTCAGATTATTGTATCAATGCTGTGTCATTGGTGCATAAAAGTATATTTAAAGGCTCACCAAGAACTCAGGAAAACTCCGTGGCTCATCCTTCCAAAGTGAATCAGAATCAGTACAAGGTAATAAAAGAAACCAGTAGCCAATGCCTGAACAATGCAGTGAACATCTGCTACCCAAACTTAAATGCTTGAGAAAATAATAGAGGCTTTAGTAGGAATACACAGAGAAGAAATTGTCTTAGTATCATATAAATATCCTCTCCCCTACTGCTGTTCAAACAGGAATCGTAGAATCATAGAATAACCTGAGTTGGAAGGCACACATTAGGATCACTGAAGTCTTAAATCCTGGCCCTGCACAGGACAACCTCAAGAGTCACACCGTCTGCCAGAGACCATTGTCGAAACTCTTCATGAACTCTGTCAGGCTTGATGCTGTGATCACTTCCCTGGGGAGTGCATTCCAGTGCTCAACCATCCTCTGCATGAAAAACCTTTTCCTAATATCCAACCTAAACCTCCCTTGACACAACTTCAGGCCATTCCCTAGGATCCTGTCGCTGGTTGTCAGAGAAAAGAGATCAGTGTCTGCCCCTTCTCCTCTTCCACTCACAAGGAAATTGTAACTGCAATGAGGTGTCCCCTCAGTCTCCTCTTCTCCAGGCTGAACAAACCAAGTGACCACAGAGACTTCTCATATGGCTTCCCCTCAAGGCCTTTCACCATCTTCACTGCCCTCACTTGGATACTCTCTAACAGCTTAATATCTTTCCTACATTGTGGTGCCCAAAACTGCACACAATATTCAAGGTGAAGCCACACCAATGTAGAGCAGAGTGGGATGATCCCATCCCTCGACCAGCTGATGATGCTTTGCCTGATGCTCCCCAGGACACAGTTGGCCCTCCTGGCTGCCAGGGCACTGCTGACTCATATTCAACTTACCATCGACCAGGACCCCCAGGTCGCTTTCCGTGGTGTTGCTGTTCACCCTCTTGGCTGCCCCAACCCAGATATAGAATATGGCACTTGTCCTTTTTAATCTTCATATGAACCAAACCCTCAAAAGGACCTGAACCTTGCCATTCAATTTGTGGCACATTGGCCTGTTATTTATTTCTTTGACAAGTGTCCAACTTGTATTTTAAGCTTGGATTTACTTCTTGTTTTTTGTCAGTTGCTTGGTACCGTGTGTCATGATAAAAATTTTTTACATGGATAATGTCTATAGTTAGAAACTTATTGTATATAATGAAACCTATCATAAGCAGACACTCAGAAGACCAGAAAAAAAACAATTGCTTAATGAGAAATGGTTCTAAATAATAGTCTAGATTGACTGTGCTGTCCATGTGTTTCCAAATACTTAGGAACAGTTGTCGGTATCAGAAATCTAGTTGTATGAAGTCACTATATAAATTTAACACATTCCCTGGGGCCTTGCTGAAATCCAGTATATTTTATTAATAGTTGACATGACCCTGGAATGACTTACACTTTCAGTTCTCATTCACTTATAAACATCTGAAAAGAACACCAGGACAGAATAGAGGATACCTACGGTAACAATGCCAGTACCCAAGATGAAAATATATCCTTCAAAAAAGAAGTGATCAGGTATTAGTGCAAACCTTAGTGAAACTACCTTGTTTCTTGGTCTCTGGATTCATATGTTATTGTTTGCCTTCTCATACCTATGGTCTCTCACATTATGAACTAAAACAACGGGTATATGCTAGCGAGGTAAACCAGAGTGGAGTCCCCAAATTACACTTAATGTTATATATTTTTATATATATGATTTTATATATTAATTAATTGCTGAGTTATGTAAAGAAATTTGAAAGGACATACTCCATTGGCCTTTTAGTTTGGATCAAGAAGCTACTTTTGAAATGGATTTTCAAGGCAACTCAATTTACCTCTTTAAATTCTTATCACCCAATAATCTCAGCACTCAAACTGGATTCACCTTTGATGAAACTGAACTAAAGGTGTGGTTTTGAGCAATGCATAGCAATCACTTCTAGACAATCACTGCTGCAACATGGCTTTCTGGGGCTGGGATCTGCAGGAACTCCCTAAGGAGGTGACAGGGTAGGGTCTCGAAACCAGATCTCATCCTACCATTCAAACCTAGGAGAAGAACATGCCAGGAATCAGTAGCTTACATAGTGCAGGGATGTGGTGTAACCCCCACAAAACCTATCTAGTGTTGCAAGGGTTTCACTTTACAGAACTTCATAACTCGTACCACAATACTTTCTTACGTGTGATTACACCATACCACTTGCTTTAGACCTTATCCTCTCTCTGCACATCAAAGGCAGACAGATGTCTGGAAAAGCTGTATCTAAACTTGTAAGTAGGTAATGAAGAGAAAGGGGCCTTCCCCTGTATAGTTTAGATTAGTTATGTGAAAATGCCTTAAAGATTACTTTTTCTCTGACTGAAAGTGCAAAGTAGAACTAGATCATCTGTAGTAGACGCATACATCTAAAGTTAGGTGAGACA
This sequence comes from Serilophus lunatus, assembly GCA_013399895.1. Lineage (NCBI taxonomy): Eukaryota > Metazoa > Chordata > Aves > Passeriformes > Eurylaimidae > Serilophus > Serilophus lunatus. The sequence goes on along the minus strand of VXBA01006127.1, from coordinate 518,294 downwards.
GCTCTAATATGGTAAAAAATTAGGCACAATTTAGGCATGTGTAGTACAAAACAGTTTGACAGAGAAAAGAGATTCTTCACAGATTACCAGGGATGTGAATTCCTCCAAACTAGCCTCAAGGTGGCTTCAACCATTCATTTCCTCAAACAAAACAACTGACTTAATGACTAAGAAGGCTGGCTTCAAATGCCGTTGGCATAAAAATCATGTAGTCCTGTAACTCCTAAAGATTTATTACAAGCAAAGAGAGCCAAACTCTATCATTCTCAGACCATTAGTTGTCCTTAGGGGAATCATAAAGCTCACTACCTTTATATCTGTAGTTTGGAAGTGAAATATAAGCTGAAGTACAGCTAGAAAATAGAACTGAGACCACTCCATCCCTCTTTCACATGCCTTCCTTCACTACTCATGGCCAGGTATTTTTCCTTGCGTCAGTTCTGTTATTTTATTGAACATCTTGTTGAACTGATGCAGTTCTTGAAGGAAGGAGATAGTCTTTGCCTAGTCTTCTCTGCCCTTACGTCCCCTCACAAAAAAAAAAAAAAAAAAAAAAAAAAAAAAAAAAAGNAAAAAAAAAAAAAAAGATTACTTCTAGATGACCTCAAAGAGCTAGCACACGTCTCAAGGCCATATTTCCCAACTGGAAGCAAGGGAGGAAAGAAGAGGCAGCTAAAAAGCAGAGGTAAGGTTGCCTGTTCAGTAGGCTCAGCTGTACTTTTGGCTAAAAGTCCTAAGCTGACAATGCCACTGGAGAAAATATCCCATGAAACTACATTTTAGTTTTCAGCTATATGGACTGCTGGGCATATATATTAGCTCTGGGCACTGGCTTGTGGAAACCGAACTCACAGCGTAGTGCTCGTTATGAGAAAGGTGTGTTTATTCTGCGCAGGCAGCAGGGTCACAGCTCCATTCCAAATCCCCGCTCCCCGATCCCATGGCTGTCCCGGGCTTATATCCCCCTCCCGAGTGACAGCCGTCACACAGCTCGGGTTGGCCCCTCCTGCTCCGAGCCCACCCTCTGCTCCGCCCCGTCCCTTCGAGGGCTGGGCTGTCGTTGCCATCGTCCCGTCGCAGACAGGGACACCCTCCTCTTCTAGGAGACCTTGAGATGTTGTTCCAGGAGACTGTTGTGATGTCTGGTTTTCGCCGTCTCTGTCCCCCTTATCTGATGTTCGTGTCTAATGTTTACAGAACTTGCTCTATCCCAGCCCTGTGTCTCAGCTGGGCCCTGACTTCCCTCTCTAACCCCAACTCAGCACCTCCTGTATTTGAAAGCATCAGCTGCTTTCACAGGTTCGTTGTACAACACTGAGAAGTCAGTGAAACATAGAAAGCAGTAAAATGAATAAAGGAGTGTCTCATACTAGACCTGGAGGCAGAATCCTCCACCCATTTAACATTCATAGTTAAAGTCCCTCTTAGATCTGCAGTTAAAAGCAGTTAAGTCCTTTAAAATGAAAAACTGAGAAAGAAAAAGACCACACAATTATATCCAATCAGACAATGAGCTCAATGATGTGAAGCTGGGAGAGAAACCACCAGACTCAATGTAGCTAATATTGGATCTATCTACAGATTGAATTTAGGGAAAGATGTGTGTCCAGATCCTACAGGCAGGATAGAGAAGACAGTTCAGAGACAACTTCTAAAATGTAGCAAAGCTCCAAACAACTATGTTCTGTCAAGACTTAGGGATGCTTTTCACAGGCTGCTGAATGTTTCTTCAGTGCCCATCCAGACAAAAACAAATCTGAGGACCACAGTGGCACCCAAATTTTAAGTTAGATATTGGATATAGGTTCCTTCATAATAAAGATATATCTTTGTATATCTACATTCAAAGTAGCAGGTTCCTAAAATTACTCATTTCTTTTCACTGACCATGGCTGGGGCTAAACTGCAACACCAATTGCCATCACTGGCAAAGCTGACTCATCTTGAGGAGAATGAATTTAATTTATTGCTAATTAAAATAGATTTGGATAGTGGGAAACACTAAAACAAAATTTTTAAAAAACCACCTACATAGCTTTCCAACTCTATCCACTTGTCCTCTCTCTCCGTCACTCACTCCCACTGCAGCCCCCTAAGCAGCACAAGGGGATGGGAAATTAGGGTTGTTGTAAGTCCGTAACAATTACTGCCATATCTTCCTCCTCACACTTTTCTCCTGTTCCAGTGTGGATGCTTTACATAGGCTGCAGTCCTTCAAGAACTGCTTGATCTTGGTCTCATCTCCATTGGCCACAGATCCTTTACAACCTGTTCCCATGAGGGGTCCGCCACGGGCTGCAGTGTGTATATCTGCTCTGGCATGGTCCTCCATGGTCTGCAGAGAGACAATTTATTTCATCGTGGTCTTCATGGACTGCGGGGGAATCTCTGCCCTGCCCCTTGGCACACCTCCTCCCTCTCCTCCTGCTCTGACCTTGGTGTTTTCATAGTTGTTTCTCACATTTTTTTCCCCTTTACATCCATCTCTCACAACTGCTGTGCACCTTTTTGCCCTTTCTTAAATACATTTTCCCAGAGGCACCACTAGTATGGATGACAGGCTCAGCCGTGTCCTGTGCTAGGTCTGTTTTGGAGCTGTCAGGAATGGAGTGAGCTAATCCCAGAATCAATGGAAGATATAAAGCTGGAGACACTCAAAACAGATCAGAAAATCAAGTCAACAGGTATGGAATACAGAGGACCAGGTATAAAATCCAGAACCTTTTATTGTACTTCCATGGACATTAATTTTTCTTCTGCGAATTTGTTAATTAAATTATATTGGAGTAACACTAGCACATTTTACACTTGACTGGTGAATTTAAGTCTTTTTCTTGTTAATAGTCTAAAAATATATAATGAGGCTGTAACAGATTTACTTACTGAATTCTAATGCAGTTCTAAGGCTTAAGAAAAACATATATTTTTGACATCTGATACATTAGAACTCTCTTGCTTGACTTTAGCTGCTTTCAATTCTACTGTCAGACCTGACCTAGATTATCTAGATTGTAGCAAGTCCATCCAGAAACAATTTTTCTGTTTACACAGTAAATTTTGTTTTACTATCACTTCTGTTTTTACTATAGTCCAACTTTGACTCTCAGCTTATAACTAAAGTTCTCCTTTGTTGAATCTTTTTTCTGCTAGTTTCCACGTAACTTTTTATATGCAAATAGTCTTGTTTTGAGCCTACTATCACCCTTACATAACCAAAGATATAATTTATTCTACTTCAGAATGTTCAGAATTTCAACCATGAATGTAATTGTCTGATACTCCGTTATTTGTATCCTCTTGATGACAACTTGGTGATGATAATGAATCTTCTTGCCCTAGCAGTGAGGATGTTGCCATCCATCTTCTTTGTTGTGGCCTTTCACACTTTTTAATCTGCATGTATTAGACATAGAACTTTTTAGTTCAGGTCAGTTAGTAGAAGTGCTTTCATTTTACAAAAAAGCTGTATTTCCGGCTCGTATTGAAAACACAATAGTTTTTTGGACCCAGATAATTTCTTTGTAGAAAAACAGTTTGATGGTTACTCAATTATCTGGCTGCAAAGAATTTCATACTTTTGTGAAAGGTCATGACTAAATATTGCAATGGAATGACATTTTAGTTTATTAAATATACCTTAAATATGAGACAATAAGCATTGAGAAGTAGTAGATTTATGAAAAAAAAGACAATAATTTTGGAATTATGCTTTGAAGCACACTAATGAGCTTGATACTTTCATGTGCAGTCAGTAGACTTTGAGATTCAAATTAAATTCTGTAAAATTTAACCAGCTAGTCATATAAGCTCTAAGTGGTATAAAGCAGAATGACAGGCAGCTTCAAAAGCTAATTAATACAGAGAAAAAGCATTTAGCAGTTTACTCACTTTCTGGAGTTATCTGTCTTCAGTGGCTGTAGAAAACTCAGACATTTGATGTTTATACATTTGCAATCGAGTGAGGTGAATCTTACCTCTAATGCCAAGACTGGACCCTGGTAAAAATTGTCAGGTATTGCAACACGTCCCAGTGAAGCTGCAGCTGAAAGACAGTCATCAAAACTGAGATCACTCAGGTGCATAGTTCAGAAGTAAAAAAAAAATAAGTTACTGTAATATCATTATGGAACTGAATGAAATAGAGTGGACAGGGTTCTCGTGGTATTTCTTTTGTTTATTTGCTTCCCTACACCTGTTATCTTACACTAATCTGGCTACAACAGTAGACATCCCACAGTTAGCTCATTCATTAGGACAATATCAAAGATTTTACAATATACTCTAACATTATTAGATTATTTATTCAAAGTTGAATTCCTCTATTACTGAATTCTAAATTTAAATATATTGTTTTTTCTACTAACATGAAAACATTAGACCTTATTGTCAACAGCTTGGATGAGGAGAACAATATTTTATAGTTTCATACAAAATGTAGCAATTATAGCAAGGTGCAGTCCTTTGAGACAAGCATTTGTAGTTGGTAGATTACCATGAAAGTAAGGGTATTTCAGTAAAGCCCCTTGCCCTCCACACTCCGTCACTTTCCATTACTGACAATCCATTGGCATGGCATGCATGGACAAAATTCCCTGCGCATCAAGAGCTTGGGGATCTCATATCTGTTTGTTAAAATAACAGTTGCATTTAATCAAAAGAAAAATCCATCCTCCATTAATAAATAATGTATACATCGAATGCTATAGTCAAGCAAGAAAATACAAATGGTTGCAGTTTTTGAGTTCCATTTGAGTGCGATGTTTGTCCTTTGTAAAAGTTATGCCACTGACTTATAAGGATATCACATTCATGATGTTACATTCTGGGCTGTATGGAGAGTAGGGCTTCCATTATGGAAATTCAGAGATAAAAAATGTCTCCTGAGCTTTAACTTGGGATATAGGGCTTCATCCAGACAGGGGTGAGTTTAAAAACTGCACAATGTTAAGCACTAAACACAGCTTCGTAAGAATGAATGGGTGGGTGGAAAGCAAGGGAAGGTTTTTCTGGAGGGTGCCTATTTCTTAAGGATTCAAATTAGCTAATAATTCAGCTAATGCAGCCTAGACCTTTCCCCTGTATCCTAGAATAAAAAAAAAAGATGGAAAACTATAGCATTTACAAAAGTTTGAATCAGATTCTAACCTAAACTATTGGCACTTTATAACAAAATATGTTTACTTTATGATTTAACTGAGAATGAGTTTAATCTATTGTTGTGGGATTTTAACTATACAACTATCTTTTTGATAATTTTGGATTTTTTTAGATTGCTAAGGATGCAGATAAGGGCTACCAAAATTTTCAAACTCTGTAGTAGCTTCCATTTATATTAGTGGAAATTGGGTATTCACTTGAAAATCCTTTCTATATTTTTCAACACTTAATACACATTTTAAAAGATGGGCCTTCTTTCATGAAATTAATTTAAAGTACCTTTAAGTATCTTTAAAATTAATGGAAATGGTGCAGGCAGTGTAACTGGAGACAGACTTTTTCTCTGAGTGGAAAAATAAGAGAAATTCCAGCTTCTTCATTTGCTTCCTGAAAGACAACTATTACTATGTGAGATTCCTTAGGGTACACAAACATTATCAGACATGATGATGGAAACCCACTGACAACTTGGAATCTAATCATTTTGTCCTAGTACGTCTTCAATGGTACATGGGGCAACCAAATTATTCTATCAGGATGCAATGGTCTGATCATAGAGCTCACCTAAATTTAGGTGACTACAATGTAGGTATTGGTACACACTATAGGTATCTAACTTTCCTCATAGTCAGAGGAGATCTATACAAGTTTCAGCTTTATCAACATAGATATATAGTGTTACTGTATGCATCTAGACATCAATTGCTGCTCCATAAGTATGTTTTGTACATACTTTTTTAATGTGTCATGAATGCTAGCCACATGTAGAGGTGTCTTGGTTACTGCAGACCTCTTAATATTGCAATAGATGGCTAATCCAGCATCTGTGCAACCTAGTCAGAGGGGCTTGGGGAGCTATTTATCCTTACCTAAGGCACCTAATTCTGGTCATCTGGCTACCTAAAGTTTGCATATATGGCAGACAGACATGTTAGTTAGCTACCTGTGCTGAAGAAATCAAACACAAGAGCTAGCTAGATCCTCTACTCTGGTGATGTTTTGATAAACATGGATGTACAATATCAATTTAGATGCTGAAGCCTGCAATGACTGCTTCTGAAAGTACAAGTCTGGTGCCTGACAGCCCTGTGGAGTCACCTGCAGGACAGGTCTCTGTATCCCATCCTGTCCTGTCCTGTCCTATCTTATCCTATCATATTTAAAAATTTGGCAAGACGAAATGACTGTAGCAATAATTTTTCTTCCTGTACTTTCTTCACGCCAAAGTTGTGCTTTTACTATGCCCTGAACACTGCCGTTTTCTTTGCTCATACTGATGCAAGAGTCAAACCCTGCTGAGAATGAAGGGTTTTTTTAATTTTATCTGTGGCAGCAGTCAAATGTTGCTTCGATGATCTCACTATTTGAGATAATTAGTGATGATAGCATTAACATCAGAATAGTGGTGAATACCATTTAATTAAGTCTATGAGATGATTAAATTATCTGTAATTGAGCACATTACTAAACGGCTGCAATATTCCTGAAACATGTTTGACGTGCAAAGTGAAAGTGTACTCCCAGTAGAAATTGGCCAAATTCTTTATGTACATTGCTGTTAAGTTTCACATGTGAGCAGCAGTCACAGGCATTTTGAAATTAATATCTACAAACTCACCTCTCAAATATTCAGATTACTTTTGTAATCCTTAATAGGAGGACAAAAGTTAAGTAAAAGTTTGGTAAATCAGAATACTTTGTCTAGGTGAACACAATAGCAGTATCTTACTGATTTTCTGAAACAATAAATAAGTATATCCGAAGGAAAACCCTATTCATTCACAACATATTCAACCCAGTAAGTGATTCATCAGAATACTGAAAAACTGGTCTTAGGGGTAAATTTGAATCTTTCCCCATTTACATTTGCTAAGAACATCATGACATTTGAAGACCATCCTTTCCTCACATACTGTACTTATCTGGACTGAATTTCACAGAGCTCTTCTTGCCTGTTTGCTCTGCTTGTTTGTTGGTTTGTAATACATATATTCTTAGCTTCACCAATCAGTATGGAAACATCACTGGAAGTATATGCAAGCATTAATATTACTGATTATGAATTTTAATGCAATATTCTCAGATTATCTCATTTTTTATATTAAATCAAATTTCTCCTTAGGTATTATCGTTATTACTGTTTTATTGCTATAGCTATATAAGTATCTCCCAGTATTTTCTAGCAGTAAAACTAAAAAACTTTGGAGGTGAATGCAAAATTTGTCATTATGCACTCACTTCATTGCTTTTTAATTTTTACAAGAGTAAAAAAAAAAAAAAGAAGTTACACTACGGATGATGAAATATTCTCCTTTTCTACCAGTGGGAAATCAGATAACACTTAGAAATACTTTGCTGAGAATGCAATGCTAAATGGAGAATATCTTTGCAAATAAATCTCCGTCTCTTTTGATACCCAAATATATTTAGAATATTTATCTGTTTTTATTCTAATTTGCAACCTGTTTAGGGGTAGAAAATGTAGGTATGTATTCACATATTTTTGTTTTTATTCTTTGAAATTATGGTTATTCAATTCTGTATTAGAAAAATCAGCAGCTTTGAATGATGTATCTATTGGGTTCCTGTGACTGGGTTGTGGTAGCAGGGGGGGCTTGGAGAGGCTTCTCTGAGAAGCTGCTGGAAGCTTCTCCCATGTCTCCCATGTCCAGAGGACGGCAACAAGGCTGGTGAGGGGCTTGGAACATAAGCCCTATGAGGAACGGTTGAGGGAGCTAAATTTGTTTAGGCTGGAGAAAAGGAGAATCAGAAATGACCTTATCGCTCTCTACAACTTCCTGAGAGGAGGTTATACTCAGGTAGGGGTTGGTCTCTTCCACCATGCAGCAACTGACAGAACAAGAGGACACCGTCTCAAGCTGCCTCAAGGAAGGTATAGGCTGAATATCAGGAAAAAAGTTCTTCATGGAAAGAATAATAAAGTACTGGAATAGTCTGCCCAGGGAGGTGGTAGAGTAACCATCTCTAGACGTGTTTAAAAAAAGACTGGACATGGCACTTGTTGCCATACTCTAGTTGAGGTGTCAGGATATGGATTGGACTCGATGATCTTTGAAGTCTCTTCCAACCTAGTTATTCTGTGATTCTGCCTGGCAGAGCCAATGCCAGACGGCTCCAGGATGGACCCACCACTGGACAAGGCCAGGCCAGTCAGGACTGATAGTAACACCTCTGTGATAACATAAGAAGGAAGAAAAAATTTTAAGAGCAGAGTGAGAACATGTGAACAATGCCGACACCAAGGTCAGTGGAGAAGGAGGGGGAGGAGGTGCTCCAGGCGCCAGAGATGAGGTTCCCCCTGGTGAAGACCATGGTGGAGCAGCTGTGCCCCTGCAGCCCATGGGACCACAGAGGTGCAGAGATCCACGTGTAGCCCATGGAGGAGCCAAAACCGGAGCAGATGGATGCCCAAAAGAGAGTGTGACCCTGTGGGAGGCCCATGTTGGAGTAGGGTCCTGGCAGGGATCTGCTGATGCGTGGGGAGATGAGCCCACACTGGAGCAGGATTTCCTGGTAGGACTTGTGGCTTGTGAGGGACCCACGCTGGAGCAGCCTGTGCCTGAAGGACTGCAGCCTGTGGAAAAGTGACCCATGTGGGAGCAGAAGAACTGTTGCCCATGGGATGGACTCACACTAGAGTAGTTAGTGAAGGACTGTCTCCCATGGGAGGCGCCCCACAGGAAGCAGGGGAAGGACTCCTCTCTCTGAGCAGCTGCAGAAACAACAACTGACCATAACCCACATTCCCCATCTCCCTGCACCCCTGGGTGGGAGGAGGTAGAACTTGGAAGGAAGGAAGTGGAAGGAAGTTGTCTTTAAGATTTATTTTACTTCTCATTCTCAAGCTCTGATTCTGTTAGTAATAAATTCAAATAGTAATAAATTCAACTCACTTGGAATTCGTTTTTCCCATGACAATGATCAGTAAGGGATCTCTTATGGTCCTTTATCTCAATTCATGAAACACTTTGTTGTATTTTCTCTCCTCTGACTGTTTGTAAAGGGGAGTAAGAGAGTGGCTTTAGTGGGTGCCTGACATCCAGCCAGGGTCAAACCACTACAATATAGAATTAAAAATTTTCCTCTTGCACCCTTCATAATGATAATATTATATGGAAAGATACTGATCTATAATTATTTTACCATTTCCATTTTGAAAAGAGCAAAGATCTGCTGCCTTCCTTTTAGCAGAATTATGCATCTCATAGTGTACTAGATCTTCTTCCCTTTTGTGGCTCCGGTTAATAAATGGACAGTTTTCTTGGTAAAACAGATATCCATAGTATTCCTGTTTCTTAAGTCAGGGGATCTGTTAATTCTGAATGAATCAAAGAGTGTATCTATAATGAATTCAGTAACAAAGCATGAGATCAAATCTAGCTGCATTAAAAATCTAAATTTTAAATACCAAATGCTTAGTCCTTATAGACTTTCTAGATAGGTATTTCTGAGGCCTCCAGAGGGAAGAGCTGTCCAGCAAAAGCTAGGAATGTAAATCAGGTAAATATGAAGGTAAACATGATGCAGAGTTCATCCTGTCTTGTATTTACAACGTTAAAAATGTATATTGTATTTCCGTATCATCCGGGTTTCTTACCAGAATTTCCCTATCAGAGAAGTGGCTTAACTTGCTGTCTCCAGAATAAGGATTGTTTCTAGGGAGAAAGAACAGTGAGATACACATTCTTTGAACACAACATCTACGGAGTCATAATCAAAAGTCTTAGAAATTACTTTGAAAATTGTAATATGAGGATGTAATTTGCCCTATATGGGACAACAGCTATGCATCTATTATGTTCACTGAAATCTCTGTTTCCCTCGGCCTTTTTGAACATCCCCATGATCATTCATTATGTGCAAAATTATTTCAATACTTTCCCCCATAGTAACAGCAAGTGACAGCACTCTGTGTACTTCAGTGTTGCAGCATTCTTACGGCATTCAGTTCTAATAAATGTAAGCAGCCTTTATGTACATAAAAAAAATTTCAATTAAGCCTTGTGTCCCATTTTTCAGCACAAGTATTACCTTCCAGCAATAAGGAATAAATCGCATTATAGCTGGGAAAATACCCAAGGTAATTCAAGTCATTCATACTGTTGTGATCCTTGTCCCTGTGATACAAAATGTACTCGCTTTGCAGTTATTCTATAATGCTGATAAAAGATGTAGAATTTCCCTTTACAATATTTCTAATATTTATGAAGACATATCTTCGGTTTATTCAAGACTTTTTTTCTAATCTAACAAAAAGTCCATTGTGAATTTGGATGAGAGAGGTATCAATTTAATACACATGAATGAATGTATGGGTCATCTTAGTGAGAGTCAGAAAAATGTTTTGTTTTCTGCATATCTAGAGAGCATAAGCAGGCTGAAATTTATTTTAGTCTATTTTAATAGAATGTAACCCATACCCAGATCCCTTTATTATAGAAGGGTAAAAAGTGGTGTGATTGGCCCCAACCTTTTTAGAAAACGAGCTTATAAAATACTCTAATAACAACTGAAATTTGAGGCATTTATGTTGTTGGGTTTGTTTTTATTGTTTTATTTTGCTTAGATACTAAAATTCTTATTAGAAATTGTTAGATACTTCTGTAAATTTATCTAGATCACTATCTAGATAAAGTTTCATATTCCCTTCTTGAAGGTGATAGTCCTTTTTGTCTTGCCAATCCAAACTCTCTTTATTTCCTTTTGAATCACTTCTTCAGGATTCTGAATTCTTTTTTTGATATTATGAAGTATCCACAAAATGTCATATAGCTTCACATTGGAGATAAAATCAAACTGCTCTTCAGGAAGAGCACAGTCACTCACTCTCTATCTGAAGACAAGTTAGGCGACAGGAAAATTTGAGGGCAAGACTGTAAAATCTGCTGTAAGGGCCAAATGATGTGATTTAAAATGAACAAGTGAGAAGATGTTGCATACAACAAGCAAAGCACCCCATAAAAAGCAATATTGAAGCTGGGATATATGCAGTGGTGTAGTAAGGAAGTTAGACGTGTCAGATAAGGAAAACAGAAAAAGAAAAACCTTTCAAGCTAAAACAAAAAAAAAAAAAACAAAACAAAACAAAAAAAAAATGGAGGATGAAGAAAGGCCAGATCTTCAAGGACAACTAGAGATAGATGGTATTAAAGGAGATGTCTGATGATTCATCCGAGAAGCAGATGAATGTATTTTCCACATACCTCAAATAGAAAGAAATGGTACCATTTCTCTCCATTCAACTTGCAGGGTGGTTTCACTGCACATATGTTTTTAAAGGTATGCACATATTTAATTATACTATAGCTGAATATATATCTGAAGCTACAATAATAGTGAAGAGTTCTTGGTTTTGAGAACCTTTGACTTGCCAGTGTTTTGCCATACTAAAGGATGATAAGGAAGCTAAGAAAATTTAAAAATCCAGAAAAAAATATTTTTTCAAGTCATCATTTAATGGAAACATCTTGACATATATCTGAAAGCCTGACTACTTAATACTTGAAGATTTCAAAGAATAATAGTATAAACATGAAGACCAGATGATGAGGAGCTATGTCATAGACCTAGCATTCCACAGCTGCATTACTCTTTCCCTATTTCAAGCTTAGTTAACTGATAAATGCTCCATCTCTTTCATCCAGAAATCCAGTTTTTAAAAAAACCTATGAATGGAAAAGAATGCAAGTCAGGCACTATAATTTCATTGGTCCGTGAATTAGGGGTTTTAATGGTTACTTTGCAAACCTAATTTGAGTGTTGTTTATTACTCTGTGAAGATTATTTCTGATAGCTACACATCCAGTCAATACACAGAAAGAGACCACAGAAACTCTGTCCAGTTCAGGTTTAAAGCAGAGTCTGATGACTTCAGGGTAACTTGGCCCATCTACTTAACTCTGTCTTATGTAGCTGCATCAGAGCATGAAACAATATTATTCAAATATCCCATCATGACCAAAAATATTGGTGACTAACTGATAAAGGAATATTCATATTACAGGATTACAGAAGGATTGCAAATGACATTTGACGGTCCTGATTAGTGCAAAAAGTAATAAGAGTATCCTCTTGGTGATATGAAAAGACTTATGATTGAAATGGGGGTGTTTGAAGAAGAATTGTTATACACCCTAAAGAAATTGAAACAATTTTTGTAATGGTTATAGCACTTCAGTGATATTTTCCTGGTTTGGAAAAATGATTGTAACTCGCTGGAAAGGTTTATTATGGAGCTGAATAATTTATACTTCACCATTATATTTGATGGAAAGCAGAGGCAGAAGACTGTTAACTGTCTTGATGTAAGTCAGGCACTGATTTGATCCCAGTGACAGCAGAACACATTTTGGTTTTCTGTGGATGAGATAGAAACAGTCACTGGAAAAAAAA
>VXBA01006127.1:499360-505681 GCA_013399895.1 Serilophus lunatus | reverse complement strand
TTTTTTTTTTTTTTTTTTTTTTTTTGACAAAAGCCTTCAAAATAACAGAAAACTTTATATAATAATTACATTAACATGAAATATGACCATACTCATCAAAGAAGAGCTTCTTTTTCCATATCATCCCTGTCGAGTCACCTCCACTGTAGCATTATGGAAATATTAAATGCAAAATAATATGACTAATAGAAACAAGATTTTTGGGACCACAAGCATTTTGTAGACTCATTTCACAGAGTTTGTAGCAGTTTTAATGAACAAGGCCAACCCAAAACTGAAGAGACATAGTTTGAAAATTATGCATTTAGCATAGCCAGAAGGGCTATTTTCCCTGTAGTATCAGAGAAACCAATGGAAAACAGTAATGTGTGGTATCTCCCAGGAGTCCATACCTGTACAAATATTATCTAGAGTTTTCATCAATGACACAGTGGGATTGAATGCATTCTCAGCAAATCTACATGTGACACCAAGCTGAGTGTCATGTTAGAAAGATGAGGTGTCATTTAGAGGGACCTAGACAAGTTCAAAGAGTGGGCCCATGGAAACCTCAAAAAATTCAACAAGGCCAAGTTCAAGGTCCTATACCTGTCCTGGGGAAATTCCCAGTATTAATTCGAGGGGATGAATGAATCAAGAACAGTCCCACAGAGAATAATTTGGGAATACTAGTGGATGAAAAGTTGAGTGTGAACATGCACTTTTAGCCCAGAAAGACTGGACTGCATGAAAAAAAGCAGTGATTTTTTCCCTCTACTCCACTCTCAAGAGACCACCCCTGGAGTATTGCATCCAGTTCTGGGGATAAGAAAACTATTTGAGGATGTCCAGAAGAGGGCCACAAAGATGATCAATAGTGATGGAAAACAAAGGATAAGACAGTTGAGATTGTTCAGCCTGGGCAGGACAAGACTCCAGAGAGATCTTGTTGTGGCCGTTCAATATTTTAGAGGGGATTATAAGAAAGATGGAGAGATACTTTTTTCCAAGGCTCAGGACAAGGGACCATGGTTTCACACTGAGAGAAGGCAGGTTTAGATTGGATTGGTCCTATCTGAGAGAGGTGGCTGCAGGGGACAGAACACATAAACACTACACACGAGGCTTCCATCTTCTGCACAAGACCTATCTCCTGGCCATGTGGAAGCTGGATATGCACAGGACTCTGGTGGTAGCTATGATCTTATCTTAATCTCTTTCCTTATCTCTTCTTGCTGCTTCTTCTTTTAATCTCCTTTCTTAAAATTTTGGGTAGTTTAAAACTTGTGGGTTGAATTTTGCAAAGTTGTGCAGGTTGGAATGTGCTAAGTCATAGCTTTATGGAATGTTTCGCTTTGGCTGTTTGTTACTCCTTTAAAATTTTGCCAAGACTTCTGATTTCCTCCTCATTTAAAGTCATCAATAAAAGTATCTTCTGAGAAAACATATGCATCATCATGTTCTCTTCATGCTACCTCAAGGTACTAAAGAACTGAGAGCTCCTGTAAAAATTTGGTGGGTGAATTTTTGAAGCCTTGTATATTTTTAAAAGTAAAACTCCTGGTTGAGCTTTTACTCAGGGGCTGTGGTCTTACAGGACACAGAGAAGATATTTTTTATTATGAAAGTGGTGAGACTCTGGCACAGGTTGCTCAGAGGACTGGTGGATGCTCCATTCCTGGAAGTATTCAAAGTCAGGTTTGATGGGGCTTTGAGCAGCCTAGTCTAGTGCAATAAGTCCCTGACCATGGCAGGGAAATTGGACTGGATGATATTTAATTGTTGTTTTCAACCTAAACCATTCTATCATCTTATGATTCTGTGATCCCTTTGTCTGAAGAGTCACATTTGGAGTCCTTGATGTCCTTGATGATAAAAATTTTTGTCTTTATGTATACTTCCCAATGAATGTGGTCCCCTTGGGCTTCTGTTCACACTGAAAATCACAAATCAAAAACCCATAGACAAGATGATGTAACACATAAAAGATGTTTCCTGACAGAAGTCAGAAACTGGTTATAAGATATTTACACTTTTATTATCATCTGTTACTAAGGCCTAGAATACATATTGGTGAATTTCATGCCTAAAAATATTTGCTGAAAGGCCACTAGTTGCTTTTAAAAGGAATAAAAGATACTAAAGATCCCTTGATACATGATAATTATGATAAATATATCAATGAAAGTAATTTTGTAAGTAGTCCTGTGCTGAAGTGCTTTCTTCTCCTAACCACACGCAGTTTATAAAATGACATTAAGACAAAATTCACTTATCCACTCCCTGGTTGGAGTCTTTGGATAAAATAGAGACAGCCCACCTTAGTGACTGCTACATATTTATTGAAGCGTCTCTGTCTTACAGTTTATGCCATAGTGAAAGCCATGCCTGCAAAAATCTGAAGTTTTGAGTATGCAAATTCACCTGAAAGGAATTACACATCTCCATGTGGAACAAAATATTTGCCTGGAAGGTAAATCTGATGTAAAATCTGGTTTAACATAAATAGGCGCAGAGTACCTGGTAGCAGACACATGGCTAAGAGCTTCAATTCTGCATAAATAAACCTCCATAAAAGGTTCTCAGACTAAATGTTCCTCCCCTTCATATTGACTTTCTCTAGGAGGGTGTTCAGGGTAGATTATGAGCAACGTGGCAGCTATTCACGAGTGAAAAATAAAAGTATATCTATAGCTTATTATGTAGCACAGTGTCCACCACTTGGACAGGATTTGGACCTCTGTCAATCAATCCATTTGCTCTCATAGAGCATGATCCCCACACAGTTATTTGAGATTGTGGTGCCTGAGCTGAAGGTGAGCTTAGGTCTCATATACACAATGCCATATTCAGTGAATCCACACAGATATCTTGGATACCCTAGTATGAAAGGTATTGGATTTTTCCAGAAAAATCACCAGTGTTAGTGACACTCAGCAGAAACAATGATTTCAGGTGCTTATTTTCAGACATGCAGATATCCTTTCTCTAAGGGACTTGTTATCACCTGGCATAGGACCTCCTTGGATTTTTAGGCAGAATGTTCATGAGTGCACATCTGACATTACTTCTCAGAATGGTTTGTGTTTCAGAGTGCCCTTGAGGGAGGTCTGTCTCACCCAGTATTGAAGCAGCCATGTGCTCTGGTTTTAGATGGAACAAAGTTAAATTTCCTCATAGCAGGTGTGTGGTGCAATATTTTGAATTTCTGACCAAACAATGCTAGTTACATACTAATCCTTTAACTATTGTTGAACAGTGTCTGCAAGTGTCAAAGTCTTCTCTGTTTTCTTTTTGTCATGCCCAGTGATAAAAAGGGAGAGGAGGGGGATTTACATAGGCCAGCTGTCTTTTGCTTGGGAACTGGCAGGGCATCAGTCTACTGCTTGGAAGATGGTGAGTGATTTCCATTGCATCACTTGTTTTCTCTTCTTTCCTTTTCCACTTCTTTGCTTATGAAACCATTTTAATCTTGCCTTCTGACTTTTACCCTTTCTTTTCCTTTGTTTCA
Organism: Serilophus lunatus; assembly: GCA_013399895.1. Taxonomy (NCBI): domain Eukaryota; kingdom Metazoa; phylum Chordata; class Aves; order Passeriformes; family Eurylaimidae; genus Serilophus; species Serilophus lunatus. The sequence continues at coordinate 502,191 of VXBA01006127.1, read as the reverse complement.
TCACTAGTAGAAGGGGGGAGAGAAAGAGTGAGCAGTTCTGTAGTGCTTAACTGTCTACCTCCCCTGCACCTCGCTCCGGAAGAGAAGGAATGGGAAAGGAATCAAAAGAAAAAACTGGCTAAACCCATGACACAAGGTTAACCCAAAAGAACATGGCATAAACAAAAAGACTATTTTTGTATCTAATCTTATGCCAGGATGCCAGTGGTCTCCTGATTTGCATTCCTCATGCTTAAGATAGTGAAAAAGATCAGGAGCTCAAATTATATGGATGGGCAAATAATTCGCAAACTCATATTATCTGCTTGAGGCCAGAATCTGAAAACTATTCACACTGTCTTTTGTTCAAATTTGTCCTTGTTTACTGACATTTACCTTTAACTGCAGTGTTGGACACGTTCTAAATCACCACAACAGAAGGGCGCATGTTAGATAATATGTGTTGTGGCCAGGTTCTCTTGGGTGACACTCTGTTATGGCTCCAAGGGACCACAATACTGGACTCTGTTGAAGGATATGTTGTCCTCAGTTTGATTTTGTTCCGTTCCTGGAGGCCTTTCCCCACACCTCCCCTCCCCCCACCCGGCATTTTCCAGAAAGACAGCCAGTTACATCTGCTTTTCAGCAAACGAAAAACCTGCAGATGTGGTTACAGAAGTTGTAAGATAAGTTACCAAACCCCTTTGATCTTAAGGGATGTTAGCAATGGTAATATATCTCCAGAGGCTGTTTGACTCTTTGGCAAAGGCCACCAGAAGTTACTGACTCTGTAATCAAAATTTCCTGTTCGTTATGTTCCATCCCAAAAGCCCTCTATTTAATTTCTATCCCCTTTTATTAGAAATTGCGTTTTCCAGTTATTTAATGAGAGGCTTCTAAAATTATTACTCATCTGTAATTCATTAAAAATGGCAGAAATTAACTTCTTCCATTGATATGACCCAGGGCCAGATTCTCTAATGAACTGTATAACCTGTGAAAGTTTATTGAGTACTCTAGAGTTGTTTGGGCTATAGATTACTGAGTCATGTGGCATGGAAACTCTATAAAGGAACAGAAAAAGAGGTGTTGGTGGGTTTCACACATTTCTGTTAAATATCACGAAATGTCAAACTCATTTTCTACATAATATTTCAACATCCTGGACTTCTAAACTATTGAATCACATCTAGGTTACTGTGGATGCAGGCCTAATACTAGGTGAGCCTTTTGGGTTGCGAATCCCAAGAAGGGAATAGGTGACTCTCAAGTACCCTAGAGACATCCCTGTTCACAGCATTTCTCCTCTAAGCTGACTTGGTGCTACTCCTTCCCAGCACAGGGACTCATACAGCATCAGTTGAGAGTAGCTGTAATTTTGGGTCCTGTCAGAAGAGTGTGAGATCATACGGTATATCTAATTATCCTGTGTCCAGCAGGGTAGCCACTTGGGTACCTCACACAGTAATCTGGGCTGTACTTTGAGGCCAGATTTTGAAAAATAATGTGTTGCAACATTTAGCCATGTGGCACCAATCCCTCAGATGGAAAGCAATGGTGGTTAATAACAGTTCAGTGTAACTAGTCAGCTTGTTCAGTTCTTCTCTTGAAATTTCCTTTTTTATATAATGAAACTTCTCATTCAGTGGAGTAAGCAGGGAATGATGCAATACATAAATTCTAGTGAGACCAACTGTTGCTATTGACAAACATTGAAGGCTAATAAAGGATGTCCTTGGGCATCTCTAATAAAGGAAATAGTTTTTTGTATGCTTGGAGGACTCATAGTTTATTTATGCACTGATATCCTGAATGGAAGAGAGGAGCATACAACAAAGCAGGTTTGAGAGGGCAGCGGGCCCACAAAGAAAACATAGCTGTTTCTTAACCAGACTGCGACTTATGGGCTATTTATTTTACTATTTTCTTTATGATGCCACTGGAGTAGTTCTCCTCAACATATATTTTTTATATCATCCACTTGGCATGTAATACAGTTTCTGAGGCTGGCTAATATGCAGTCAATTAATTAAAAGAGTTGCAGCTGAAGAAAACCTACTGTTCCATATAATCTAGTGACTGACTGCTCAGAGGAAAGAAATGTGTTGCTTGGATATAATAATTACAAACTGGAAAGTTTTATTCAATTGACTTGACAGAATTTTATAAAGGTAATCCCTCAAGCAAGCGTTGCTTTTCTTGCTGTTCCACAGTCTTCTCTCTTTCTAAAAACTGGTTTTCCTATTCTTTATTCTTCTCTACTGTTTCAGCCAGAGGCTGCACCAAATTGAGGCCTGTTGCATTAAGAAGGGGAAAAACAAATCCTAGAATGTCCAAATCAGACAGGCTGATGGACAATTGTTTTGATTTTTAGGTTAATATTTCTTATTCAAAATAAAAGAATGGCAGGCAAAAATATTTTTATTTATTTGTTTTCATTATGTTCTTTTCCTTCCACTTTTATTTTGTCTCTATTCTTCTCTTTAATTCCATTAAACTTACTCCCTTCCACACTTTCAAAGCTTGAAATGTATGCCATATTTGACTAGCGTTTCAGATAATGGACAATGGAGCTGGCAGAGGGTCTACAGAGTAAATAATATGAAGAGTGGCTGAGGGAGCTGGTGTTATTTATCCAGGAGAAAAGGAGGTTCAGGGGAAACCTTATTGCTCTCTACAACTGCCTGAAAAGAGGTAGCAAGATGGGGATCAGCCTCTTCTCCCAGGCAACCAATGACAGAACAAGAGGACAGACCTTCAAAATGTGCCAGAGAATGTTCAGGGGGAGAATTTTTCCACTGGAAGCATGGTTAAATATTGAAACGGTCTGCCCAGTGAGGTCATAGAATCAC
>VXBA01006127.1:304360-494360 GCA_013399895.1 Serilophus lunatus | reverse complement strand
GACTTATTGGTTGGTATTTGATTAGGAAGAATTTGCATGAAGTCAAAAGGAAAAAGAGGGAGGGAAAGAGAGAGAAAGCAAGTAATACATGCACACACACCAGAATTCTCCTTTGCCGTTTTTCCTGTGTTATTGCTCACTGTTTCATGTAAATTTTTTTAGAATTCTCTTCAACTCATCTTCTCTGTTTCTGGGTTGGCCTATTGGGATGCATGAAAAAATGTGGAAATGTATATTCCAGTAATGTTGGCTCAGCCTATGATGAACAGCAAGTTCATCAGCATTGTTCATATGTAAACAGAGTAATAAAATGTCTACATAATTTTATTCTCAGCTCAGCTTTCTATGAGAACTTATGCATTTATAAAATAAGACAAGGCAAAAATAAGTAGAAAATCTTTTATTTATAATTTTTAATCCATGAAGAAAAAAAACACAAGATAAGTGCGAAATAATGGGAATTCTAAGTTTTATTCATAATATATTTCCCTGTGATACATATAATCAGAAATATTTCTTACTTTTAGAAGCAAACATTTTAAGACTTACTAGTTGTCTGTGACATCCTTTTGTTTTGATTTCTTATGATGGTTTGTTGAAAAAATACAGTTGCATTTCACTCTGTATAACATTCTTACAGAAGAGACATAGTCTTTAGTAATATATTAGGAGACAAGCTGAAACACCTTCAGTGGATTCAGACTTAAGAAGAGAGGGGAGATAACAAGGGAAAAAAGATCCTGATATTTTAAAATTTGAAAGATTGAAATTTGCTTAAACAAATAAAGAGTAACTACAACACCTTTTTTATTCATATGTGTCATTTTGATTTTACCTTTAAATTTCTGATGGTAGGCAACAAGATAAGCAATCATAGAAATTAGGACTTAAGTGCAACTTGAATTAACTTTATTTTTTGTTACCACATAATTTTACTTTGTGATAATGAAATGTAATTCTTATTCCAGAATTCCTATTCAGTAATGAAGAAACAAACCCTATTATTATTACATTGTATGGTTATCTCCATAGCAAAATGAATAGTTAGAGAAAATACTTTTTTCAGTATTTATTCTCTTAGATAATCCCATCTAGCAAGCAGTTAATCAGCTGATGTGTGCAGGAACGTTTTTGATGACACAGATATTTTAAAACAGATTGTCTACACATAAATAAACCTATATATGCCACAAATCAAAAGTTTCTTCTTCAGAAAACTCCAGCTGCTAGGTAAATAGACTTGCATACATTTTTGGCTCACAGTTAATATTCAGTAATATGTTGTGCAATACGATTTTATTTCGCTCTATAGATTCAAATATTTGTTACTGACCACTCTGAGGAGACAAAAATTAAAATGGTTTTGTGGCTTACAAGGTATATAAAGAGTAAAAACAGAAGCTGAAGCACCTTAGAAATACAGAGTGTGTATTATTAAAAAATAAAAGAATACAAATACTAGGGAATATCTTTGTTCTGTACAATGATACTGGCTACGTATCTTAGCTTCATTTTGTATTTATGAATATATTTTCAGTAGAAGGATAAATAGGTGAAAATAGTTCACTACCATATGATTTGTTTTATCCTTAGGCATTGCCTGGGGTTACTGGTACAGCCCTGGCTCTCAGTACTGAAAAGTGAAATGTGCAACAATGAAAATTTTATTAAAACGTATGTTAACCCATTACAGTATGTTCACTTCCAATTCTTTGTAAGAATGCGTGATGTATCATTTTGTGTGTGTCATTTTTTTAAAAAGATATGAGTCAAGTAGAGGTGCAAATTTAATGGGAGAATTTTATGGGAAACATTATACAAATGGCAGAGTGTACGATTCCTATTATTAAAATAATTTGTCATTGTATGAAAAAATGGTATAAATTTCGAGAAAGAGTCTTCTTTAGTTATCTGCCCTTTTTTAATGACAGCAGCTTTTGTGCAGTAAAGGCAGACACATTTTCAAGCAAAGCCCATTTCAGACCAGAATTTCTGAGAGCCCTATTAATGTTTCATGCTAATCAAGGAGAGTGGGAAATAGAGCTGACAGGTGCTTTCTACTCTGCTTATTCCTGTCTTCCTGCATTAGACATTACTAGCTAAAAAGGAGCCAATATAGTTCCTTTCCAGTGCATGTAGTGACAAGGGCAGGAATAAAATGCTTCTTTTTATAAGTTTATAGTTGTTTTTCATATTGCTTCCACTGGTGGCATCCACAAATATATAGAAGTGGCAATTATTAATAAAAAAATATTTTACTTCGAACCCTGTCCTGAATCGGACTCTGAGATTTCCCTCCAGCATACTTTGGAAGTTCCAGTGCCCTTGTAGCACATCTGAGATAAACTGAGGTCCACCTGGGATCCTTGTTTTAACAGCACACATCGTAGTACTTCCATCTGAGCCAGAAAGAAACACATATCTTTACTCTAGGACAAGTCTTTATGATTAAGCAATGTCAAGGTGAGGAACAAAAGTAAACTCTTCAAGAGGCAGATTGAAGACAAAGCACGAAAACTGCAGTGGGCATTGCTGGGAGCTGCCCTTTGCTACCCTTCCCTATCCCAGGTACCTGACTTGTACCTCAGTGTGAGTCAGGCAGAGCAGCAGCACTCTGAAGTAAGTGCTCAAATCCCAGATATAGCTCAAGGGGAGAGTGACGTGCCTTTGAAAGCCTACCGAGAAGCCCCATCTGGCTGAGTTTAGGTACACAAGTTAGGAAGGGAGGTTTTCCCTGTGGAGATGCTCAAAGGCACACATCTCCAGTGCCTGTGTGAAAAGTTTCGGTGCTTCCTTTGGGAAGCCTGCTTCAATAGGCTGTTAAATGCAGATGTAAGCTAGATGCCCAAGTGAGGAAGACCAGACTGTGGACTATGACAACAAAATGGCTGAAGTCTGAAAGCTTGGACTTTACTCAGCTGTATTTGTACTACACAAACACGTACACACACACACACACACACACACACACACACACAGGGAATTTCATAACTATAACAGCGAGCAATCTTTACCTCAGTGTTGCTGGAATAATCAGGAAAAGAAGAAATTGAGCCCACTGTTCCAGTATATTGCTTTTTGTACGCAAAGCAGACATCATTAAACCATCGTAATTGTGTATGGCAGTGTGTGCAGTTGTTTTTTCATGTAGATTGTAACATGTACAACAACCCCAAATATTGATTTATTTAGGTATCTTTGTAGACTTTTTGAGCTTTGAAAAAAACCCTGCATTTGCTTAATTGAAATTGCTTTATATTTAATTGAAGAGCATCCCTAATCCAGGCCATTTTACACTGATTTAATTCTTGCCCACTTTGATTTTGGTTGATAGTAACTTACTGCTTTAAGTTGAACTAATAAATACACTCATGCATATTTGAATACATATGAATCCAACTTATTTATATTAAGAAGCAGAATCAGTTTATCTAAATTCATTTAAACCATTGTATCTTTCCTTGTGAAATGGATATAAATTTATTAAAAATAATTAATTTGTTAGATTATAATTTATTAGATTATAACAGGAAAATAATTACCACCTTTATCTGTCAAAACATAAGCCAATATTGCTTATTTGGTCTATTTTTAAGTAACTTACCAGCACTTTTCTATCCCATTTATTTTCTGTTAAGAAGAATGATTTCTACAGCAAATCATGTCTACATTCAGACTGATAATCAGTATGAAAGAATACTATCAGAACAGTCAAGTTCAATTTCTTACAGGAGTGTTTTCTCAATATCATTAGAATCCCTTTGAATAATGAAGGTGAAACACATAAGCATGTTGCTTATAGTACCAAAGAACTTGTGTCTATATTGTCTTCTTTGTCAAATAGTGTATAATTTTAAAAAAAAAAAAAGCTTTAATAAAGCTTCTGCTTCTGTCAAAATCAAGTATCTTTTAACATAAATTTGAAGATAAGTGAACCATTTCTCCCTACATATGTTCTGCAGAGTTGCCACTGTCTATTCTCCATACATAGGATTAATGATCCTTACAGGATAATACAAAACATTATGATTTTGTGAAGAAAAGTTGTTACAGGAATAATTCATCAGAAGTACAAAGAATGGAATTCTTTACCAACAAGGATCTCATATCTTTTAATCTTAACTGTACACCGGAATTGTTTATAAAGTCTTTTTCATCACACACCTATCTTTAGTTTTTGTTTAAAGGATTAATGCAAGGAAACTCAAGAAGGTTTCCTTTCTGACTTTGAGATTTCTCCACTATGGTGGTGGACCTGGGAAGCTTTAGCCATTTCATCATTTGAGCTTAACTCTCTAAAACCTATGGAGAGCATCATAGAAGTGGGAGCCTCTACTTCATCCCTTGGATAACACAACTTTCATTGCAAAAGCCCTGTGAGCACTGTCTGCCATGGAATTCCCTTAGCAGATGTCTAAACCTTGCTTATATCCAGCCTCTAAGTTAAGGAAGGGTATGTACTCAAGATTCACTATGCCCGTTGTCTTTTCCGCTTGGGAAATCTTCACCACAACACAAATGTTTAGAGTAATATGGTGAGTCTACAAGACTAAAGTAGCTGTTAGTATCATAGATTGGTCAACTATAGTGAGAGTCCTAAAGGTTGCTTCCACAATCTGTTCTTTTTCCAAGTCACTTTTCTTTCCTTCAGTGACATTTTTCTTGGGACGGATCAAGGTTTCAGAACTCATAGATGATTCTAAGGTAGAGATTTTCTTTTAGTCATCCCACAGTCCTAAATAACAGTTCATACATAGTGTGTTAAAGCGCTGAAGCACTCTGCTGTAAATTATTATGAAAAGTGAAATCTTTCTGTTCTTCTGTCTGGAACAGTCACTTAAAGACTGAGATTGCAAAAGTGCAAGTATGTGTTGGAGTGTTAATTTCTTTGCTATCTAAGTGAGAAATGAAGATTTTAATGTGTTCTTCTGAAAGCTCTATTGGGAGCCCTCCCAAATCATGGGGTTAAAGTAAGAATATCTGGTGTTTTTTTCAGTACAAACTTTGGGCTGGTCCTATACAGTACCTCCTAGCAAGTACTAAATTCTGTTTAAGTTTCACCTACTAAAACCAGATATTTCTTCCAGAAAAGCAAAAAGAATGGCTGCTTTCATCAAGGTTTGAGACCTTGGTGGAGATAAGTGCCTATTCAAATGGTATACTGCATATGCCACATCCAGATTCCAAAGCTTGTCATTAAATCTCGGTTTCTTCATTTACTCTACATTTATACAGCCAAGACGTTGCACCTGTGCAAATAGGCTGTACCTGAGAGAATCCCACTGGAATTGTGCGGGGAAACCCATAGACAACTACGCATTGACATTTCAAAGTCTTCTACATCTGTTCTCTGTACCTGTATCCAAAAATTAGTTGCTCTTTCTCCCTCCTCATCCTGCCTTCTCTACAACAGTTCATAGTATGGCTCTTTATGCATTAAGACCTTTTGCAAATAATGTTATTACTCTTGCTCAATAAAGCTTCACTAAGGCCCATTTGGCCCGTTATGGCAGATTCCTTATATATACAAAATTTCAAGAGAAAAATTCCCTTCCTGAGTTGATTACACAGTCCAGAGAGAAAAGCCATATCCAGGGTAAGAAAAACATAGCCAGAGTTTGTGTTTGGATTTCACTAAGGGTCCTTTGACCTCTGAGTCTGATAGTCACCTTTCAAATTAACACCCTCATAGCCTGATTCTCTAGGCTCCTTTTAGGTGTTAATATTGGGGGGGGGGAAGGGTGACCTAGTCCCTGGAAGTAATCACTTGTCTCTTTAAAGAGCACCTAGGCAAATATCTTGTCCACATACTGACCCGGAATTCAGAGGCAGTGGCAGGACTAGAAATGAAGCAGTCTCAACTTGCTGCCTCTGAGCTCAGCCTGCAGAAGGAGAATGCTGTCGTAGCAAGACTAAAACAAAAGGCAGTTTGCCCCTACTGGTTTAAAGCAAGCAAGGCACTACAGATCTCTATCTATGGTGATATGCTCTGACAAACACTTTACATTTAAGCAACAGGACAAAATTCTCCTTTAATTTATGCAAGTGAAACTCTATTGGTTTCAACAGAGTTAGTTCTGCTGAAATTGAGAGAAGAATTTGGCCCAGCATCTGTAATAAATCATTAATGAACATGTAGCAAGATAAGTTTTAATGATTAATTAACAATGTATTTTTTGGAGAAAAGTATTCTGAACATGCCCTTAATGTATCAAGTGATAATTACAATATTAAAAGCCTACTGATTAAAGCAATTAATTATATGCTTAATTTATTTACTAATTAAGCTTTAATCTATGTATAGTTAAGTAATTGCTAATGAGCATTTCACATTTGCTAAACAGGTCTGGCAGTAATTACATGGGAAACACTAAAAATGATTCTTCTGGTGATTATATGAAAAAATACAACATTGTTTGGTTTTTTTTTTTCTTCTTCTTCGCTGAGTCTTTTCCCCCCTAAATGAATTACTTGACTTGTGTTTTTCTCTTTGGTGAATGAAATGTTTACTAGAATGCAAGCTTCGTAGGTCTGAAGGGTCAGTGTTTCTGGATGAATACCATGAGCTATTCTTCTGCTTCAACTCAGTCACGCCTACATGAAAACAGTGATCTTGTTCACATGGAGATAAAGTCTGCAGTGTTCTTGTGTTGTATTCAGATCTTACTCAGGCAAAAATCTGGCTGAGGTTAATGGGAGTTTGCTATGTTTGGACCACAGCTTTGCTCTTTGGTTATGGCAAGAACCTGAGCTGGACTCTTAACATCCTTAATTCTTATACCATGTAGGAGAGAGAGATGCATTTTTCAGTCAGATGGGGTTACTTAAATCATAGCATATTTGATATCTGTTGTTGCAGTTCTTAAGTCTTATGCTTTGTGAAGAAAAACTCCAGTTAAAGCTGATAAAAGTTTTGTCTAAACAGACAACAAAGCAAATAGGATAACCTTTAGACATACCTGACTACACTCAGTGAACTTCCAAGTTCCCTATTCATTTTGATTCCTGTTGCATCCTAGGTGAAACCTGGAGCTTGAATTTCTGGTCCTTGACCGAATTGTATCACAAACTACAGAGGAACAAACAGTTGCTCTTTTCCCACCTCTGTGCTCCGCACATTGCCCTCAGGAAGATGCTATTTTAGTGTAGATTTTGAAATGCTGTATAAAGGTACAAATGGCAGTGGCACACTGCTATAGCATGGGTTGGTGGAAAGATATGGCATACCATGGGGTTTTTGAGAAAAGGTTCTGGTTATAATGATTTCTTACTCCACTAGGAGATAAGTGAGCAAGACCTCCATAGCATCGACTTGTTGGGGTAGAGCCTAGTAATGAGACAATTCCCAGCCTAACTAATCACCCTTAGCTCTTGGAGCATAAAGATCTGGAGATATTTAAGTAGTTTTCCTCCTTTTTCTGATTTTATGCTTGCTTCCCTCACTTCAATGTTTTGTGCATTTTTGAAAATCCCAGCTTCTTCTGGTGCCTGAAACAGATGAGATAAGAAATAACACAAACACGCTGTTTGCAGAGGTGAAGGAAGAGTGCAGCTTTACTGGAGAAGTCCGTGATCCAAAAGAGGAAAATCATAACAATCTCCCCATTTTTATAACATTTTGAGCACCCATTCCCCGTACTATACAATTAAAGTCCATCTTCTATGTTCCCCCAACATCCAACAGAATTGTCCCTTATTACTTAACCCCACCTATGTCCAGCCCCTCGTAGGCCTGGAAGCCCAACTCTGTGTTTTGTCTTGTGCCCCACTTATATATGCACAAGGATGCAAACACACGGGAACACAGGCTCTTCTGGCCCTTAATATCCCAAGTTATCCAGACACCTAGCTAAAGTGAATTCTCCAAAATAATAAGTGTACCCTGTAAGACATCATTTCCTCTCTCTTTTTCTAAGTTTGGAGCCTGGGAAGACCAGCCCCCAACTCTTCTCTCTGATATATCTTCCTAGTACTCTGATTTGTATCTAGCAGGTGAAAGTGCATGTTGACTGAGAGCACATTCCTGAGAGAGCAAAATTAAATAGGTTCAGTAGGTCTGGGATGCACATAAACAGATCTTAATGTAGTGTGTATTCTCATCCCATGCATTAATGAAGTGGGAGACGAACTGAATCTCACCAAACCATGGGGTCTTCGTAAATTCCTTATGCTGTCACCAGGTCAGAAATGGACAGGAGTGACATTCAGACTCAAAGGACTATATCCCAAACACAGGGCTTAGCCTTGGCTTGTATAGAGCCTTCATTTTTGCCAAGGCTCCGCACATCTATCTAATTGAGAGTGTGTGACAAATCCACCACAATCTGTGGTAAAATTCCACAACCATTTCCAAGGAGGGATTAAATTACATTTATATAGCATATACTTTTACTCAGTTACATGAAAATGCATTCTTTTAGCATAACTGATATTTGTATTTATTTTTTGTAGTTATTTAAGAGCTGGCAAACAAGAAATAAAGGCATGGATTGAAGATGGGAAGCTACTGGAAAAAGATTTAGGAGGTGAAAAAGCACATATCTAATTTTTTAAGTGGCATTAGAAAGGAATTTCAGCCAAATGTCCTCCCAGAGGAATCAAGCCTGTAGCTAAGTGACTTCAGCACCCACTGACACCAGGGAGAGTTTCCATTGTCCCCTAAAGCTGACAGATGTTACCTTGAATGATCTATGTAGACCTGTTCTTGAGAATCAAACAGGGATGTTGCCTACCGCATGGGAACAACTGCTGTCAAGTTATGACCTGATGTGATCTGGAAATCAGAATTCTGCCACTGAACTTCATGGCTTCCAGGATATGTTTGAGGTTTGTTCCATACTTTGTCTTAGGGATGACCAGAGAGTTCACCTTCTTCTAAGGCACTGAACACTGACCATTAGAGCTGTGGATTTTTAAGCAGGTCTTAATGAATGTAACGAAACCTGTAGGATCAATTACCTAAATTATCAGAAAATCTTTTTTTTTTTTTTTCTGACTGTTTTCATGGTAAAATCCTAATCAACATCACTGAGAGGATACTATCCCATAAGTGCTCCTCTCTGCTTGCACAATGGCATTCCTTCTCTGCGTGATGTGCTGAGCCTCTTGTCACAGAAATAACCCTATCTCCTATGGAAAATGAGTATGATGTTTTGAGTCTTCATTTCCAGACCACTGGACGAAGCTGGGTCACTGCTGACAGGTTTAACCTAGTATCACCGTAGCACTTACTCATCTCCTGTGGTCTGCAGATTTTTGCTGGTTCAGAGCCAGATTGCAGTATGCTTGTTCCTAGTTGACTTTTGAAGTGAAGATGGAATCGAAGGCTGGCAAATTGTGATTCATGGCTCAAATCACTCGAAGGAGGAGTTTAACTGTAGTGTGTCTTAGACAGTTTTACGATGTCCTGGGTTAAGAATTGGCTGGATGGCCAAGCTCAGAGAGTGGTGGTGAACGGTGTCACGTCCAGTTGGAGGTCGGTCACCAGTGGGGTCCCTCAGGGTTCAGTGTTGGGGTCGGTTTTGTTCAACATCTTTATTGATGGCCTGGACAAGGGGATGGAATCCATCATTAGTAAGTTTGCGGATGACACCAAGCTTGGAATAAGTGTTGATCAGTCAGAGGGAAGGAGGGCTCTGCAGAGAGACCTTGACAGGCTGGATAGATGGGCTGAGTCCAGTAGCATGAGGTTTAATAAATCCAAGTGCCAGGTTTTACACTTTGGCCGCAACAACACCATGCAGAGTTATAGGCTGGGGAAGGTGTGGCTGGAGAATGGCCAGCTGTAGAGGGACTTGAGGGTGCTGGTTGATAGGAAACTGAATATGAGCCAGCAGTGTGCTCAGGTGGCCAAGAAGGCCAATCCTGGCCTGCATCAAGAATAGTGTTGCCAGTAGGATGGGGAAGTTATCCTTCCCTTGTATTTGGCACTGGTTAGACCACAGCTTGAGTACTGTGTCCAGTTCTGGGCCCTGTTCTGGGCCCGACCGTTTAAGAAAGATGTTGAGTTGCTGGAATGTGTCCAGAGAAGGGCAACAAGGATGGTGAAGGGGCTGGAGTACAAGCCCTATGAGGAGTGGTTGAGGGAGCTGGGGTTGTTCAGCCTGGAGAAGAGGAGGCTCAGGGGTGACCTTATTGCTGTCTGTAACTACCTGAAAGGAGGTTGTAGTCAGGTGAGAGTTGGTCTCTTCTCTCAGGCTCCCCATGACAGCATGAGAGGACACAGTCTTAGGCTGCATCAGGGGAGGTTTAGGTTGGATATCAGGAGAAACCTTTTCACAGAGAGAGTGATTTCCCATTGGAATGGTCTTCCCAGGGAGGTGGCAGAGTCACCATCCCTGGATATGTTTAAGGATAGGTTGGATGATGAACTTAGTGACATGGTTTAGGTGATTTAAATGGTTTAGATGGTTTAGATGATGGATTGGTGTTGTATAGGTTGTTAAGTTAGGTAAAAGGTTGGACTTGGTGATCTCTACGGTCTTTTCCAACCTTGTTAATTCTGTGTTTAATTCTGTAAATTCTTTCAATGCTGTGCTGAGAGAGAAAAAAGCAATAGCCAGGAATACTGAAAGAAGAGCATCTATTGAATGCCATTCACATGAGAGTGTCTTTAAAATGTCATTTTTTGATTCAGTTCTTCTCTAAGCAAGGTGCATAGAAGAAAGAAATTGCTGATAGTAGGATATAAAATCATGATGCCCAGAAAGCTTGTTATTTTCCTTAGGAAAGCCTTGCTTTTACCTTACCAGGAGTTTTTTCTCAATAAGGACTTTTAAATGGTCATTGGGAAATAGAGGTCTTGGAGCACAGAAATGCAAGTTAGACTGCCTGCACCACATATCCTTCTTAATCTAATCAACCTAAAGAGCTTTGTGAAATATTATAACATAGGTTTGTGCTGAACTAGGAAATTAAATGGAGGTCTCTTTTGGGCAATGTTTTACTCTATTTTTTCCATGAAGTGTATTGAGCATCTGTAAGTTTTATGAAAACTTTGGAAGGGGAAATTTTAGGAACAGGAAAATATGTGGGCCAAAATTTTGACAGCTTTAGATTCATCCTGAACGTCTGCAAACAAACTAGGTTTCCACAGCTGAATGTTTTTATTCTTTAGTCTATCTCAAGTTCATACTGAGCACACCTTTGTGCTTCTAGCCTGTGTGTAACTCCCACAGCTATGTACAGTGCAATGGTCATTAGTAGAATGTATCAGAAATGGCTATGAAGGCTAAATAAATTTAGCACCTATGCTGTTAAATAACACAGGTCAGGCACTCTTCCTTCTCCCTGAGGCCAAGTGTTACGACAAGATTTGCGTCTACCTATTTAGACTTCCCAATAAAATGTCTTCATACCTCCTTTTGGGTAGGATCTGTAATGCTTCCTGTCTCTTGACCAATACCCAGGCGTTAGTCAGTACAGCTCTAATGATCACAGGGCAAAACTGTGCCAGGCTGAGTTCTAGTGGTTAAACAGACAGGACAGTGCTTGAAGCTGTGTTGCTCTTTTATTTCCCAGTACAGATGTAGCAACATCTGTGTTATGATGGAAGCTACACTGGAAGAAACATCTAAGAAAATCTACAGTGAGAACTGTACATTCATTTCATCTAATTACTCACATAATTTTCAGAAATGAGCTCCCTAGGCAAAACGTATTTTACTTCATTTTTTCTGATTTTTTTGCCAGCTATGTCAAGAACTCCTTTGTGAAAATCTTGCTGATTTAAACAGTGACAGGATTTCAGCTGTATGAGATGAAATGATTCTGAGTGGTTCAGCTGGGAGTCATTATCCATATCCAACTGCATGTCTTCCAGGTCCTCAAACACATTCCCTAGAGATGGCTGTCTCATCTGAAGGGTTCATCAGCTCTTTCCAGAGACCAGCCTGAAAAACTATCCCAAAACTCAAGGCCTTTAGTAAAGTAGTGGTGGTGATGCTGGTGGTTACCCACAGAGGATAAATGAATAAAGAGAGTGTACAAGAAATATATGGCAGAACAGTGAGAATTTTCTGCTTTAAGGTCCAAGACTTCTACCCAGTCAAAAAATCAAATTAAAGTGACTTTTGCTTGCAGATCATTGACATAAGTATTTGGCATTGGGTCCTGAAATGACTCTTTCATCTTTTGGAATGAAACCCAAAACAGCTTCTGAATAAACTGTCTTGGCTAACTGATAATTTGCCTTCATTTAAGTTGCTGGACATGAGACACAAAATATGCTCATTCTTTTTCCTGATTTAGTATCACACAAAGCTCTGTAAGACATTTTCTCCAAATGAGTGCAGTGTGTATAACAGCCTAGAGCTTCAATACCCCAGAAGAAGCTTTTATATGTGGCTTTATTGGAACAGGTCTCTGTGTCAGGAATATTGGTTGGGATGTTGCTGTGTTGTTCATAAGACACTTTAGAAGCATGGGTCACTCATTCAGTGTGTAATGCAAATAGCTGTAAATTTCTTGAAAATGCCTTTTGTTAATTGTGCCTTCACTTTTGATCATTAAGTAGCATCATACATTTGGAAATAAAAAGCTGTACTTAAGATGTTATTTCTAATTTTTTTTTTCTCTGAGTTTGTATTTCTTTTTCTGTCTACTAGTTTTAACTGCAGCTCTCAGTAATTCATAAGGAATAGCTTAAAAATTTACATTGTCAATGATTTCATAATTTTATTTTTTACTTTCTAATGGACTAATTTAAAGGCTTTATGCTCACAGTCAACTTTTTTATTGTTGGCTTGATTTAAATGTGTTAGCTAAACAGCCTCTAGTTTATTTCTTGTAAGAGAAGGAAACATTCAAAGTTACCGAATATTTTACTGGTTTACCACTATTTATTGGCTTCAGAAAGGGTCACTGCCAGCACTGTTTTTTCCCAAAGGCAAGGTAGTAGTTCTCTCACTGAGTACAGCCAGCTTTTTGCCCTTCTCTCTCTTTTTCACTGCCAGTTCCACTACTGATCTTGTGCAATAAAATGTGCTTGTCAACGAAAATGTCAACCAAGTTTAAAAAGAATAGTATGAGTAAAACTAAAAAGTAAATTATTTAAGTAGAGTTGTAGTTGAAACTTGAAAGAATTTTGTTTGGTAGTTTTCTTTACATCATTCTGCCAATGGAGGAGGAACTCTGAATTTCTAACTAGTGAAGTCCTGTCATAAGTGGGGCTGACAGTTCGCATTGAAAATTCTGTTTTCTTCTTTCCCAGGAAAGCAAGTCAAAGTTAAACCAACAAACTATTGTTGGCAAGTGCCTTACCTTTGTTCTGTGCTCCCTTATAAATTAACCACTTCTGTTTTCTAGGTTGCTTGTAAATGGAATTCCTAGAACTCAGGGTCTCACATTAGCGATAGTATTTTAAAATGCTACTGCATCCTTTTAGACAGTTACTGATTTAGAGAATGGAAGAATCTCTATCAGAGAATGTTCACAAATGGTAATGAATAAAAAGGAAACATACTGTAAATTTTTGTCAGTACATTAACAATTCAGATGGAAATTGAACTCCCAGCTTTCAAACTTTGTAATGGTTAAACATCAAATTAAGACACTTCTGTGAACATATCAATGCTGTGTCTGATCTATCAGTATGATGACAGACTGAATTTTATATTTATTTGCATATAAAATTTTACTGAAATGCACAAGACTGGACATTTGCACATTTGAGTTAGAAAGTATGTAAATGATTTTGCTGTAGAATTGCTGTTAATGGAATTGTGTGCTTGGAACTCTCTATAACCACACTTTTATATATGTATGTATATATGCACATAACCTCTATTCTTTACTAATTGACTTATCAGTATATGCTACAGTATATACATGGCCAGTTCATTAAGGTTAATTTGTTCAAAAATATTAGAAGCATTAATTTCTGGCTTATAGCTAATGGCTGTTCCCAGCCAGTGTCTTGTTTCATCATTAGTGTCAGCTAAGTTATAACTCACACCCAACTGTTTTTACACTATCTAATAGAATCAATTGATGCAATGGTTGACAAGATGCTGTTTTGCATTTTGTCATCTCACTAATGCACATGGCTTAAAGGCATTGGCATCCATAATGTGGGGCAGTTTTGTAGGAGGCACAGAATAGGCTGAAGCTGCAAGGGCCATTTTCATAAAATATTAATGAAATTGAAAAATACACTGGGGTTGAAGGCTTGTCTGCTAAATGTAAGGTAAAATCTATTCTGTTCTGCTTTCTGATGACTGTAATTAGCAGCCCTAATTAAAAATTCAAACCTTGTGTATATTTGAAAGCATGAATCTTAGCTCTCATAGTGTTTATTTCCTTTACAAAGTATTTTATTTTACAACACTAATTGAACAGGATCCTTCCCAGCCTGACAGCCGCAGCTGGCTGGAGCCAGTTTATGTATCCAGTCTCTCTAGACTACTTCCTTTTGTAAGCAATAAAACATCTTTAAAAAACATGTATATGCTCTCTATGAGCCATTAACTCTGTGTCACCCAGTGTGGAACTGGCCATCCGCACACATGCATTGTTGTTTCCTTCACTTAAAAGTGACCTCTTTGAAAAGGCAGCTTTTTTCTGATCTTCAATATTTAATGCGGATTTACTTACATTAAATGACCACCTTTCTTAAGGAGACTTGGCCCAATTCTGACATTATTTATGAACAGCATATGCTGTGCAAAACAACGGAAGGAATCACCATTAGTTCCGGCAGAAAAATCTACTTTTTATCATCACTTTATGTAGTTATTTTGAAATTCATGGTCAAGATACCAGGGCCTCACTAGGGAATATATGACTTCAAACCAAGTCAAATTGATTGTATGCACATTACACTCTGAAATCTAATGTACAGCAAAGAAGAACATGTGAATGCGTTAAGTTTTCACTGTTATATTTCCTCTTTTTTCTGTCTGCCACAGTAATGGCTCTGAACTGTACCACCTCCTATCTTCCTTTCCATACCATGTCAAGGAGACAACACTAGTGTTTTAATATTCCATATAATGCCCACAATCATAAGGGACATTTTCCCTCAAAATCTTGTATTTTTGAATGAGTCTTTCTAACTCCTCAAGTCAGACCAATGAGGCCATTAGAGGAGGGGGCAAACTGGATTGACAGAAAAGGATATTGGAGAAAATTCTGTGGCTTTGCTAACTGTGTTCTTCACTGATTTATGCAAGAAAATGAAACAAAATGATGCACCCTGTCTGTGACAAAGTGTCTGACCTTGCAATTTTTTTTCAGGCAAAATTGACTTCAATGAGTGTTTAGCCTGAGTAAGGAGTGCTGTTCCAGGTTCAAAGATTAGAAGGAAAATAATAATAAAAAGAAAGCAGGAGAAAGTCAAAATAACCCAATTCTGAAGAACATGCCAATAATTTGGGCTGTAAAGTTCCAAATGTCATTGGATGATATTTAGCATTAATTTGTAGTGAAGGAGTGAGAATTTATCGTATATGTCTGTTTCTAAATGTTAGAAAATAATTTAGATGCTGTCAGTGTTTGAACTTCTGAAGACTGTTTCTATTCTACATTGTAATACAACTGAAATTCTCTTAACAGTTTTCACAAAATGCTTTGAATTTTTTTAATGAAATTCAATTTTAAAAAGTTACATTTGAATAGTTTCTTTTTATCTTTCATGTCCACACTTTCACAATCTATAGCCAAGGAGCATGTAATCAAGAAGTCTTCTAAAAATCCTTGTTCTCAAAGATCAACCTTCATAAATGTCTCAGTCAAAACAGTACATGTTAATGAAAGTTCATTTTGCTGAGAAATACTCAGACAAGTTCTGTTAAATTATTCTAAACAGCAATGTGGGATACAGAAAGAGACTAGAAGGATGATACAACCTATGATTATTATTATCTTTTCCTCTCTATGTTGGGATATATTTCCCTTTCAAGAATTCAGAGTTTTTGTCTGTGAGGCACATCCATTACTTGTCCTGATATCTCAGCTCTTTATCAAAATGAGAATAAGATTTGCGGTTTCCTCTTCCTTCCATGCGCTATTTTCCATGGACAGAGCCAGAGAGAAGCAGCCTGCTTTATCTATCTGACAGAGGATGCTCCAGGAACCCCACAGGTAAATCTGGAGGCATGCAGACAGCTCTTCAGCACATTGATCCTTTGTACTTGTCTTTATTACTTTCTCTCCTTTCTTGCACTTACTTGTCTTGAGTTTAAAACCACATGCAGGAACTAACAAACAAACCGCATTGACTTTTGAAATTCCCTCCTTCTTTTCCAAGATTCTTATGAAAATCCCCATACTTTGGTATCTAAGAGTCCCTTCACCTCCTAAAAGCCAAACCTAGATCCAAAGATCAATCACTTCACCTCCTAGAGCCAAACTTGAAGTTTCTACATCACTTTAGGTCTAATCCTGAGCATCTAATTTAAGCAGTCAGCAAGTCTGCTTTAGTAGTCGAAGGAGAGTGTCCTAGATAGCCCCCCTTTACTGAGCACTTAGCATTGGTGAGCTGAACAATTGTTACAAGACAGTGCTCGCTCTTTCTACCAGCTAAAGAGGAATTAGTTATAAGTAAACCACAAACTTATAGATGATCACAGGTAGGTGTGATGTATTCTTTGCATGATAGCCACGGTTTTCTCCTCTTATGACAACTGAATAGTCCACTAATCTTTTAGATGCCCCTCTACTTGTGGAGGGCCTGTTCCTGTAAATATCCTCACATCTTGACATCTTGCAGGAGCTGAAAATCACAAAAAAACGAACAGTCCAAGACCAAGAACAAACCAAGCAAGTAGATAAACTGGGTAAACTGCGAGGTTTTCACTAATTTATTTTAATTTTGAAACTATAAATTTTTATCAGGAGTTGATCGTAGAGCTATCTTGAGGTTTTCTGAAGCCATTTCAGGCAGGAGAATATCTGCAAATTTTGTCTGGAACTCAGACTGCAGGTTGCCCCAGTACAGGAAAAAACCCGTATGTATATAAGTACAGAAGAAACATGAATTTAGTAAAGAAAATACAGAGCTGTATAAGCTAAAGTACATGGCAATATTATAATTTAGGTGATATACTGGAACGTGTTCAGAGAAGAGCAACAAGGATGGTGAAGGGGCTGGAGCACAACCCCTATGAGGAGCGGCTGAGGGAGCTGGGCTTGTTCAGCCTGGAGAAGAGGAGGCTCAGGGGTGACCTTATTGCTGTCTGTAACTACCTGAAAGGAGGTTGTAGTAAAGCGGGGGTCAGTCTCTTCTCTCAGGTAACTGGTGACAGAACAAGAGGACACAGTCTGAAGCTCCATCAGAGGAGGTTTACACTTGATATTAGGAAGAAATTCTTCACTCAAAGGGCAATCCACCATTGGAATGGGCTTCCCAGGGAGGTGGTGGAGTCACCGACTCTGAATGTCTTCAAGAGTAGGCTGGATGAGGCACTTGATGCCATGATTTAGTTGATGGGCTGTTAGATTACGGGTCGGGCTTGATGATCTTTAAGGTCTCTTTCAACCTTGTTGATACTGTGATATTTAATATTTGTTCAAAAAATAGGATTCAGAAGCCATTGGCTGGATTTGACACACCACTCCCAACAGTCAGAATAGGAAGATTATAGTCCATGTCTTACAGAGCTTGTTATCTGTGGTCTTTATGTGTTTATTTACTGATTTTCAGAAGAGGTGACTGACTACCCCTGCAGAATTCTGCTGCAATATTTTATGTACACTTTTTTGGAAAATGTTATCATTTTAATTTAAGATGTAACTGAGCTTTCTATACTATAGTAATTTTTCAGGAAAAATTCATAGAGTGAAAAACTACCACACTATTTTCTTTCCTACAGAGACTCTTTTGAGCCACAGTAATAGTATAAAAGTTAGTGTTATAAACTATAATAAATACAGAACAATGTATTTCTCAGCCAAAATGAGGGACATATTGAAAGCAATTGGTGCAGGACACCCAAATATAAACTGATTAAATGCAGTAGTTTAAAGTGATGAAGCTTAACATTTTGTTTAACATAAATACCACTTGGTCTCATGACTCAGCATTGCTCATCTGCAGAAGACAGGCCTAATATTTCCTTTGGTGGATATCACATAAGTTTAGTTTTAAGACTGACATTTTCTTTTTTTTTCTCCATGAAGGAAAAATAGAGCAGAAGACAGTAAAATTTAGTAGGTTTTAAATTATGGTTCAGGGATTAAAGCAATTACTTTTAAAGAGTCATAAACTGATATGTTGCTGAATTCATCTCTTTCCTCCCTCAAGCTGTCATACCTCAGGCAATTGCCTTCGCATCACTTATATCATTATTTCTCATCTCTCTGACCAATGAGAGCGTCTCTCAGGCAGGGACATACTCAAATTGAGGAAAGACTTTCAAGGCATTTACAGTCCATCCTCCTTTTTCCGTTCTTTCTCCTAACAGGACTGTGGCTTATAGTGCTGTTTCACAACTGGCAGATACATATCATACTTTTTAAGCGTGCTTTGCATTCACTCATGTAGATGAATAGCTTTAAGGATGAGCAAAGGGGAGGAGGACTTGACCTGTTGGCCTAAGCAACTTAGCAAGGTCATCAATTCAGTGCTGACATCTGCCTCCAATCCACAGATGGTGTTGCTCTATGGATTTTTGGGATACTATTAACGTGTGTGGGGTGGGGAGGGAAGCAGAATCTCATTATGCACCGGTGGAAAGGGAAATAGTTATATATACTTGTTATGATTCATACTTTTATATCAGAGAGGGAAACGGATAATTTTCTCATATACAAACCATAGAAGAGGCAGAAAGGTAGTACAGGCAGAAAGACCTTATAGCTCGGTTCTGAATTACACATACTGTGGTTTTCTTATTTTATCTCTTATTTTCTATTTAAAATATAAAAGTAAATCCTGTTTACCAAAATTCTCCTCCTCTCTCCCGTCCCCTCCCCTCATCTCCTTCTTTGCCTTGCATTGCCTTGCTAAGCATTCAAAAACCCCATATTTATTCTACTTATTCAAAATTTTAATCTCACACCGAATTGTCTGTATCTGTAGACATGAGAGGTAATGATCCTCAGAGATCTGATTACAGGTGTGGAGTTCAAATGAAAGATTCTTTTCATGGTCTCTTTTAAAACAACATCAAAATTACTTCTGCTACATTTGCTTAGTTCATGAACCAAAACTGAAGCAAACTAAAAGCAACAGCAGTAAAAATGACCAGCAAACGCTGCTTTGGAGTGCATACAGCAAAGACAAGAACTTTAAAAGAAGACTAATGCAAGGCTAACTGTGTCAGGAGAGGCTCTGGCTGGTATATTAGCCTTTCCACATTTAGTCTGTGTATCATATATTCCTACAGTTTTTCCTTCCCATCTTCCAGGGTATACTCTTTCTCCCACTACCTTTTTCTTTCTCTTCTCCACCTCCCTCTGCCATTTACAGATTTTGATTGACAAGAGTTAAATGGCACGCAGCCAGCCTCTAAAGAAGCAGCTGAGGCTGGCAGTCCTTCTGCATAGACACACAGGGACATCTTCAAACACACCATTCTGTGATATGCTGGCATCCCAGCCACCTAATATACGATGTGACTGGATAATGCTACATACCTGTTTTAACTCAGAAGCTAGTTTTGCTAAGATTGTATCTTTCCTTCTGCTGCCCTCCCAGCTCCCTCCTGCTTTTCAAGATGTCTGTCTGTCGTTTGCATAGGTCCATGCCAGTCAGGGTAGCCTTTTGTGCTCCTAGCACGTTGGTCCTCGTTCTGCTAGCATCTTCTGTGGTGAGAGGCGCAGAGCAGCTGGCCACATCTGGGATTGCAGCCCTCCGAACAGCCAGCATGGCTCTACCCCTGTCTGGTAGGTTATGAGTAAACCTCACTGAAGTCCATGGGAGTTACTTCCATCCTGTGCGGAGGAAACAGAGCCAAACCTCTCTAAAATGATGAGAGAGAGACCTGTAAATTTCCTAACACTTCGGGAAGGTAGGCACAACAGGGAGAAATATTATTGTGCATGAACACCCAGGCTGGTACAAATTAAGAATTGCTCTGCTGTTCCAAGTTCATAATCACCAGTGCACAGTTCCTACATTAAAAATAAAAAAAAAAAGAGGAAAAGCCCCAGCCAACAAACCAACCAACAAACCCTCTCAAATTTGAAGTTCCTCTTTTGTTTTTGTAAAGGGCAGAATTACTCTTACAGCATATCTGCACTTGTCAGCAGGATTTGAGATTTATGACTGGGCTTTGGAGGTAGCACTAATATGCACAATACTTTGGAAGCTCAGAAGAAAATGAAGAATAATAATTGTCTAATCACCATTTTACTAATGAAACACACCAATTTAATACATTTTTAAACTGCTTTTGCCATGTCTCATACAATATCTTGATGAATAAAATGTATATCCTATGCTACAAAGTGCGATCTAATGCTTTCTAATCCACTCACAGCTTGGTGAAAATTTGGGAAATAGAATTAGGGTATAGGCTATTTCCTCCTGGAAGTTTGAAAGGCTTGATTGGTTTCCCAAAGAAACACACACACCTCCCTTTCAGGACACATCTGTAAATTTTCAGCTTAAAAAATTTCTTTAAATTTAAATTTTGCTTACAGGTATTTTGCTCAAATCGTCTCTCTTGAAAGAGTGCTAAATGAGAGCAGTTTGGTAGATAGCTAAAGCAGGCATTCTTTGGAAAAAACTTCCCTAGTAAATGTTTTGTGTCAAAAGTTTCAGGTATTCTGCTACAGGTTTTTTAAAACTGTATCCACTGTGTTGTGCACCCTGAAAGTACCCCGCACATTTAGGAAATAAACCTCTGATGAAGGGGAATTCACCTTCAGGGAAGTCCTGCTCCAGACTCATGGAAAATCTGCTTCAAGCATTAGGAAGGCTGTGACCGTATCTTTGATATATTTGCAGAAGGATTCACTTTGCAGAAGTGGTCCAACTCATGTCTAGGAGTGCAGTGAGAAAATCCCATCCTACTAGAAGCCAGGGGACCCCAGCCAAGTTTAGCTCCTACCTTCAGATTGGTGAGGATGTTCCCTACACATGTTAACTGCACTCAAGGGTGTTCTTTAAGTTAATATCAATTTTTTTGAAAATACTAAAGGTATTTTTTTTTTTGGTTTTGTAAAGTACAGGGACTTGTGGCTTGTGGCCCCACCATATGTTTGTGACACATTCATCAAAAGGAGCATATGAGTTTAAATGATTAGGAAGAAAATCAAATCTATTGTCAGAGCCTGGAAGTCCTTGCAAGAGCTTATGGAATCAAATTAATTGTATTGAATATCTACTCCAAATGATATATTTATTTTGCAACTAACAGTTTTAAAATCAACACGCATCTGAAGGGCTAGCTTCACTGGTCTGCTTTGGCTGCTGCACACTGCTCTGTTGATGTAAAACATCCGTAAATTTGAATCAACTGGACTTCTTGGGGTTGGCTCCCTGTCGGGTTTACAGCTGCTTCACATTACAGAGCAGTGCAGAAAGTCTAAATAGATGAGTCTATCCTTCTTGCTGGTGTGAAGCACAGGAGAGCATACAGGGCAGTTGAGAATCAGAACCATTGGCAGGAAACAAAAATTGTTTCTAATGAGAAAGAATAATTTTATGAGACTGGTGTAAGGAAAAATTGTCTTTGTTGTGTGCAATTTCAGAGATGGGAAAACAATGAGTAAAACTTCTCTGTAGTATTTTTCCAGTTTTAAATAAAATCACAGTTTCATGTACAATGGTATCCCTCTCTGCTTTTGCATATCTAGTTTAAAGGAAAAATGATGGATCACAATAGGAATTAGCACCAGAGTGTGTTAATAGCATTATGTTTTAACTCTTGAATGCACCTAAGAGCAATTCCTAAAGAATCCTAATATCTTTTTTGTTCCCAGAAATGTCTTGTTAGTAGGTCTCTATGTTTTATGAATAGAGACACGCAGACCAAATGTCTGCTGACAGGCAAGGACAGAAGGTGAATGTGGAGAAAAGTCACATGCCTTTCCATGGGAAAGGACAAACATGTTGGTACATGCATTAAAAATGAAGTAGCAGTGCACTGTGTCGGTATATATATTTTAGTTTTACAGTGAGTACACGTTTCAAACTGCGTCATTCACTTCTTGGCTTTCTTTTTGTGTCTGATGGCTGCTGCTCCACAAATAGCTCCCGACCTTAGTAAAATTTAGTTGCAGTCTTCTCACTGCAGGCATTAGGTCACTCAGTGTTAATGAGCATATTAGATAATAGATGTTAACTCCAGCACACTGCAGTGTTTCAGCAGAGTGCATTCCCTAGCAATGAACACAAAGTGTCACTGTGACCACACACTAATAATTCTAAGAAATATAGTAACTTTTGCCTAATTTTAAATTTATTTATTTGTCATATGTGTGCTCATTTGGAACTTCTAGCATTAATTACCTTTGCTCCAAGTTGAGTCAATCTAGAATTCTAATTATCTTCATTTTCACAGTTCATATCTCTGAGGTCTTAGTGTACTTTGGAGCTGAAGTCTAGGCTGTACATAATCAAGACAGAAAAGAGACAGGTGGCAATATTGTACATTTCAATTGCCTTGTCTGATGTGCCCCTTTTGTAGAATAATGAACATTGCAGAAACAAATTGGTCTGTCAGAGTCAATAACAACCCAATGCCCTGAGCTGCTGGTCACTAATGCTTCCTGTACTTAATCAATGTGCTGCAGGAGATGTTGTGTTCAAAACTGTTAAAGATGAGCAGCAGCAGCAGATTTGGCAGCAGGACTGGGAGAGCGAGTCAAAACATCCACAGGGTGTTGGAGTTTCCTTGTGCAAGGGAAGAAACAAGCCAAATAAAAAAAAAAGTGCTTAAAGGAAAACCTTGCAAAGAGGCAAAGACTCCCACTGTGTCCTGTTAGTAGAGGAGGAAGAGAAGGCCAGTTCTTTCCCCCAGTATGAGTAAGCAGGAGAGGATTTCTACAAGCAGCCATAGGAGGAAAAAAGGAAACTCTACATCTCCACAATTAAACCTTTAGAACAATCAACAGGAGAAATTAAGAAGTTGAGAACAATCAAATTTTTTACCTCCAGTGGTGATCAGAAAGCCTGAATTACCAAAAGAAATTGGTTCTGGTAGCAACAGCAATGTTCAAGACAACAAATCATCATTTTCACCAAACTGTAAGGAAAGTGAAAGAAGTAGGGAAAGTATTGTAGTAATATAGTTTTTGAATCAGGTCCATAAGTAGCTTTTGAAACAATTAAGTGAACAAAACAGAAAAGAATTTCTGAGCAGGATAAAGATAAAGGTGATTTGTGCCTAACACACTAGATCAACAGTTTTTTCAGTGAGTCTTACTGACATAAATCCAGACAGCTGAAGGGTAACTAGGATTGTGCATTTATACAAAACCCAAGAAAACAAGAATAAATAAAAACTTTTCTTGCTGAAAATTAGAGCTAAGAGAAGTAACTTATACCTACCTGCGTGTTATTGTCAAGAAATACAGTCCTAATGATCTGAGCAAACTATTAAGAAATCTGTTTTCCAGTCTTCACCTTGCCTGGGCAGTGTGTTGGAGGCTTCCAGATCTCTTGCAAGATGACAATACACCAGCCTACATCAGCTTATCCCTAGGAGGCTGAAAGCATATATATGCAAGCTTCGCTTTGACTTGCTTGACAGTGGGAAATATAAAGTTATCACAAAGCTGAGATGGACCAGTCCTTGTCTTGAGAGCCTGGCAATGCATGGGAAATAAACTTTCCTTGTTCCAATTCTTTTAACAGGACATAGCATTCACAGAGAATCTCAATGGGGCAGTGAATAATTTTATCAGTCCAAAGCTCAGTTTTTTCTAGTCTAAGTTAGACATTTAATGCACTAAAAAGTTGTCTGAAATAATTAGGCATTTCCGAAGGTTAGTACGACCCTGGTAATTTGTACAGATGTAGCATGAGAGGTACTTATTTTTTATCCACTGAGAGTCAAAGATGGGTAAGCTAAATTCCATCTTCCCTGAATATTTAGGAAGTTCCTCTCTGACTTTTTCTATTTTTTACTTTGATTCAGATTTTTTACTTCTTTCATATCAGACAGATTTTATCAATAAGGATGATGGTTGCTGATAATTTGCAGAAATAGTCTAGTGCTTCCCAAAACAAAGAATAAAGATAATGACAATTGTTAAGAAATTCTTCATATGCTGATAATTTTTAAAACTTGGAAATAATTTCTGTGATTTTTTTGTTTCATTGGAGAAGGATTATGAGAGTATGTGAGAGGATTGGATGCATGGGGTCACGTAATTTGACAGATACTTTGTTTTCAGAACAAAATATTTATCCTATTAAAAAAATTGTTGGGAAAAGAATAGATTTTAAAATTACTCACTTTGTGAAAGATCTACAAATTTAACTCTAAATGTATTTTCATCCCTTTATAAAAAAACTGAGGAAAAAATGTGTGTTTTTAACAATCATTCCTTGCTTATGCTCATTGTTAGTTGGTTTGATAAACAAAGAAGACGCAATCCAAATTAACCCAGTAAATTCAAAAATACTAAGGCCAAACTCCCTTCACCCTGGAGAATCACAGTTATTCAGAATTATTATGCCAACTTACGTACCACTGAACAAACATTAAAATCCAATTCTTTCATCAGCTGTGGAATAGCAGCAGCTACAACTGACACAAGAGCAGAAAAAACTGTTGCAGATTCCCAGGACAGAGAATGAAATTAAGGAAACAGTATTTGTGTTGGAAAGCGGGAAAGCCTATGCCCTCAATGGATTTGCTGTAGAATTTTTAAATACATTTGAAAGTGAAATCATATCAGGCTTACAGGACTATGTCACCAAGCTTTTGAGAGAGGATCGCTCCCAGACTCCCATAGGGAAGTAACTGCCTTTCTGCTTCTCGAACCGGATTACGATCCTCTGGAGGGGATATCCTTTCGATAATTAAGGTTACAATCACAGTCCCATTTTATGGCTGATTTTGATCTTCTATATGAAACTTCCATATGACTACTCAATGAAGTCTAACTAAGTAACCAGAGAATCTGTTCCAGTCTTACATAAATATACATTAATATCTCATATTTCTAGGCACAATTAATCACACATACGTACAATTTTTTATTTCCAAATGACTAACACAAATTTCTCTTAAACTGTTAAAAAACATTGTTCTCAAGAAAAAACTATATTTTATTTTCAGATGCCATCCCACAAAAAGAAGGAGCAAGGACATTTTGTCTGAGTTACAATAGGTTTAGACCTTAACAAATATCCCCTATAAAAAACAACAAACCAAAACAATGAAACAGAAAAATTATGTATAACTAGACAAAATTTTTACCTACTAGCTTGAGCAATGATAATAGAAAGGTTGAATTTACACTTTGTATTATTTTGGGTAAGATAAAGTAAGGAAGACTGTTACAATATCCAGCAATTCTTCTTAGCCATTTCAAAAATCAATCATAACAATATGTTTCCTCATGTAGCTTCAAAACAACCAGTTTTTTTATAAAAAAGAACAAGATTTAGTAATTTCTTTCTAATAATTATGGACTACACCTCAGGCTGACAGGCCTCATACACAGCCATACATATTCACGTAAGTCAATGGATCTGCCTCCTATTTTGGGGGGCTGTAAGAAAATAGTACAAGATCTCACATGTTTATCTCACTGGTAAGAATTTACCAGTGACTGGTAAGAATTTACCAGTGACATAGAAACACGTGTGTGAACAGGAAGAATTTTTGAGAATTTACCAAAGCCTAAACTGTCAGCTCATGCATAATGTCCTCTAGCATTCTAAAACAGGCCAGAGAGTATCTCCTATTTGTCCACTTATTAACAACCCTCTTCTCCCTGAGGCCCTTGGAGGCAACCTCTATTAATTGTGGAATGATTTTGACATGATGACTCTCAAGGATATTTGTAATGAAAGAATATTTAGGCCCTTTGAGAGATTAGTGAAATATAAGCCATACACCAAAACAACACGTTTGTAGATATTTACAAATAAGACATTATCTGTGGGAGATAAATTGAGGAATTTTTGTATCCCTGAGTTCATTCCTTTCGAATACTAGCTTTTAATTATGGATAAAGACCATAAAAAGAATTTGCACTTGATATCCTTTTAGGATGAATATATTCAGGGGAGATAAAAGCTCAGATCAAGTGCAAAAGCGGTCTGGATCAAGAATTCTCTGATGAAGGATGGATTGAGATATGTAATCAAACAAAAACAACTTCTATTAGTGTAAGATACCGAATGTTTATATTTAATGTTATTCATAGAATATGTATGACTACAGAAAGCATGCGCAAAGTAAATAGTGACAGTAATATATATAAAAAAAATGTAATTTTGAAAAGCAGTCTCAGTATGTCTGATAGGACTCAAAGCATTCAACAACTCTGGCACAAGGTTGCAAAATCTGTCAGGGTTATTCTACAAATTCATAAGTTCCTTCTGACCTCTTTTTAGACAGATGCAAAATCAAGTTTGTGGGTATTGTGTTACATGCTGCTAGAGCATTTACTGTGAAGTGTATATCAAAGACTCGGTTTGAGCAGGGGAGGGCAGGGGAGGTTACACTGGGATACTCAAATCTGACAAAATCATTTAATATGGAAAAAAAAAATCTGGTGAAGAAGCTAGGATTCTTAAAATATATTGATAAAATATGGAATGCTAGAATAATTAGACTGGAATTAAAACAGAGAAGATGATCTAGAGATTATATTACCATCCATGTTTATAATTAAAAAATCCAAACCCCTGTCAAATAAAATAAGCCCATACATGTTTTAGGTTACCTTTGTTGTGAAAATACTTTCTCAAGCCAGCAAAAAGCCTGTAGCTTTTATATATACTAAACTCAATTTTTCTGTATTTGCACCTAAAAATGTCTTGGTCTTCGTTTTTCCAGACATGCAGAAATAATGACAAGATGTGAGGGATGTGGTTTAATTTGTCAGTGACTTTATTAACTGAACTCACCTGGGAATCATTCAGCAATAACATACTTAGTGCAGGTCATCATTTCTTTTTCACTTGTTTCCACACATTTGGGGAGAGCTGTCACTCATCCCTGGGACCCCACTGCCCTCCCCTGCTAGGAAGGTTAAGAGGCTGCAAAGCGGGTGCTGCTTATTTTCTTCAAGAGCCTCTTTTGCCTCTTTAGCGAGTGGCTGCTCTTTGATTTGCTTCTAACTCAGGTTTATCAATGAGGGAGATGCTCTGGGGAGCAAAGACAGGCACTGGTCACCTGCCACCAGGAACCACCACCAATTAGCTGGGCTGCCCTGTCCAGGTTCCCAGATAGCTTATCATTTGCACATCAGACAGAAATATATGTGAACAGGTGGAGCCCTCTCCCTGGATGGCTTGCGTATCTCATAGATTGCTGTTTCTTTTTAGGAGTTCATAAGAGGTGTTTCCATCCCTGAACGCATCTGGCCTCTTCGTAGTTTGTGGACCTTCAAGGTCTTGCTCACATGTTCAAACCATTTGGTTTGATAGCACACATTCCCTACCACTCATACAAACATTCTCACTCACAGCACTACCTTTCCACTTCTTTTTACATAAAGTGCACTGGAAATACCTCCTGGCATGAAGACTCCTTTCAGGGGAATCCTGTTGAACTGGTTAATGGATAATCCAACATTCAAGACCCACCTTTCTTCACTTAATTTGTCTTTAATAATAAATAAGCTCTGGCAAGGAATAAGGAGTTTGCTGTATAACCAGCTGTCTTAGTCAATGCCTGAAATCTTGCCAGTTTATTAAAAATGAGGAGGGATACCTGCTCTGTCTCTAAACTGAAAAAGGTATTAGAAGGATGGAAGTGAAGGATTCACTATTTCTTTCATTGACAGGTCTCCCGACTGCCAGGCATGTTGTACGCCTTGGTTGCATATGTTCTTAAATCTAACTTTCTTGGAAATAAAATAAAAATATCTAATAGAAAGATTGGCATCCACAAAAGATTAGGTCCCAGGTCTCAATTACTCAATATCTAATTACCCTAATAGCACCCCTTTGAACCCTAGGTGATGGGTCTCTAACATGGATTTGCGATGGAAAATTTTTGACCTCAGCTGCATGCCCACAAGTACACTCGGGCTGCTGCCTGAGGCTTTAGCCACAGCTGCTCTGGTGACTCACTTCTTTCAGTTTTAGTGCTCAGCTTCAAGAATTTCACTTGATCGTTTCCTTTTCCCAGGGCTCAATCCATGTCCTTGGCCATAGACATCTATTACCATTTGGGATGTTCTGTGGCATTCTGCTGCTCCAGAAAGGCAAAGGACCTCTTGCACCACATCTCTGAACTCTAAGAGGATTCGCCCAATACCATGGGGTGTCTCAAATGTATTAGACAACTCAAAAGGCAGCTGTCAGCAAGCCCCTAAACCTTAACAATTGAATGATCTTCTACTCTGTTGTCTGAATCTTCATCATCGCGTTGTACATCCACAGCTTAGTCTTCCAAGAGTGGATATCTCGTCATTTAGGTCTTTGCAATTTTCTTTGCACTTCTCCAATAACACTGCCGGAAAAAAACCACAACTTTTGCTTGATCCTCAGATCACATAAAGACAAGCTGTCACCTATGGGGATGTGCAGCTTGTCATATGAACATTCCATGTAAGAAAAGGTGACTTAATGTTCTCTTTTCTCACCTTTCCTGCACCTCCCCCACCCCCGAACGGGATCTTGGATATTGAAATTGTTATACTTTACTATCCAAGCTCCTTTCACTCCAATTTCTTGTTTCTTCATCTTCACAGTTGCCATGAAGCCAGTCTCCAGAAGCTGCATATAGACCCAGAATGGAAGCTAGAAGGGCTGTAATATTTCTACCTTGTAGCTATTCCTGAACAAATAGCTTCTTACTCTAAGACAGATGAAAAGTAAAAAAAAGCTTATTAGAAGTACCAACCAAGCTGCAACTGTTCCTACTTGCTCACCTCCAGTGAAAGCGTCCACTTAATTTTTTCTTTGGGCTATTGGACTTCACCCATCAATTCCTTCACTACAAACACAGGGGTGTTTAACCATCTCCGCATTTATGTTCTAGGGGATCCTGAAGCCTGATACAGTAACAATTTGCACCTGTATGCAGTTAGTAAGTTGCTCTGCTGCCTCCTTGTTGGCACTTGTATTTTCTTTCTCTCGGGTACATTGAGCATACCATCTGTTTACCCTCTTCTCTTTCCTTCTCCTATCCCTCAGCAAGATGTCAGCTAAGGCACTATATCCTTTATTTTTTCAGGCAAATCCCCTTTTCCTCCACAATATTTCTGCTTCAGGAGACAGGCCATTTATCCAAGCCAACAGAGAATGTGAAAGCTAAGAGCAAAGCCTAATGAAGCTTAGAGGGAACAATCATGTTGTGCCTAATTGGATTCAGGATTTTTCAAGCATTTTCCCTCCTTAAGTCACCTTACAAGAGTGAATTCATTGGAGCCATGCTCTGCTGACCAATATACCGGTTACAGCTTACATGTAGGTTTCCATCTAGAGCTGCCTTCTGACCTGGACATTTGTGATAGAGAGAGCAGATGTGCACAGAACAGCTAGTTTCAAAGCTCATTGAAATGGGAAGCTCTCTACTGATATCTGTGTAGTTTGGATGAAGTCCCAGAGCAGACATTTGCAACTGACATAGCATTGCTCACAATTTACTCCTTGCTAGGGGTTTGAGATCTTTCTTTCCCTGAAAGATTGTGGGAGAATGTGGTTTTCTTCCTCCTCTGAGACCTTTAGATCTGTTTAACTTAGAGATTGCCTAGAAATCTGCCATCACAAAAATATTACTAAAATGCTGCACTGGACTATTAAGAATACCAGAGAGCTCTGAAGAAATGCTAGGGATCTGCCAATATCTATTTATGTTGGAAGTGCCCATTGCATTCATAATGTACAATAAATAGGAACTGTCATTCCAAAACACTATAATAAAATGTTTACAACTTAAAAGTAAATATTAGGCAAAATGATCTACTGCATGCAAATGTATTTGTAATTGGTGCCATAATCAAAAGTTCTTTATTAAATATATAGTGGCTTTTAATAAGCTGACCCTCCAAATACAAACTATTTGTGTTGATCTGCTTGAATTGCTTTGTTGTGAAATAAAAGTGTTAAGTACTTCATTGCCAAAAGATGAGAAGGATGAGAGCTGCCCTCTACTATTTTTTTTTTTTAAATAATGCTTAATTCCTGGTACATGCATTAAACAGATAAGGCTGCAAGCAGCTGCTCCCCAACAAAACACTTCACAATTACATGATAAAATGTAGGTGATAACATTGCAGTGCTGTAAAACAAGGTTATAGAAATGTGAGCGTGTACTGATGACAAATTTGCCTTTAAATCTTCTCTGCTAATATTTATAGGCATGAAATCTTAAAGCACCTTTAATGTGCCTATAATCCTGCCCATTTGACAGCTTTTACATAATTTTATAGGGAAAGGTGACCCAATCATCCCAGGCTGTTGACAGTGCAGCTGAAATGGCCCTCCAATAAATGAAGCAGGATTATCCAGACACTATGGCAAACAACAGCTCATAATATGCATCAAGAAATTTCCATAGCACATCAGATCTTTGTCTTCGATGACACATGGATCATGACGGGATTTCAAGAACACATTTCCCCAGACACCTGATAAGTTTTAGCGTAAAAGTATAGCATAAAAGCCTCCCTTCAGATAGGTTCTGTTTTCCATATTAGAAAGAAATTGCTTTCAATCTGGAAAACTAGAGGCATAGTTTTAAGCTGAGTTATCATGTTAACTTATACTGCTCAGAGTAGCTGTGTTCCCTGACACTTTGAATGCATTTATGAGTTTATTCAGTTAAAAATATAAAACATTACAAGAATTTTTTTCCTGTGGTAAAAGTCACTATTGACAATAAACAAGTCTTGAGGAATGCGATGTTAAAACTACGCAGAAGTTTTCCAGAATCACTTATGTTTCTCTATAAAACACCTTCCACAACATGCTAGCTATATGCCTCCTAAGTTTACATGATAATGTCAAGAAAGGGTTTTGATGCCTGCTGCTAATTCATATCAAAGGTATCATGCTATAAATTTAGTTTATATTGGGGTAATTATCAGTGGCACGGCCAGATTGTATTAATACTTTTGCTCCCACTGCTTAGCCTAGGTACTTAACAATTTGAATGCCACAAAATATCAATACTGCTGCTTTATGGCATCATGCCAGAGCAGCCTGAGGACAAGCAAAGCAGATTGGTTGACAGTTTTTGTTCGAGCATCGAGTTTGTTTGGTCTCATAAGACATTTATGAGGTCAATTGGATGTCATTTAAAATATCAGGAGAGAAACATGTTTAAACTACACACCATGTCCCACTAGGAACACAGAACTCAGTGAGCAAATACTAAAAAGGCACTGTGAGCGCTGCAGAGATAAGAAAGAAAAAAAAGACTTGACTGAGGGTGAAAAGGTCTTCCCCAGGGTAATAAGTGTCCCTTTAACAAGCCACAGGAAGAAATTAGGCAAAAAAAGGAAAACAAAACAACATGCAAACACAAAAAAGCTTTGAAACCAGCAAACATTAATTTTCACTTAAAATAAAGTTTGCATTGATGATATGGATGCTTATCAAAGACTTAACAGGGGACTAAGACCATGAAACATCTAGGGAAAATCTCTCAGTATGTGCTTTTCATGCTGTTCATTGGTATGAGAATAGTAATGTTCAGTGATAAAATGGAAGAAAATAAAATAGCATAATATTTCTGTAATGAGCGATGACCCATTACCAGATTAGAATTTTCTGTCATTAACCTGACATTTGTCCTCCCGGCAAAATTATTGTATTGCTCTGTACCTCAGATTTTTCATCTGTTAAAAATTAGGATGAATGGTATTCAAGTGCATTATGAGTACTTTGACAATTTAGAGTTCATAAGAGACAAATATTATAATAACATAAGAAATTATTAGCATTCATCCATAAAAAGACAGCAGTCAAATTTTACTGCTGATGTTTGGAAGATCATAGAATCATAGGTTGGTTTGGATCTAGTTCTAAACCTCCTGCCATGGGAATGAACACTTGCTCAAAATCCTATCCATCCTGACTCCAAACATTTTCAGTGATGGGGCGTCCAAAACTATGGGCAACCTGTTCCAGTGCCTCACTATGCTTATAAAAGTTATCTAAGGTTTGATTTTGGTTTGGGTTTTTTTAAATTAAATATGTTTAAGAGCTGACTACCTCACTTTGGTTGAGCGCTTAAAATCAACACCAGCATAGTTCAACAGAAAGCAAAATCACCGTATATAAATCATGTTTTCACATAAGATTTATGAGGTTTTCAGCTTTTCTCCTGAAAAAAAAGGCAATGCATTATGATTGATGAACTAGCGGCCACCTTACTTAGCTACTTTGGCTATTGTCATGCATATTCGTGAATCTCAGCTAATCTTTATTTATATTCCTTCAAACACATTACTATGTTTTTCTGCAGTACTTTATATAGTACATACAATGTGCTAAACAGATTCCAGCAGAGACCCTGCAAGTTTACTACTCATGGGTGATATTCATGCCACCCAGATTTTATTAGCCAAAGTTAAGTGCCTGATCTCCATCACGTTCTGTAATCAAGGGTATAAGATAGGTACTTCTCCAGCCACCTAAAGTGGGTGTTCTAGAAGTGCCAAGCATTGGCACCAAGTGACCCGGTATACAGCACATCCATGACTGTGAGGTTGACTGCAGTAAATCTGTTTACAGCATGGCAATGGTATTGCTTGTTGTGGCATTTATCTGGCATATAGAAAAATCAAGAGAATTGAGCTCAGGTGTTTAACATCAGTGTCCTAACATGCTGTACGTTTAGACTTCGTCTCCTGCCCAGTGACTATTTACTCAGCGATCACCCTCAGGAGAGATGACCCACTGAAATAAAATGTTTCTATGGGATATAGGTTTGTACCTCTGGTCTTCCTTATTTGAAGAACTGACTTGAATCCAAGTCTTCCTCTTCTCCAACAACTGCAAAAAGCAGCAAGTTATAGATTATTTAGCACCAAAAAAGCAAAACCAGTTTCAGAAAATCAGAATTGTCTCGACAATGAAAAGGGAAAAAATTTTGCATTTTCAAAAAGTCACATGATGAAAACATATTCCCCTTACAGTTCTGTTTAACACTTCTACCACAATATATAAAGTATTTCAGTAGTCAAATGCCAGAGTAGTCAGTACACAGTATTTAGATGCCAAAATATATCTTCTTAGCTGACCTGGCTGCTGGCAATTTTGATACTAATTAAATAAGCTATACTGACTTACCAACATGACACAACAGAAAAGTGACTCTATAAGATATGCTAAAATCGTCATACTAAAGATTTGCTGAAGGAATGAAAGTCTCAAAATCACGATGAAAACTGAGTTTTCATAATCCAAATTTAATAACTTTTCTTCTTGTTCTGTCGCATTTAGGAAAGTTTAATGATATTTTATAATATATTAAGAATCTCTAAGAGTTTTTCATAGACTTGTAATCTGATCTTTATTTCTCTCTGGGAGTGTATAGTGTTAAAAGATCACAGAGAAGTCCCAAAATACACTGAAAAAAAATTATTGTAGCGGTCTTCAGGTGCTGAGATATCTTAAGTTGCTAACACATTTGCTCATAGTTTGAGGAAAGAGTGTGCAGGATCATTTCTGTGAAGTCTGCTGAAAAATGAAGACTTTCCTGATATAATTCTTGTCCACATTCATCTGCTACCAAGCTACTTAAGAATTGCCTTCAGTGTCTCTTATAACTTAAAGTAGCATTAATATTATTATAATGATAAACCAAGATGTATTTCAGGGTATTTTCCATCATTTAACCTCTCCTAAAAATTCTTTATTGCTCTCGTATATGTTCATTTGCCTTAGACAACAGTCATTAATTCAGAAAGAGGGAAAAGGGAGACTACATACTATTGTATAAGAAAATAGACTGTGGGCGTTTTGTTCTTGGTTTTGTTTTTGGTTGTTTTAATAATGCGTGTTATGCTGGTAGTATTCAAGCAAGCAGAAGGGTCAGCAGTCTCACCTTTTGCACGGAGAAAAAGCAGTGAAGCCAGTTACAAAAATCACTGCCATTATATTTTAGGTACTTCTTTTCTATAGTAGAGAAAGTAATTTTGACACTACTTCAAGAGATCTGGAACTTGGATAAGACAAATCCAGAATAATTCAAATATTGAGGTTGTTAAGGGGAAGGAGTCTCTAGCATCAACAGAAGATTGGGACTCAGAGTTTGATCTGTGTTGACACAGTCCCAGAATAATGTGCCCCTTGATTGCATTTATGTGCCTCAAACTCAGCAACTTTACAAGTAGGACCACCTATGTAAGATCATCACTCCAGGTTTCTTCCACAAATGGCAAAAGTAAACAAACATCTATGACAGATAATTCAAGATATCCATTTTTGATGTTTGTGCTACAGAAAGATGAATTCCTATCTGAACATCAAGCACAGGCTGTAACCATGCTAGAGGACATGCTGCTTCTATGACGAGTGTGCACTATGCCTTGCACAAGAGAGTTCTGGTCTCTGATTATCTCAGTCATACAGAGATGCTGCTGCAACGGAAACATAACAGTCCTGAAAGTGCTAAGATCAGTCTCCAGTGCCTTGGTAGATTTTGTAGCAGCAAATCCTCTGAGTAATTGGGAGATGATAATTTTTGATTGTGTTAATAAAGGCACTTTATTCTTCGAAGCTAAGAACTGTTGAAAGGGCAAAACGGAATTTACCGAGACTTCATGACTAACATCCCTAATCTTGAAATAGCAATGATATCACATATTTATTTAATAGCCCTTTCATCACTCTAGTGATGATAGTATGAAACAAAAAGGCTAGAGAAGATGTCACAGTGCAAAAATAATTACAATTATCAACAGAGGGGTAGTAAATAAATCATCTTCTATGTTGCTTTCTTTTTCTCTCTTTCATTTTGGGTATGTTTTCGCACACTGGTTCCAGGATTCATTTGCATTCCAAGTGTTCTTATTAAAGCAGCACCATTTATTCTACAATAAATACAAAAGTTTCTATTTTTAAAATTCTATTTCAAGGCATGAGCTTGGCATAAAAAGTCAAATCCCAGGAGTCTGCGCCTCCTTTTTGCTTTAAAAAGTAATAGGAAAAAATTTCCATCTGAACAGCTTTAGGTTCCATGATGGGAAAAACAGAAGATGGTACTTTCATCCACTTCCTCTCATTTTCTTCCTCATTCTGTAGCACAGCATCTGCATAAATGAAAATGAAAAAAGAAAAAATATGAAAGTTTCCTCTTTTTTCCTCCAGTTTTAAAGGCATTTAAAGTACGTATAAATACATCAGTGAATATAAGAAAATTCATTCTATCCAACATAACTGTCTAAACCCCATGCACATATACAACACAGCACAGACCTTATGTATCGTAATGGTGCCAGTTAAACCGTGATAGTCAGTTTTATGAAAGAAAGAAATTTTATCCATTAATGTTCAGAAAGTTTGCTCTTTTTTGCAGTAAGGTATATAGAAACATAAATGGACTTCTACCAAATTGGAGCTTCTTTAAAAAAGCACATTCAGATTTACTTGTTAGAATATGACTCCATTGCAAGCTAAGCACCATCTGGAGTTAAGAACCTATGTTATTTTCAAGTACTTAAATGAATGTTGACTTTTATTTACAGTGTGAATTAATTTACTACAAAGATGCTACAGGAATTTCCTTGGAATATAGCAATAAAATCAGCCATATAATCTCCCACACATTCAGCAAAGAAGGAAAGTGTGAGAAGAAGGTGTCGATATTTGTGGTACGAGAAGTAAGAGAGAATCCCAGAGTGCCCATACAGATTCCGCTGTCCCTGATAGTTGGTACAATTATCATACCTTTATAGACAGATAATTCCGTGTGCAAGAGCTAACTTCATTAGCAGCTGCAGAACAGAAACATATTTGTGTCCACTGGGCTCCCATTGCAACAATATCCAAGTGCTTCATGAATAAGAAGAAATATATTTTCCAAAAAACTGTAAATCTGGGAAATACTATCTTTGTTTTTTAAAATAGCCCCCTTTTCCCCTTCCCCAAAAGAAGTGGTCAACTGGAGTTCAAAGTGATTAGGCACCTGCATTTCTGAGGTACTGACTATTTTCCATTCACATCAGCTTCACTCTGAGTTTTTGTTATTTTACAGTTCTTCATGTTAGATCCTATCACATGAATTATCCCAGATACATGTGAATGTCTGTAGCAAAGTTTAAATGATAAGCTAGATTTACATAGTTCCAGTTGAATGATTTTGTAGAAGAGTATTTGTCACTATTTAGAGAGTAAAAAAAGGCTTTGGCAATATTTGCAGGAAAAAAACCATACGTTACTGTGAAATACCAGATATAATGTCACATGACTGAGTGAAAAATTATATTTGAGTATTCTTCAAATTAATCTTCAATTTTTATCAGATGGATTGTGAAAAAACTAAACTTGCTGACATCATATTTTGGTTTACTTGAAAAAGAGGGATGGACCTGAACTCTGTTTTCAGTCAAGTGCCTAAATCTCTATTCAATTTCGGAAACAGTGTACCAGGGCAAGAGATTAACTGTATGAATATTTTCCTCTGACAATGCAAATGTATCAACATCTATGATATATTGTTTTCATATTTCAGAGATTTTGATTATTAAAAATGTGAAACTCTGTTTTATTTCATATTCAGGTGATAACCTGCATCTAATTTTATTACACTTAAATTTAAGAAATTGTCCTTCAAAGCATAATCCCGGATGAAAATTAAATGCAAATAAAGTCTATATTGATTTATGGCGTGCAAAGTTTTCCTGGGGTTTTAGTAATACTTTTATTCAAGTGAGTATCTCATATCATAGAAGAGTCTAGGTAATTTAACACAGCTCAGTCTCGAATGAACAGACAGGAATTTTGCTACTAGTTTTTTTTTAGCCATGAATTTATGAGCAACAGTAAGACCTTATCCTTGTGTATTTGATATAATCCCAAGTACTGAAAACACTGAGCACTCACTTTTTTCCCTTAGTTTTTTTTATTTCCAAATAACACAGGCAAGAACTGAATCCTGACCTGTAAGTTTATACAGTTACCATTTCTGTTTTTTGATGTGGCCAAAAGCAATGTGCTACTGAGCAGTTGAAGGGGTCATTAAATCGAATCAAAGGATATTGCTCACTTTAAATATGGGTCATAGCCTTGCTGTAAGATGTTTAGAACAGCACTGACTTCACATAGCGGAAAATGCAGGAAACCGTTTAAACAAATCCTTTTGGAAATGTGATACTAGGCTGAATGGCAGGAGAAAGCAGAGGGAAACTCCTTGTACCAAATACTGTGTCCAAAATGCTAGATTCTTATTCCTTTTACATCCCTTTTCATACACTGCAATGTTATATTCTCGAGGGAAGTCATAACTTGTTCTTTCAAAAGTTACTTGAAATTAAATGAAGAGTTTAAAGTTACCCTTGAAACCTACTTTAGAGTCTGTAGACATGGAAAATGCCAATTTATCTGCCTACCTTCAATACCTATCCTGGGATGGGCTGAATCATGCTCTGGTTATGCCTCTCCCTCTGCTGATTAGAAAGTGAGCCTTAGAGAGCACTTGAAGTGAGAGCCCTGACTTTTACTTAACTAATTTTCAGTAAATTAAATCCCTCGCTTTAATTATGCACTTAGCTGCAGGGAAAATGGAAAGGAAAAAAGTAGTTCTGATATAAACAGGATCAAGTCTACATCCTATAAATTTAACACTCAGATGCAGCAAGGGCAGAAAAAGTTTTTGGAGCACTGCAGGTGAATATGCTTACTCTGTATTTAGTCATAGAAGTTTTAATCTTAACTTGCTAAACTTGTTAAACTGATTATAATGGCCATGAAGCTGAGAGCCATGGGAGCATTTCCTTTTCAATACACCAATTTTTTATTTTTTTTTTACTACAATCTCATTCACTTCAATTCCATCAGAACATCTGAGGCTATCTGTTTTTCAACAGCTTCAAAATGAGGGTGAAAAGTCAATGGGGGCATCACTATCCAAGAAAATACCCATATATCAAAAGGTTTAAGAATTTTTAGTGCTAACCTTAAGGAGATACCTTTGTTTCTTTCTTTTGCCTTCTATTGTATCCTTTTTCCTATAGATTGCAATAATATTTTTTTCCTTATAAACTGAACTACATCCTCCAACTCCATTAAATCCTTCCATAAAGCCAACAAACCAATCGTACAGCCGAACATGAATTTTCTCTTGGGTGCTCTCCTCAACTTTGCTAGAACTTAATCTTTTTTTCCTATTGTATTTTCCTGACTTAAACTTTATCCTTTTTGGGAACAATGTGCCTTTGCAAAGCATGTGGAGATTATACCAACTACACAATTCTGCATTCTGAGTTCAAGAATATGTTGTTGAGTATGTGTTTTTTTATGAAACATGAAACATCAGTTCTAAGCAAAGCTATTCAGGAAATTAAGAAAACAAAAAGCCATTTAATTTGTTTGATAGTAGGATTGAAGTCTCCACAAAAAATCAAACCAAACCAAAATTTACCTGCAGTTGCCTTAAGAAATTGAAATGGCTGTGGTTGTAGGAGCAAAGCACCAGACCCAAATACTTTCTTGTCTTCTTTCCAGTCTCCTGGGAATTTGACAGTATGAGGCTTCAAAGGGATAAGTGGCTAATATAATCAAAGATAAGAATACAAAGGAAGGACTATGAGATGCCCAATCCTTTCCTTAAGAATGCCTTATGATCAAGTGAAATCAAGGAAGAAAATTGAAAGGAATAAATATGGTCAGCAAGAAACCTTAGATAAATAATAATGATGCAGTTAAGAGAGAAGAATTAGACATAATTGCTGTACCAATGCATTGGTAATGCAGCTGGAATGAAACCAAGTGGAAGAGATCTTATTTGTTGCCCATTGGCTCCTGGAGATAGTAATATGTAATAAACACTGAAGACAAAGGAAAATTTAATGAAAGTAGACTGACTTGCCAAATCAGCAGTAATATAATTTTTTTCATATAAGAAAGTCAAGGTAATATGACATTACCATAACACAAATGAAAGTATTACAGTAGTCATCATATAAGAGCACACTTATGCGTATGTAAGTGACAGTGCTTTGTTTTTGGTTGGATGGCTTGCTTTGCTTGGTTGTTTCAATTAAGAATATTTTCCTGGATAAGGAGTATGAGCAAAAATAATGGCAATCAATACTCTGGTAATGGCAGAATTATTATTTTGCTTCTGCAACTTATTAAAAAAAAAAATCATTCGGTACATGGATACATCTATAAACCTTCATTAAAACCTAAGAAAGAGACTCAGGGATTTGACCAGAAATCTTTTGGATAGGCTGTTTTCTTTTTTGTTATAATTCAAATTAGCTTTTTTTTCCCTCTCTCCCTCTTTGTTTCCTTGTCTCCTTCTATCTAAAAAAATGGTTTTACCATGGCTGCTAAGCATGTGGTTAAAGGGGAGAAAAATCATATTCACTAACTGATTTTCATTTAGTGCACCAGGAGCCTTAAGCCACTTTGTGTGCATATTTCCAGTTTCAATTAGAATGGATTTGCAGACATCAGATGATGTGAAAAATTATCTCATTTGAATCACATGAAACCAAACCACTAAGACACTGCTGATGAGGAAAACAGTAGTCTCGTCTTTCCTGTGGTGTGCCATCTCTATTAGACTTTGTAAACTGCGGCAGTTTGAAATCTTTAACCAGCCATTACTAATAAGCATATGTTAATTGTAGCAGAGATCATAAGCAGGTCAATTACAAGGCAAAGACTGGAACAGAATGAAACATGCAGCTGGAGGGAGAATTCAGGGCAGGTGTCG
This sequence comes from Serilophus lunatus, assembly GCA_013399895.1. Lineage (NCBI taxonomy): Eukaryota > Metazoa > Chordata > Aves > Passeriformes > Eurylaimidae > Serilophus > Serilophus lunatus. Next base: position 454,446 of record VXBA01006127.1, on the reverse strand, counting down.
GCCAGCATGCACTGCCCTGGCAGGAGCTTTAAGCATCTTGGGTAGAGCTCATTTAACGTTTTGATTTGCTGAATTTGCATTTCAGATTTCCATTCCTAATAGACAATATAGTCAGTCTTTGTTAATGAGGACTCTGATTACATGTGCCATTATAATTGGGAATTAGCAGGCCAGCCTTGTTTTGGAGATTAAACCCAAAGTAAATTGGATTAAAGACAATGCTATTGAAATCCCTTTCTTTTTTGTTTTCTTAAGCCAAAGGTGAGGAAGATTCCATTTGTTTTGTACATATGGCCCTTACCTTGATTAGTGGGTCTTGTGGTTTGTTTACACTTTTTGAACATAGCATCTATTAGTGATTCCAATATTAAAAGCAAGTATGAAATTGCTATGTTTACTGAAATGATCCTGACAAAAGATCCTAGCTGTGTTGTTGTGCACTGATGAATGGAATGCCAGTAGAGTATTAAGAGCATTCTGAAACATTATTTCTGATTATAAAGTAGGTATCTCTAAACATTCATCTGCCAAGAGTATATCCTTGTACTAATCACTCACTTCACTTCTTTGTGCCTTCATTTACATGACTTTGACTTCATTGACTTCAGGTAAGTTACTCCACTCCTAAAATGACTAAATGTGTTGTATAGTTTCATAGGTAGATATTTTTTCAGTGAATTCAGAAACAGGAAAATGAGGTGAATTATTTCTTTCTATTTGATCTCATGTATTAATAGAAAACAAGACAAGTTATTTCATTGTCTAGGGTTTAGGTACAATACCTTTTTACTATCTACAGTCATATCCAGTTGTAGTTCATCTTTCATAACTATTATTCTGTAGCTAATTCATTTAAGTAAAATACAGTTAAAATTCCTTCAAAAATTGCAAAATAATTTAGTGTTATAAGCTAGTTTTACTCCAGCATTTTTCATCAATACGTTTGCAAAGCAAACTTTTTCTTGCAACTGAAAGCTAGCAATAAATTTACCCTGAAATTGCAGGAAAAATAGTCCAGCAATTAGAAGACAGCATATTCCTTGTGACTACATTTTGCATCTGACAAGAAGAAGCAGCTCTTCACGTATAGGTCATCAAAAGCAGAAAGCAGAAAGCAAAAAAACCCAAAAAACCTACCACCAAAGTAAAAAAAAAAAAATGAATCAGCAATGTTCTTGCTCTTTCAGAAAACTAAATATTGTCAACCCAATGGTTTGAGGGTTTCATATTTGCTGAATTCACAAATCCCTTAAAATATATTTCTGTCTGTTACTTCCTTAGGACATGCTTCTAATTAGAGTCAGCGAGGTATAGTCCTTGCCCTGCTAAGTCAATAAGCATCTGGATGTACATGCATTAAGTATAATAGTTGTTAGTCTGTGAGGAATCTTTCAACATTCCCATTGCCTTTCTGATGCTTCTTAGTAATCAGACAATAAAACAAGCAAGTGAAAACAAAATATGAAGGACTAGCTGTTCTTTTTTTTTTTTTTTTAATTTACTTTTAGATTTGCAGAAGATTGGGACACATTACTTATTCAAGAAAACCAGATTTGCTGGAATCTGAACACAGGAAGCATTTCCAGGCTGTGGCATGTGAACTGTCCAGAATACATCTTTTGGCCACCTAAGTTTCAAAGCAGAGTAAAAAACATCTTCTGTCTTTTCTATGTGTGTTATTTAGATCAGAAAATGTAATTTATCCCAGGAAAAGACATGGTGAATCATAGTGATGTGCAAATCATCAGCTTCTATATATGTCAGACACTCTGAATATACTTATTTAGCAGTTACTGCACCTTATACATCAAATAAGTATTCTTCTTACAACCTTGTCTGATTTTCGATATTACAGATTTCATGGAAATATGTTTCCCCATCACTTCTATTTATCTGAAGGGGAGAAAGTGAAACTGCACAAGAAAATTTGTCCAAGGAAATACCAATGATAACAGAGACTCTGTGATGGCTATGCTCAGTGCTGGCATCACAATGGAACTACCCCTGCATTGTTGGTGTCAGTCTCCCACAGTGTATTTCAAATACTCAGTCTGTTTCTCTCAGTGCTACCATGAAAATAGACTTAGGCATTACACCGATAATAAAATTGAAATAAAAGAATCAAAGATTGAACAAATTGAAGTAATTTGTTTATATCATACGCACAATTTTGTGTTTGACTATGATTGTGTGTGCACTTTTTCATGTGTAGGGAACAAAACATGCAATGAAAGAGTAGGGATTTTTTAAGAGAGGTTTGAAAAACGAGTCTCATAGACATGTAATATTCATAATACTTTGCTTGGCATTTATGGTTGTAGTTGCTTGGAAGTAGAAGTGTTGGCATTGTGGCAAAAGAAGCCTATAAAATAGTCCTCCTTGAAAATGAGTGATTATATAGGACAACTCCCTGGGAAAAAAAAGCAATTGTGAGCAGACAAAACAGGCTCGCATATGGAAGAAAGCCAAGACTGCAGCAAAACCAATTTCAAGCTCAAAGTACATATTAATTATTATTGCACAGCAACTGTAAGAAGGCTTGTGTAATTAACCTCAAACTCTTCCTCAACTGATTTTTTTTTCCTTTAGGCAGGAGCTTTGTCAGGAAGTTCAGCAAATGGTAGATGATTCAACATTTCACAGTGGAAGAGCCTTTGAACTTTAACTGTGGGAGACCTACTGTCAGAAGATAGCTATTATTTACGGTCCCTATTGCCTTGTGTTTGCACTGGACTTTTTGCTAAATAATCCTCAACAACATAGTTTTCATTCCAAATAATTTGGAAATTAAGGTAGGAATGTTGCTGAAAGCATGAATGTCTTCATTCTGCCAAGAAAAACACCTGTATTACTATCCTTACAGATCCTAATTGAACATGTGTATATAAGAACTTGCTAGCATTTATAAAGGATACAACTTTCAAAAGGGATCTCAATATTTAATTAGAGGCAAACAGTGTGAACATAATGTTTTCCTTTTTTGCTATTGAACTTACCAAGACAAAATGCTATTTCACAGGCCATATATCTTCAATAGCATCTTCTTTCTGTTCACTTGTTTTTGATTTTTTGGGTTAGATGTGCATGAATGTGATAAGAATGTAAATGTGATGTGACCTGATGGTGGGCTACAAGGCCTAGAAGAAAAGGGAAAAAGGAGATGAGTAAAGGTGAGCTAAAGGAGGCAGGCCAAATGAAAAAGGGAGACAAGGAACAAGTTGCAAGATTGAGATGAAGTATGTTCCTGCATGGCTGATACTGTTGTGGGCAGGGGACATTTTTCCATTGTCATGTTTACTGCCTGTACTGATTTTGGCTGGGATAGAGTTACTCTTTCTATAAGATGTGGAGGCAGGGGAACAGGGAAAGAAATTAGTAAAGGCTATCAGACCTCGCAGTTTCCCTGGGTTCTATATTGACACCAGAGACATCTGGAGTGACTGTGAGCCAGTTTCTTTTAAAAAGTCAGAAATGCCGACACTGTTAAGACAATGCCCCACAGTGATTTGGTTCTTACTTGAAGAGTGAGAAAGCCGTACTCAGAAATTCCTCCTCTCTGAGCATTTCATTGACCCATGAAATCTGATTAGTAGGACTTACCTCCAGGTGGCCTTGATGGTAGAAACTGAATGTCTGGTAGCACTCAAGATATTTGAAAGTCCAAAAAAGGGGAACATCTGCCTGTCTGCCTATCTCATAGTATTAAACTAATAAGACGGATCTTATAATCATATTTAGAAGAGTAAAGCATTTCCTTTCTGTGTATTCCATTGTGCATTGTACAGTTCTGTAAAATTTAAAGACACATATTTATTTTTAATATTTTTATTATTTGCAATTTATTTCACCAAGTGCAAATTTGGTCATGGTTACCAAGCTCTTCCTGAACTAAGTCCTGAAAGGAACTTGATGTTCTGAAATTAGTGGAACTGGTTCAGTCCTGACACAGGCAGTTTAGAACACCACTGGTGATAGTGGTAGTGCTCACACCTTCCCAGGGATGAAGACAGGCCAACAAAAGCATGGATATTACTGGGTAAGATCTCATTTTTTTTGGACTACCCGAGGGTGTAGATAATTTGGAAAGAAGAGGAACAAAGGAATTAAAAGAGGTTATCAGTATAGAAAATTGAGCTTCAGTCAGATTCAATCAACCAAGCAATAGGTTTCTTCACCTCTTTTGATAGAGATTTGCTACCACAATGTATGAATCTCTTGAGGCTTCACCATTTAAATTAGTAGCTTACTCTAGCAGGTAATGCACATGCAATGATCAAGATTTTCAGAAAGAAATTTGGATTTGCAGTCCCATCACTCTTGACAAGTTCTGTCTGATTTCCATAGTGTTCCTTGACACTGTAAGTCCCACTACAGTGCCATTTCCCTGAAAGTTGTCTCAACAGATTTGACAGCTTTACTTGTGTGGTGGTAGCTTGGCATATATATATGGTTCTGAGAGAGATGAGATACAGGATATGTTTATTGATAGGTAGATAATTGTTTGTATACCATTTCACACTGGGAAAACATGTGTTTCTGATCTCAGGATATTATCTTATATCTGTACAGTGTCTCAAACTATATGTTTTCCCCAAACCAATCCATCTAAATACAACTATCACTGTAAAGATACTTAATTAGGTATCCATACGTCCTAGTTTTTTGCAAGTTAAGTTTCCATAAATTGCAATACTAAACAAACATGCTTTTTGTCATTCCTTATACATATATATTCTTGAAGGTTTTGTCCTAACAAGGTTTTCTTTAGCAAGCCACATCATAGTTCATCACTTTATGCTGATGGTTAAGTACTACTCTTTTCTATAACATTGGATTTCATTCCTTTCACCACCTTAAATTATACAGCTCTCAGTCCATAGTAGGTATTCATACAGAACAAATGATTTATCCAAATACACATCACATATATGACTACATATTTGCATTGATATTCATACACCTCAAAGAAAAATCTTAGTATTTATGTTTACACTCAGAATATTGAAATATACATTTTAATGTTTCAGTATTCCTTTTTATCCTAGTGTCACTCTCCTCAACAACAAAATAAAAGGTTTCACAGCAAACACCTGCAGGCAGGGACTGACAAGCAGCAGTACCAAAGGGCTTTTCTAAGCCACCTCCTGTTACTATGAACCATTCAGGGAGTCAGAGGCTGAGCGCAAGTAATACTTACTTTAGGTCTCCATTGTTACCCACTCCATTTGGTGCAGGAGAGCCCAGAAGTTCCAGGTTGAAGCCCTGGTGACAGGTAACAACTGAGGTTCTGGGTCAGGACCCAAATCTTCCTAATGTCAGCAGATTTTGTATGTTATCTATCCTGTTGACTCAGCTTGCTCGTCCTTTGCAAAGGCAATTCACTGATGATTCCTTAAGTTTGAGATCTGCTGGACAAAGAAGCAAAATAAGGAAAGGTTTGAAAAAAGCAGGAAAATGAGAACTGTGCCTATGGCACTTCACTTTCTGTTAAGTCTCCCATGGAAAGTGCTCATATATATCCCTATTCAAGGCACACAATACACTGTACTGTATTCAAAGCTAATGCCAGATTTCCGATTTAAGTGTTTTAATCAGAGAACTTTGAGCTGGCACTAGAATCAAAGAGATGAATGTTGGGGGTTTTTTAATGTGAAAATAAAAGATCAGCTTTAACTGAGAGGAAAAGTTGTAGAATATGTGTGCACACGTGTGTATGTGTGTTTGTATATTTGTGTGTATGTGTGTGTAGGTGATAGCAGAGGGTATGACATAGCATATGAAGTCAATAGCGTAGTTGTTATTATTTATACATGAGTAAAGATTACAAATGCAGGCAATAGCTCAGATCTCTCACCCCCTGGATCTGTGAAACCTGTCACTCAGTCTCCTGCGGTGTGTCTTCCTGTCTCCGAGCCATTGGACCACCTGCTGCCATGACTCTCATCTATTGCATCGCCCGAAGGCCTCGATGATAACAGCATTGATTCCAATGTACATCTAATTACTTCTCATAATCTATTCATTTCACAATAGTGTAGTGAAACATCTGTCACATCATAAACTCTTTAGTATCCTTATCAAACCACCAAAACGTACTCTGCTGCCAATTGGCAGCTTCCTTGCTTTCTCTTCTTATTAATATGATGCAAACATATCTATGGTTTTTTGGTTGCTTTAGATGAATTTCCCAGATGAGCAGTGAAAAACAATTGGGCAAACTGCAATTGTAACATCTACTTACAACTTAGTGAGGTAGCATTACGGATGTCGTACAAATATCAGCAAAAATGGCTTTGTTTCTTCCAGAGATAAAGGCTCTAAACAGGGTCTTTAACATTTATAGCACAGTAATAGATGGCTCCCTTCCTTGGCTCCATGTAACTGATTCATTTACTAAAATAAGCATCTCAGGGATTATTACATTTGGGCAGTATATTGCATGGAAAAGCCTTTTACCTTTATAGTTTTTACTTTACCTGTGGGTAAATAATGCCCACTCTTCGTCTTTCTTCATGTAAGAAATCAAGAGCAAGGAGACCCATTAGCTCATATTTTTATTATCAAACTATAGAGAATCTATCTATCCCAATAGGATCATGAATATACAGTCACGTCTAATAAAAAGGGCTGATTAGTCCACTGAAAGGAACCTCAGATATTCAGGCAATATCACAGAAAACACTCTGGATAGTGAGGTGTTGGTTTACTATTACATACTGAATTATGATGAACAACAAATCCCAGGTGAAAGGAGTGATGTATTAGCTGCCTACTCCCTTTCATGCCTGATGTTAGCACAAACTGGGTTTTCTTCTTGTTTTAAATCTGCAATGGAAATTAAGTTAATTTTGGTTTGAGAGCTGTAGAAAGGGGAGTCATTTATGCATCCACAGAATAGATATAGCACAAGAAGCCGTTCTGAGAACTTCCTCACAATGTGCTTCACACCAGACTTTGGAGGATCTACTTTCCATGGCCTTTCAGTAGCTGTTGGGAAAGCTAATTTGTATTTCCTGATGAGGCCATAGTATAATGCCAGTCACTGTAGTTACTTTTATTATCTGAACATCTGGCACTAAAGAACTGGACTGCCATCACCAATTCAGGCCACATTTGGTTAGTTCCTGACCTTACTGGGAATCACGAAGGTGACCTAAAGGTAAAGGAGTCCATATCTCATCCAGAAGCCCCAGGACATTTATCTTTCGCCCATTTGTCTATACATAATGTAATCCAATATATAATGGAGCCTCTATCTTCACCAGTTGTGCATTTTCTGGTTTGGAATAGATATAATTTGCACATATTTACTTGAAGTTTGTGCTTTTGCAACCAAAGTCACTACTCTGTCACAACAAAGATTTTAGTGCTCTTGACATACCTTGCAATCTGCATATGTTCGATACATAAATCACTTAAAAGTGAAGATTTGACCTATTCAATCCTTGATGCTGCCTTTGAGAAGGGTCAGGATTTATCATTTGTAAGCATTCCTTTTCATTAGTGGGAAAGAAAGAAAGAAGCATCTAAAGAAAAAAAAGCTTTCAGAAAAACTCAGTGCTCACAGAACAGCACAACACTAGGTCCAGACTGATCTCCTCATACTCCATTCCAAGTACTAAAACTTCTTTTATCACTGCTATTGAAGAATTCAATTTACACTTTTTTCTGCGTCACTTACATGGAGCTGCGGTACATAGATTGTAGTGAAATGGAGAAGCCTTATCTGAACAGAGGAGAAGGTTTTGTATTTGCTAACAGTGTGGAGTATGGCCTCTGAGACTAACGATGTCTTTGGATTGGATTTTTCTGTGTGTCTCCTCCATAGGTCATATTTGCTCCTCATTGCTTCCTGTGGTTTCACCATGGGCCAAAATTGTTATATGAACATGAGCCTGAGAAGAGAATGTTACCACTTTCTTGGTTATATTACATCTGTGGAAAGAAACTTGCTTGGCTTCTTTGGAATCTAGTAATTTATATGCCAGGTGGGCAATATGATAATATAAAAATTGTTACATCCGAAAAGAAAACAATGGTAGATAATGTTTTACCATAAACTTTTTATACTTGGAATATTTATGAGTTCTCGGCATGATAATACTCGTTAGATCAAGAGAATAAAAAATAATAAAGGAATAAAGTAAGACTGAACTAAGTTTCGAGATTCAAAAGAATAATTTACAGAAGATAGTTGATTTAATTTTTGAGATTTTCTTCATAAGCCTTATTGCTAAGGTTGAATTTTTTTTCTTTCGAAATGTAAACTGAATTCTCATGTAGTCACATGAATATAGTACAGCACGATTTTTAGTTTCAGGAAAATAGCAGTCAAATCATTGCTAAAAGAAATAATATCAGATTTATTGCACAACATGATTGACTGGTAACTACAAAGATTATAGTGCCAGCACAGATATATTACCATTAACAAGAACTGGAAATTTGAAACAAGAAGTTTGCAAATGAGTTATTTCTAAAAAATGTTTACAAAAGTTAAATATACAGAGAGCTAAATGTAACATCTATGGGATTATGGCAAGAGTCCAGTGGTATGCTTGAGAACTGTCCTAAAACCAAGTGAATGAAAGATACTTTCAGTTGATATCTGTATTGAAAGGGGGATTTGAGGAAAAACCAACCCAACCCAACCAAATCATAATGCGTTGGCTACAACCAATATTTAATTTTCCAGTTGCCAATAAAAAAAATAAATCATAAATTAAATTGGATTAAACTTATAAATTTTGGTCAGCATGTACAAAGGATTTATATATATCCTAATATTTTAGGATATTTTATGGTATTGGTGAGGATATAAATATTTTCTTGTTTGTTTTAAATTGAAGGTCAATTTTTAAGTTAAATGAAAAATTTCAAAACAAAAAGATCAAGTATTTGTTTTTAAAGTATCGAAATAACATTTTTAAACATTATAAAAATGTAATCCATTTTACTCTTCCGAAATCACAAACATGACCCAGATTTTTGAATACTTCAAGTTCTTAAAGGGAGTTTTTCAACAAATTCACTGTCTATCAAAAGCAAGTAGATAAATAAATGAATAGAAATGGTTCAGTGTCATTTCAATGTAAAAATCTGAGTTAAGGAGATATAGAGACCATATATCACAAAAGCAAGTTATTGTACTGCAGAATAGTGTTGTGTGTTAACCTTACACAAGATTCAAATTCCCACTCAGCTGTTTACCCATTTCCCCACCTCAACAAGTCAAAGGGAGAAAACAGGATGAAAAAGTTTGTGGATTGGGATAAACACAAGCAGAGCAGTTACCAACTACCACCACGGGCAAAGTAGACTTGACCTGGGGAAAATTAATTTACAGCCATTTTTAAAAAAAAATCTGAATAGTGAAGAGCACAGCCAAAAATTACCACTCCCCCACTTCTTTTTTTCTCATGCTCAATTTCACTTCTTTGTTCCTAGCTCCTCCACGAGTGGTGGTGAGGGATGGGAAATAAGGGCTACAATCAGTCCTTAACATCTCTTCCCTGCTGCTCCTTCCTTCCTATACTTTTCCCCTGCTCCAGCATGGATTCGCTCCATGGGCTAGAGTCCTTCAAGGCTTGCTTCAGCATGGGCTCTCCATGGACTTCATTGCTTCAGGATAAACCTGATTCTTCCACAGGTCCCAATTCCTTCAAGAAATATCCACCTGCTTTTGACATGGGGTCCTCCAATGCTCTGGGATGGAAATAGCATTTCTGGAGTTATTTTTTACTTGGGCTGCAGCAAAATTTTTGCTGTGACATCTGGAGCACCTTACCCTCCTCCTTCTTCTCTGGCAGAAAAAAACCCAGGTGTTAGCACTGCTGTTTTTCTCTCACTCTGCCTGTGTTGCATTTTTTTTCCCTTTTTAAAAATAGATTTTCCCTGGGGTGCCCTCATCATGGCTGAGTGGGTCAGCTGTGCCCTGTGGTGGGTTGCCTTTGCCACCTACACCCAGTACAAGTCAGATGTGGCTTCTGAGTGCCAATTATTTTGTATTTTATGTTCTTTTAGCTGGATCCTTCTCTGTATATGAAATTTTTACATATTCACAGACTCGATGCAATAAGAAGACATGCTACAATTAAAAAATGTAAAATTTCTTACATATTGCATCATTTCTAAATCAGTAATGATGGACAGAAAAAGAAATAGGTTTTGTAGTTTCTTTCAAGAAACTTTCTTTCATAGATTAGGTGAATACAGATATTATATACCAATTTAATACAGACATTATATACCGATTTAGAGCAGCAGAGCTCTATTGGAGTCAATTACAACTTGGACTATGCTGATCTACCACAGCCAAGGAGCTCAAGTATACTCAGTGAATAAAGAATACCCTGCTCTTCTTGAGTCAACTCATTGGTATGATACCATGATGCCATTGACATTGAAGTTACACAACTCTGGCAGTTACAGGGGTAGGAGTAAAAGAGGCAGGCAAGCAATTAAAACAAGCGTTTAATGGCTATAAGTTGTTTGGGATGTAACTACTCAAACCCAACTCTAGAAAGCTGGAGTTGATCATGTTTCTATGTGTCAATTTTCACAGACTGCCACTTAGAGCTCACCATCTTCTTAATAAGCACAGTTTACGTACCTCAGATACAGAATTTTGGAACCAGTGCAATACTTAGACCAGTGCGTAGTATAAAGCATTCTTTTGCTACTACAAAGACCAGAGTGCACAAGTTTTTCCCACATTGGTTGGGTAGCACTCCAGGGATCTGCAAGGAATAGACAGTTGAATAGTGGCAGCTAAACCTCACTGAGTCCCCAGATACACAGTTCAATTGGGATACTGAAATTCTTAGTAGTATGGGGGACACTGCCAGCTGGAGAAGGACTAGGAGAAAAGGTTCTAAGTTTGAAGGTGAGGTTTTTGGCTAAGTGGGCTCACTTTCCTCTGATTGTCTACTAGACAACTAATCAAAAGGCTACTTTTCTGGAATCATCTTTATAGAGTTTGTCTTTAAAGACAGATGTTAAAAAAATAAAAAGTACATGGGAACTTGCGTTGAGAAGATTTTCTATCACTTGAGAAAACTTGCACCTAACTTTTAAAAATCATAAATAAGAATGTCATGGGGTAGGATAATTAACTACTGTTTATGCATATTTATGGTATACAGTCAAACTTTATATTATCTCCACATAACGTTGTGTGCCTACCTGAGTTGACCAAGGTACACATAAAATTCATGGATAAAGATAAGGATTCCTAGAGATCAAATTATCTTGTGTCAAAATACCCTCCGAAGTGGAATGTGGATTTTCCACATGTGCCTTATTTATGACAACTACAAGGGATGCCTAAGGCCACTTAGATCAAACTTATCACTTAGGCTCATAAATGTACATGGGAAGGATCTGTCTACATGTGGATTTAATTCAAGCAGTCTGCTATGTTCCTCTCATTCTTTTCTGTTGTTTGTTTGTTTCCAATTATTTGTGATGTGTTGGACTCAGTTCTCTTTTTAGATGAAATGGTCATTAGTCTGAATCACAAACTAAAATGCAGTAATTCCAGACTAAACTGCAGTCTTCACAGCACTTCAGTGTACATTTCTCTGGTGTCTAGGGCAATGGAATAAAAATTGGAGAAGACCCTCACTATCACACAAACATTGACCTTGCTAAAGTTTTCTTATGCACTTGAATGCAAGAAGGGAAGACCCAGTCATCTGCTAGTATATTATCCACTCAGTTTATTTAAAATGTCAGGAAAGGGATTTTGTCAAAATTTGTGTTGTCCTTATCTTCTGACACAGTACAAAAGAAGTGTGGTAATGGATAAAAGAGTCTAATTTCACTGACTACATGTATGGTTTTATGGTGCTTCTTAGAGAAGTTGTTATAGTACCATTTAAAATAGCAGATGGCATGTTAATGTTGCCTTTAGGTATTCAGCTTGAGGTGTGTTTGACCTATATAGTCATAATTAGTTTGAAGGATCTACTGGAAGAACACGGTTCTTTCTCTTACACAAGCAGGAAACCTAGGCTGCTAACTAAAAAACATCTGTGGTGTCGTTAAGTCCTTTTCTTAGTACTGTTTTGGTTCAATTCATCTGGCAAAAGAAGCCTATCTATGCTTTTTGCAAATATTTAAGTCTTTTCCAAACCTTATAAATCTCTGCAAAAGTAACATTCCTCCATAGTCTGTATTCCAACTCATGATTAACTTCATTGGTTATTAGAATTGTTATTTAATTGTTAATACATTGTATGTGCTGTTTCAACTTGGAACTTATTCAACTTATTCAACTGCAGTTGGAGACTATATAAATGCCCAAGAATTTTTAATCTATGTACATAAGAAAAATAATATACAGAATTCAACTAAGGCTCCCTCATCCTCCTGAATATTCCCTGCTGCTCTCTCAAAAGGGACAGTGCTCAGCTCCTATATAAGGCATGCGTGTACAGTTTTTTCCAGTGTGTTAGAACTCACTTTTAATATGTTCAGGTTTATAATCCAGGCCTAAACCATTGCAACCAGCCGTCATACTTCTATTTTAGCATACTTCTGTGATTAAGATAACAACAGCTGGCCCTTTTGAAAGTGGTAGGAGTGCTGTTTTATGGGGGACTAAGCTTTGGTCAGAAAATCTAGGACAAAGCCAGTTTCATTCATGTCTTCTACTTCTATCTGCTTAGTTTCAATGACAGCTGATACACTAAAATGGGATAAATAGATTAACAGAATATTTTTTAAGGAAACATATTCAACACTTTATTTTGGCTAGTGTAAAAGTTTCATTTCTCCAGATATTCTGAAGAATAAACAATGGGATGAGATTACTCCGGAAATATCTTGTTATGCATGATTGACAGTGTAGGTGTTAAACTGTAGTGGCAAAGAAAGGATAGAAAATAAACCTGATGTAGGACGAAGTCACATGACTCGCTACTCCTAAACACACTGTTGGCTGTTTCTGATAACCCTCTTTGATACCTTCTTTTTTTGTTCTACTTTGACAAACAACAAATCTCCATGATAGTTGTTAATTTTATTGCTCTATGAGAATCTAAAGGAGGTAGTGCTGTGAAACAAGTGTGGCTTTGGGGATACAATCCTCTCCCTATGGCAACTCAGTGCAGAAAAGACCACAGCACCACAAAACTACAGAATCACTGAGGTCAGATGGGACCCTCAGAGACCTCTTGGTTCACCCCTAGCCTGCTCAAGGAAGGACAATCAGAGCAGGTTACCCAGGAATATGTTTTAGTTTTTCATGTGAAGAGTGGCAAATTCATCATCTCAGGGGGCAATCCGATCCATATTTTTACCTCCCTTAAGATTAAATAGAAATTCATGTGTTTTCACTTTGAGGCCTCTTTTCTTGTCACTAGGCACCACTGAAAAGAGTCCAGCTCCATCTTCTTTACTCTCAAAAGATCCCCGTGAAGCCTTGTTTTTTCCAGCCTGAACAGTCCCAGCTCTTTCAGCCTCTCCAAGTATGAGAGTTGCTCCAGTTCTTGAGTCACCTGTATGGCCCAGTGCTGGACTCACTCCAATACGTCCATGTCCATGCTTCCACTGTACTGGGACGCCCAGAAAAACACAAGTGCTGAACAGAGAGGGAGCAATGCTGTTCCTGAATCAGCCCAGGAGGCTAATGCCTGGCTTTCCTGCAAGCGCATATTGCTTGTTCATGGTCAACTTTGTGTCCACTAGAACACCTTTTTACAGTCTTTCTCTGGAAATATGATGCCCAGCTGGCTGGTCCCCAGACTATATTGTTGCATGCTCCTTCTACTCATACCAGTCCCAAAAGCAGGCAGTGTCCATGAACTATTCACTGTCTGCTCATTGAGATGCATTTTCTTACCTGCTCCCTGAACTTTCAGACTTGTTAATATTTGTGGTCAAAAAACTATGGCTCTGACGACTGGTAGGATGTCCCAGACAAGATATTTGTGCAGTACATTAATTTAAGTTGTAAAAAGTTTCAGAGTTTTATGAACACCTGCAAGACTGATTGCCATTTTACCCACAAATTCTTGTACTACCACATTCTTTTGAAACTATCAAATAATTACACAGATCTTTAGAGTGAAATAGTGTAACCTACTGTTTTGAAAGGTGCTTGAGAGCTCTGAGTAAAACAGGAAAATATCCCATTTTTAAAATAATTTTTTCTCTTCAACTCTCCTTTTCTGCAGTAGGCTGACTTCACTATGCAATGCAAAGTTGTAGAAAGGGTTAAGCAACTACACAGTCTATTAAATCTGTCAACGCTGGGTTTTGTTCTTTGACAGGTAACAAAGATATAAATTCCACATATGTAGGTGTGCTTCTGACACAGCATATTTTGATAAACATATTTATATTAATTCAAGGTCATACGTGCTTCAGTGTTGGCAACATGTGTAGCACTTCACAGATTTCTCTCCTTCCCCCACTCCGTGTTGTAACACACACACTTTGTAATACCAGAGGGGAATTACTGGCTTGGTGCTAGCAATTCCTTTCAGAGAATTGCGCTGTGTGCCACAGTGGAAAATACATCAAGATAATTCCCTCATCACTGCCTACCCACCCACCCGCTCCCTGTAGTCTGAGATGAACTGTCTAGTCACATATTCTAATGCTGCTTCTGGTAAAATGTTTGATTATCTTTTGCCTTCTCGCAGAGAAAAGCTTTTCTGGAGCCTATATTTATTCTGACATTTCTTTTTTTGGTACATGCGTATCACCTGTGAGAGGTTCTTTTTATATTGTCGTTACTAATATTGTAAGAAATTCCAGAAGCGAAGAGTATTTGAAGTGGATTTGTGAGGGGGGGATTTTTGTAGGGTCTTTTTTTTACAAGTTCTTCGCTACTTTCTACTTAGCTCAGCATCATAATGATTTAAGAGAAATGTGCTCGTGTATAGTGTGTATGCTGTGGGATAGGAACCAAGAAAATTAACGAATGAAAATCTTTTCTTTTTGTTCTTAATGACAGAATATAATGGAAACCTAATCTCGTATTGCATATTATCATCAGGCAAATTAGTTACACATATAATAAGGTTTTGCTGTATAAATTATAAATGAAATAAACAATTCTGTCACCATGGTGTGCAATGAATACACCACATGTTATATGTAAATATATTAGTCATTTGCCTTTTGTTTATGTGTCACAGGAATCCATTTCCTTCATTGTGTAGTTCCAATTCCCTATGGGTTCTTACTAAACTCATCTCAAGCCTTACTGTACAAGCTTTTTAAAGCAGAATGACTTTCCTTTGTTTTTTTCCTTTTTGTTTTTCAGCCCAGTTCTAATAATGCCTGCTTTTGTGCCAGTTTCATTTAGTGCTTCAAACTGTAATTTTATCTAAGGGAGGAAGAAATAATAAGGAAAGCAGAAAGGGTCTACATGATATATCAGTACAATACAAAAAATATATTGAAACCAATTTTTTATTTTAGATTTTTTCCTCAAAAATTAAAATATGTCCCATAAAGCAGCTATATATATTTTTTTCTCTTACTAAACTTTTCCTTCTTTAATGAGATAATCTATTTTTAAGAAATGCATCATTCAGTCTTTCTTTTCAAGGGGTGACATTTTTATTTTCCAGGCATTATAGTATATGCAAGAATAATGTAAATTTGGGCTTTTTCACTAGGAGTTGCACACCAGCCTGAAAACCCTTTGAAATCAACACAAGACACAGTTGCTCTCAGAGAATCATGGCTTTAACGTACACAGTCCAATCAATAATCCAGAATTTTATATTTAATCACATTCAGTTCACACTCATCAAGGATTATCTTTTGTGCTCCCATAGGTTTTCACATCCTCCACAGGGAGACAGAGTTGAATGGAATATATCTCATTATATTGAAGATGGCTGTGAACCTTAATGGACGAGGCATCACTTAGCACATAAGCAAACTAAACTTTCATGATCAAGACCAGCTAAAAAGGATATTTGTCATTGATATTTTTGTTTCTCACACAGTGTCAGCCAACACTTTCTTCAGGATGAATGATTGCACCTTGACATTGTTTACTAGGCAAATTATATCTTTATTTTGAGAGCTATTCTGAAGGCTATTAGCAGATATTTTTTCAACTTTTTTTTTATTATTTCTATAAGGAGCAGAGGCAAGTAAGGATGCTGCTTTTGTAGCTTACTTGCAGCAATATCTCTGGGGAGGGGTTTTTCTTTTTCATTTTTTTTAAAAACTGGAGCAGACAGTGGTTAGCAATGGAATACAAAAAAGCAATTCTACTGCCTCATAAGCCACAAAGTGGACTATGGAATTAACGTATGAGATGTTATTTCTAATTTATTTATCAGCTCTCTCTCTGTAGTACAAGTACCCTCGAAAGCACTTATGTATTTGAAGTCTCATAGAGAAATACCAGATAATGGGAAATGGTTTGCTGTGAGAAGTGATCTACTTGAGTGCATAGAAGAAGCCTCTTTCTATCAAATATTTCACTGGTAATGTTTTACTGTTTCTCCTAGATGGCATGCCATAGAGTGTAATAAATTTCAGTTTTGTTTATATTCTGGGTCTGTATTTGCACTTTGGTGATTATATTTGAATTTATGAAAGATCCTTGTTTTAAAAAAAAACAACTTTAGCATAAGCTTCTCATTAATCTTGTTCTGTTTGTCTGTTATTAATAGGCCACTGTACAATATATTCTGCTGCAAAACTCCACCAGGCATGACTAATTCAGATAATTAATTTGCTAGAACATTAACACCATCAAATGAGCCTGCTAAACCGGTAAATTTAAAGTAAATTAAACTTAATTTGCAGGTTATAGCAATTAAGTCTGCCTTGTCTTTCTGAGGGATTTCAACATTCTCAGTATTTAAGAGGCAATCATAATGCATGCAAGTGGGCGGGCTTTTTCACTAATTAACACGAGTCTAATCTGCTTTTCAATTAGGGTGGATGTTTATAATGTGCTGGTGACAGTGTTGCAATTCAGTACAGCATAACAGGAGTGCATGGCATAATTATAGCTGAAAAGAAAAGCTCATGCAGGGCCTGTTTAGGGGTTAATGAGACATTGGCAGCTTCCAGCTGAGGAGATTGAGCCAGTTTAGTGCAGCTTCAAGAGGAAACCACCCATAGGGGTTTCCTTTGAAGTGTCAAAAGGTCCCCTTGTTCTGGGTGGCTTATGTTTCATTTGTCTGAGTGGCATATCAAAAATTGATGAGCTGCCAGCAGCAGTCCTCATGACATTAATTCACCAATTGTGTTTCTAATAGTTTCATCCTTAAACACATTTGGGTGATGATAATACTATGAAAAATCAAGGTTCTGAAAACAATGAGAAGGTCTGTGCAGTTCCAAGAAGCGTATACAGACTACGTAAATGCATTTGCTGCAAATGTTAATGATGCAGATGACCTACACTACTCGTTTCGAGTAGGAAGAAGACAAAGATGCATTGTACATCCATCCTCTGAACAGCATTGGAGCTGTGACGGAGATGTGACCTTTACTGTTAGGTTCTTGAAAAGCATAAAATGGATCAAATTCACCCCAGAAGTAACTTCACTGGCTTCAGAGCAGCTATACCAGCAGTGGATTTGGTCTTTTATACTAAAAGTAAGGCAAAGAAAGCAGAAAAGGGGAGCTATAAAGAGCAGTAGGCATCTCTAACGCAAGATTTAGTGTTTCATCAGTCCACTTAGGCTATGAGAGTCCCAGTTTGTTCATTACGGTACCATATTGATCTGCTGGAGGTTCTCAAGCTTTTGTACAAAAATAAGTGTTACTGAACAGACTACTCCTTGCTCAAAGCAGTGGTAATGGTGATATCAGGGAATGTTAATTACAAGGACAAGTAAAAGTTGTAACAGGAGTTGGACTTGGTCCTAATGGGTCCTTTCCTACTCAGCATATGTTATGATTCTATGGTTTCAATACATTTAAAATAATTAAAAAGGGGCTACCAGTGTAAGTCTGGCTAGCTACGTCAGTCATAAATTCCTGATTTAAAGTTTTTTCTCCAGAACTACAGTCACAGCATGCAAGCATTGCATATTAGAGGAGGGAGTTTTATTTTCTGCATGAAAGACAATTTTTGGTACATGGTGTGAGCCAAGTACTGTGCTACTTTACTTTTTAAGCCTAGGAGATGTATAATATAGGGACTTTGCTTTCTTTCATTTGATAAACAGCAAAAAGCCCCACCCAGCTCTTACTACTTCCCAAAGTATTGAACTCTTTGTAAGCTTCTGAAAGTTTTGTATGGAGATTGATGCTTACGAGGAAGATTCAGTCCGTCTCACCAGAGATTATTAGACCTGCATACACCCTATTTAATTTCAGGCAGTATGACAAGCACAGTTGCCCCATACTACCCAAAGCTACTGTAGATGTCACTCAACTCATCAAAAGGAAAATCATTATCTGAAATCTCTGTCTCCCTTGCCTATTGAAACAAAAAAAAGTTTAGGCTGATTGTGTACCTAATTTAAATGATTGCATTTATTCAGGTGGAATAGACATCATTATCTATATAGGGAGGGGACACGTACCATTCTTTTATAAAAGTTGGGTGATCTCTTTCTAGCATGTCTTCTGCTTGCGAAAGACTGAGACTCACAGGTCTTTATAATAAACAGATGCATACATGCTAAAGTTAGAGTGTGTGGAAAGTTTTTGGCTACTGCAGGGAGGAAGAGCTCTTCCTTTTTATAATCTGAGATAATTCAAATGGCTGAACAAGATGAGTGCAGAAATAGTGCCTCTAGTGAGAGATGACTGTACATTAATTTGGTACTGTACCATAGAACTTTAAACACAGATTGTGTATAGATCAGGAAGACTAAATCCCAGCTGAGGGCTTTGTTGTGCTTCTCTGCCTGGACTTTTGTCCATGACTGGTGGTAATATCAGTAACTGGGGTTTACTAAGATAAAAATACTACTGGTGACAGCAGAAGTGGCTTCTAAATGACTGAAACATTCTCATTGGAGAAGCACTTTACCAACTCAACATATGAACGTAGAGTTCAAGTGAGAGATTTTTGTGTTTGAAGCTCTGTGGCTGATGGATCATATGAGAAGGCAGGAAGTCCCTGTGTCAGGGTGGCAAACTGTCTTCTTTCAGACAGACTTTCTGTCAGCTTCTCCTGGCCACCAAATGCAAGATGACACAGATACAGTTGAACCTGATGTTATTCATCAGCAAATAAAGGAGTGCAAGTCTATCAAGGAGCGCTGAAGGAATCTTGTACAAACAATAGTAAAAAAAAAAAAAAAAAAGTTATGTAAATGGTTTACAGTGCAGTGCAAATGCTTCTGTTTTATGCTGAAAAAAAACAACTGAAAAAATATGGATCATATTATTTAGACAGTACTGACAAAAAAAAAAACACAGCATGGTATTCAGTTTAAAGTGATTATTTACTATTTTTTTACATCACCATCTGCAATAACCGAAAGAAAGATTATTTGCCAAGTAAATATAGTGTAGAAATAAGTATAGCTTGCTATACTGACATTCAGGAGTAAGATTCATCTTTCTTCTTTTGTCCAGACAGCAAGAGATTTTCAACCATTTGACAAAGGTCATGAGAAATATGACTGCAGACGCAAAAAGAAGGTACACGAGCTAAATCAGTTGTTGAAGACAGACATACAAACCCATTGAGATCAACTAGCAAGGACTATATAAAAAGTGCATGATCTTTTTTTCTTCTCTGATCAGAGGTATGAAAAACAATACCATAATTCTGTAGAATATAATGTTTATAATATCTGTGGTCTATTGATCACTCAGCTCCAAAAAAGAAGGGACTAGACCCTAGAAACACCACACTATCTGCCACTTTTGCTGAGATCAGTACGGTTAGGAACACAAGATTCTTTCAGAATCTTTAAAGGCCAAGTTAGAGACTTCGCTGGGTACAGTTTTGATGCAAGCACACTGACAGTGGAGATTAATGCAGTAGTTGCCATTTAAATGACACTGGTGAAATCTTCATCCACATTTAGCAGCACAACAATGTCATTTAAGGGGCTATTGGATAACCCAGGTTTTAAATAGTGTATGGGATACAACATAGCACGTTCATCAAAGAAAAGATGCATTAGGGAGATTAAAGTAGGAATTCCTCTCCCAGATCTCTACCTTCCTCTTCTCTGGGACCACAGCAACATAATGGTGCCAGTTCTAGTGTTGATTTTCAGTCTGTTTTCTGTGGGAGCCTTTCAGGACTCTTGTTTTATAATGTAGGCAAAGAAGAAGAAACTCTGAGAAGATTCCTTTTTATACAGTTCTGTAGCATTAATTGAAAACATGATGGGGCATTATTTTTTAGATAACTGAGAGTTTCAGAGAGTTTAGCTCTTGGAAAAGATCAGTTGTACTAGGATTAACACTTTAAAATTACAGCTATGCAAAAGAAGATAGGATACATGGTCTTGTTATGCTTGATGTGAATATCAATACATAAATTAACCAACTTACACTAGCTGGTTTCAAAAGTTTATTTGTTCTTTCACTTGCTTTTGAGGTCTGGAGAAGTTTGATCAAGTTTTGACATGAATGTACAATTAAAGAAGCAATATGTAAAAAACACTCTTAAAATATTTTAAGTGTAACAAATATCCCTGAAAGTAGCAGCATACATAAAACTTCAATGTAATATATTAGTTGAGTAATATCTTGAACCTTCACAGATGATACTGCTGCACATCAATTCTTTCTTCTAGTGTCTTGGAGTAAAATATAGTTGAAGAGGAATTATCTGAAGTTAGAGACGATTGATAGAACCCTAAAGGGGCCCTAAAGGAGAATTTGCAGGCAAGAATGCTCCTCTCTTACTTTCACAGTTGATTTAGTCTGAAAGAGGAAGGGAGTGGCCAGGACAAAACTAGACAATAAGAAAAATGGAATTGAGAGATTGTTGGGCAGTTAGAAGATGGGGACAATTGCTGTTGCCAGAAAGTCACAGTTTTTCACAAGGATTGAATCTAAAGGCTCAGTGGACACCTTTACAGCAGAGGATTAATGTAAATATTTGAACAAATTCACCAAAAGGGAAAATTAATTGATTAGAACGCTTCTTTCTGCATGGTACCGTAGTGTTCATAAAGCATAATAAAGATCTGATTAAGTGCTGGAGTATATTGCTGTGAAATTGGGGAGTGTTCCAGTAAAGTAACAGCCATAGTAGAATATTGTCCATAGCTGGGCAGGAAAACAAATTATTTTACCTTTGAAAATGCCAAATAAACATTCATAGAGCTTTGTGATTATGTGCTGATTAGAGAAAACAGCTCTGCAAGGCGGATCCATGGTTACTACTCTCTTTCCCCTATGTCTTGCTTTCAAGGTGCTATAGCAAGTGTAATAATACATGAATTAATGGGTGTCTATCTTCACAAACATGGTAAAATGTGGTGAAAGAAGATCCATCAAAATATATCTGATGGCTTATATATTGTTGCAGTAATTTTTTTAAAAATCTAAAAATCAGTGTTTTTCAGAGTGAAATTTTATTTATACAAACCTCAAGAACTAAAGATATACATAGAAATACATAGATGATTTAGTTTGTTCTCTTAACACAGTGAAATAACATGTGAAATGAAGAAGAGTAACTATAAATATCTTGGTATCTTATGTGCCAGGAGAGGAAAGCATTAGTAAGAAGAGTAAAAGTATATTTCACCCAGTAAAATCCAGTCGCTGGGCCAGAGTGCTTTGAAAATGCTTTTACTGGAAACATCATCTAGAGTTTGCATAGATGGTGTTTATGACATTCTTAAAAATACACAGCTCCACAACTGCTGAGAGGCAAGCTGCTGAGGCTTACAGCTACAAATGCAATTTGTGGAACACATGGCATTGTAATTTGACCAAGAGAGTTAATTCAGGATCAAATCTGAGATCACAGTTACTGTAAAAATTAAACAACAACCTCATATAGCAAGTAGAGATGTATCTTTGCAATAAGTTAAGGAAATATGGGGAAACTAAAATACGTTAAAGACCACTTAGAATTGTTAAGGGAGAAATGTATTGTTCTCACAGGAAGGGTTATTACTGGTTTTGACTTTGAAATTAGTTTTAGATTACCTATGTTTGTGTTTTCCTATAATAAGTTTCCAGCTTTTGGGTCAAGGTCAAGGTCTTCTGCCCAAGGAGGTATTGTGTTTCATCCTACGTCTAAAAGAATAAGGAAAAAAACCCCAAACCCAAAAATGAACAAACAAAAAAAAAACCCACAAAAAACCCCAATAAAAAACCAAGCCAAAATAAAACAAAACAAATCAAACCCCACCAAAATATCATTGTGATTTTACAGACATTTCAATTAATTAGTATGTTAACTTAAGGTTATTAAATCCTAAATATGTGTATACTGTTTATTATGTGTTTTATTATAGAGATGTAATCGATGCAGCTGAATTAGTTAGAAGCTTGTGAAATAGAAAATAATATCATATTCTTTTGTAACATTTGTATGAAGTATATGCAGTTACTTGTTCATGGTGCAAGAGTGATTTGAATGAAATCAGCTCAACCTAGAAATTCAGACATACCTTTTTATAGTTTACTTCTTTATAATGTATACTTTCACAGATTCACCTAAATTTCATGAGTTTTCTTAAAAGTGGTGGTAAGGAAATTCCAAAGACTAATGTAAATATCAAAACAATTTCTACTGACAACTGTCTAGTAGGCACAGAAGAGGAAATATCAAAACTCAAGAGCAGAAGATTCATCTTGATCTTCGTCCATTTTAGATTCAAAGAAAGACCACACGTAGGAGAATTATTGAAACTATTTAAATAGGATAAAAATCTTGTATAGTCTTGATGTTATGTGACTAGAGATTATGTACTAATATGTACATATGCAATATGGCATTATAAAACCAACATAGCATCTTAAATTTGCTATTTATGCAAATAACCCATTGCCAAATAAGCAGTAGAGTTTGATACACCAAGACTTGGACCCTCTGAACCATCACTGCACTTTCAAGTTTTCAAAGTGTCCTAGAGAACAAGGTTTTCACTATAAAGTTCTGTGAAGCTCTGCTGGTCAGTCTAATCGTCTTTCTTCCACCATTACTCAAAGTAATGCCAGTCAAAACCTTCATGATGGTTCCACATTTTATGCCTGGTGGAACTCAGGGACTGAGCAATCTTCTGCCTGTGTTTCTTGACACCCTATCTAAAAAATATTTAAAGACTGTGTTATATTTTACAGGAGATGTAAGTGGAAATAAAAGAAGCAAACACTATTTATCCACTAACACAGATATTACAGTTGTTAGAGTATGAAATAAATGCAAAGCTGCCTTAAAAGTTACACTTCTCTGTGCTTGGCATATTTGTTTCTGTCTCCATCGGCAAACTCAGATCTGACTGTTTTATTGTTGTAAAAATATATAAGTTCAATCATCTCCAGTAGTTTAGGAATCAATATATGGATTCATTAAATGTGAAGGAGGAGTAACAAATGACAATATGAACTAGGGCAGGTAAGAGAGTTCCGGATTGCCTCAGTGGTTATCAAAGAATTGACTGGTTAAAAATGAGGAAGACATCTACCCTGCAGATCCAAATCAGCTCAGTGCATTTTTTAGAACAAGTTATTCCTCATGTAGTGCATGTAATTTGAAAGAGATTAACTGTGACTTCTACAACTGAAGAAGCTTGAGTTGATAATACTGATAATACTAAGTGCTATGAATGAAACCTTCTCCTCAGGTTACATAGCATTTTTATAGCATAATAATTTCACAAATAAGCCCCTTTTTTCACAGAAAGAATAGGTGATATGTACCAGATTGATTATCTTACTCTTATTTCATAGACAAAATACAAATCATTATAAATGTAAAAGCTTCATGCAATCATTAAATTATTTGATGATTCTCACTTGCTTTTTTCATCACTATTGTTATTTGTATTCCAGTCCTGCTTAGAATTCACAGTCAGAAAAAAACCCCATTGTGCCAATTCATGTATAGGATTATAATATGCAAATCTTCTTCCCCCTCCCCATTCACTACATTTGAATGATAATGTTTTAGTCCAGTTTAAGCTGGGTGAAATAGTCTCAGTAATTTCAGCAGGTAACTAATTTCCTTCTTATATCAAGAGTTTATAAACCATCTACTCCCAGATATGGATATAGCCAGGCCCAAGGTATCTAAGTGCAAAACTGTGATTGCAATCCCCTTTGTACATAAGTAACTGCTATTTAAACCAGAAGGTAACTGCTATTTAGACCAGGGTGCTCAATTTATGTTAAAACCTACCTTCCAACTAGAAATGTCTAGAAAAGTGACATTATCCCTGTGAAAGATGTAACAGATCCAGTAGGAGTGCTTCCTCCTTCTAAGAGAGAGCAGCGTCCTCGCTTTAAAGGAATGCTAAAAACCTTCCCTCTCTATGGTTGCTGTTTATTATTCTGTCTGGGAGTCAGAGAAAAGGAGATGATGAGAGTGGGGAGCAGCAAGAGCTATAATCACTACCACAGCACATCATCAGCTGGTACGGATCCCTTCTGACTTCTACGTGTATGGGAGCCTCATGTTCCCAACAGGTACAAAGATAGGGAAGTTGTCATTTCATTTTGATTTTGTCCAAGTACTATTTGTGTTGGTTTTGATACCTCTAAAGAACTAATTTTGTTCCCGTAAGAGGAATTCTGTAGATGACCTTCTGTGTATTCTTAAATTGTAATTATTTTTACTCCAAGTATATAAACCAGGAAAAAAACATCATAACAGTAGAACTAGATGTTAGATACAAAAACACTACCGTCACTTTCATGTAGCTGAAACTACCTCAGACTCATTACTTTTTTATACAAAGTTATCAGTATATCAGGGGAATGTCCAGATAATCTGACTAACTGGCTTTCAATTACTTATATACCTATCACAGCAAACACTTTTTTCCACTTTTTCTTAGTTTTTTGGTATTTATTAAGAGATATTTCTTTTTTTTTCAAGGAAAGGAAATAAAATACTATTCAGGAAAGAGAATTTGGCAGTAAGTAGCAACTAAAGGATAGGTGTTTGTGTACAAATCACAATCACAGAGGTTTATTCTTGCAGAAAACTGATGTGGACTGGTATTCTTGTTGAATAAGAATGTGAACAGATTCATGCACTAAGTTACATGATTAATCTAATTGTAGGCTGAAGAGGGTAATTTTGTAATTCTCCCATTGGATTTCTGTACAAAACAATTTGCTTAAAAAGCAATTGATATCTTCTGAAAAACTTTGAAAAACGTTCTAGTTAAAACACTTTGTCTGGGTGTCATGTAGCTTTTAGTTTTTCTTCTATCATTTTTATCCTTAGAGACATGACAATATTACTATTGCATAAGAGTACACTCGCTTCTTAAGAATTTAACTTTCACCCTAAATTATTTCATGATACCATAATGATTCCCATAGCACCCAGCTGTGATGTAACAAGTAGAACACTTGACTTTTAGAGAAAAGTACGAGTGATGATGGCATATACAAATGCAAAAAATGGAAAAAAATTCTTCATGTTAGCATAAAGGGAAGGTGATGCAAAGAGAGATTCACTTGGGTTAAGGACACAAGTGTAGTGCCCTTTGTTATTTTTTTCTCCAGAAGTGATGAATTTCTTATTTGTATGATGAATATATTAATATATTTTCCCATACAAAATTTGTTGAGGGAATGAGTCACATGGCCGTTCTTTACTCCCTGTAATTGACAGGTTCCTCAAGCGGTGATGAGAAAAGCTACACTATGTTCCTTCACTATAGCCTACAAATGAACTCTTGTCTGACTATGTGCCTGTATATGCCTAGAACAAAATTAAACTCAAACAGTAAGCTTTCAATTTGGTCCTACACTCTGTGAACTATTTAATGCTTTATTTGAGCTAGTTGTTATCCTGATTTTTATCACATATGTCTTTATCCTGATACAGAGTCAGGTACCCTTAAGATGAATTCCAAGACCTTCTTTAATTGCAGTGAGAACTAGAATGTTCATATATGAATATAGATAATGTACATAGGTACAGAAAAGTATATAGATAAAAGAGAAATCTAGAGATTTGTACCCTCCTGTGTACTAACTTAATATGAAGTGTGTGCACAGGCTATAATATCCAAAAATATCTCTTGGAATTTTAAATAGTTATTGGCTTAGGAACTAGTTCATTCTGTTGATACTAATTGCCTCTTTGAAATTACATATGAATGTGTCCCAGACCAGGCTTTTAAATTAAAAACTTAACCTGCAAAATACAGTCTAATTATGCAGACATCTTAATACAATGCACAATATTATAGATTTTGATTTTGAACATATTTTCTCCATATAGAGACTTTTTAATGATCTATAAGTCAGTTATCCTTCCCCATTCCCAAAAGCCAAGAGAGAGATAGACAAAAAATAATAGATCTCTTTTGCATGATCAGCTGTCAGTTTTCTTTTACATTTATTGGCACTACTTGACTTGATCAGTCTTTTACATTTAAAGAAGAGTGAAATACATAAATGAACTCATAGACTTAAAGAAAATTTTATTCTGGAAGGGAAGAAGCACCTAGTTCAATCTCCTACTCAAAGCATAACTATTGGTGAGGTGCTCTGACTGTAGTGAATTATTGTGTAGTTGTCTCAGAATAGTTAGAAGTTTGGTTTTGGCTATGAATACCAGAATGAAACACTGGCCCACTAAAATCTTTCAAGACTGATGAGATTAATGGGTCATGATTTCATTAGAACCCTTCTGGATTTATTCAAATAACACCTTTCCCTAAATATATGTTAGAATTCGCCTGCCTATTTAGTTTTTTTTCTTCTGATTTCATCAGCCAGAAGACAAAAATTTTTAATGAACTTAGCACTATACAATTAAAACCATTGAAGTCTCCTATTTCAAGTGCAGAAACCACAATCTGTTCAGCCACATTGCAAGCAAACTGGAAAATTCACACAAATATTGGAAAGCTATTGATTAAAGTAAGAGATAAAACCAGGATTAAAATAAAAACCCCTCTTTTCTAATAAATATTAATTGCTATAAACATTCTAATAAATATTCATTGCTATGAGGGAGAAGTCAATCTTGGTCCTAAAAGTTTCAGGTTCCTTTTACTTCAATGTTCCTGCGATCAAGGCTCTTGACCTTTCTCTCTTCCCCTTGCCATTCCCACTCTTCTCAAGCCATGAACCCAGTAGCGTATTCCTGACCTTCTCTCCCATTCTACTTCCTCAATACTGTAATCCCTACATTGTGAGCATAGGCCTTTCCCAGATCCCTCAAAATCTCATTGCACCTACTTCCAAGACAACCTTGGTGTGTCCCCGCCTGTGGCTTGCTGGATCCTGTGATCACCATAACTTCTCTCTCTCTGAGCAACTCTCCTCCTGCCTGCTGCAGACTTGTAGACTGATGAATAAGAACAGACTAAGTACTGATCTTAGGATCACTTTGGCACACAGTGGTTTCAGATTGGTTATGGCCTTTATCCTTAAGACTAAGAGACAGAGAATAAACTAAAACTTAGAAGTGGCAGAGGTCCTGATCTTGAACTTGCCCATGTGCCCTCCCCTCTTTAACAGCACAGATGCAACCCCTTTATCCCAGTGGGTACATCTAACATCTAAATCCTGCGTTACACAAGCTCCCAGACAGGGAGGTGTGTTGAAGACCACCCTCCTGCAGTAACTGGAGCATGAAGGGGCAGGAGAAGGGGAAAAGAGTGCATGCCTCGATATTACCCTAGCGCATGCTCAGGGCTCAGCACGAATGAACATCAGCTGGGACCTGGAGAGCACTCAGGGCGCAACGGTGTTGCATCCACATGCCAGTCTGAATCACTGGGATATCTCATATATATATACATACCCATAAACGCATGCATGTTTGGGGTGGCAGTGGGAAGTGTGCATGTAGATAGATAGATAGATAGATAGATAGATAGATAGATAGATAGATAGATAGATAGATAGATAGATAGATAGATAGATAGATAGATAGATAGATGATAGATAGATAGATAGATAGATAGATAGATAGATAGATAGATAGATAGATAGATAGATAGATAGATAGATAGATAGATAGATAGATCGGCTTACCTTAGTTGGCCACGAGCATCTAGAGAGATAAATAGCAAGATGTCAACAGACTACACTCGTTCTCTCATCTGAAAGACATTATATTTTCATAAAGTATGAATTTGCAGGTATATTTGTGCA
Source organism: Serilophus lunatus (assembly GCA_013399895.1). Taxonomy (NCBI): domain Eukaryota; kingdom Metazoa; phylum Chordata; class Aves; order Passeriformes; family Eurylaimidae; genus Serilophus; species Serilophus lunatus. Next base: position 426,231 of record VXBA01006127.1, on the reverse strand, counting down.
GTATACATTCTCAAAGGTGACCTAGATCTATTCAGGTCCTCTAGACAAATTTTCCTAATTGTTTTTGGTCCTTTTAAAAACATGGAATTGTTCTAATTTTGTATCTTTATCTAATTGCAACTCTCTAAAAGTTCCTGATCGACACAAAGTTTCTAGAAAGTAAGTTTTCAGTATGGTGTTTTTCAATCTTTTATTCTTCTTTAGGAGTTGGATAAATAAAATAAATAAAAATATATTAAGATTGCCTTTGAAAACTCATCATAAACTAGGGGAAATCAAGATAAGAAACAGGCCAGATGAAAATTACCTTCCTGCTATCGAGAAAACTAACAGAATCAGAGAAATCTTGTATCTAATTAAGAAATACTCAAATATTTTTTCTCTGAAAACTTACCACTAAAAAACATTTCAACTAAGACCAGAAAATTGCTACATCTGTACATAAAAAGCAGCACAATTTAAAACTGAATATCAGCAAATTAGAAATTCTGAATGTCTTACATAACTCTATTATGAAGAAGGCTTCATATCTTCTAAAATCCCTTTAGTAGTTATATCTGTTAGCTCTTCTTGCTGTTAGCAAATTCTAATTTAATGCTTTAAATAAATATTACATAAATTACAGTGCATTTTCCTGCTTTCAATATTCGGAATTTGAAATTAACACAGGCTGTAAAAAGTGATTTTATACATTAATGTTTACAAGGTAAAACGTGTGGATTCAGAAAGCTGCGGAATTTGCAGCACTTATCGGATACAGGAGACTTAATTTTGCAATGAATCAGAACCTGTGCCCAGCTTAATGGCTGTGACCGGTTCCACTATCCCCAGATGATATGGCCACATGTTTAAACTCGTGAATTTATGGGGAAACCAGAGCCCAAGAAGCACGTCAAACATGAGCCCCATTCCCTGATAGGATAAACCAGGCAGCAAAAGCCTTCCAAGAGTTTTCATGAATCTCTACAGATTGTGTCTGTTTTCTGAACATTTATGTTTAGAGCAATAAACATCAAATTCCAAGCTAAAGGGAGGAGTGGAGAATGTGTGACATGTATTTATATTAGCCAGAACTGCAACACAATGCACAGATTTTTTTTCTAGGCCAAATAAATATGTCCTCAGGCAAATAATCTGTCCACTTAATAATTCAGTTACTGTACATATGGAGTCCCATTTTCTGTGACGAAATGGAACAGGTTTCTGTTAAGATGAATACTCTTTTTTATCTCTTCAAGTTAGCAGACTGATTCCACAGTCTCTATTCCGGAAAGATTTCCACTGGCAAAACAAGAAACTGAGACTAAGATGTACCAACCATAAACTATTAAGAGATTTTAACTGGAGGGTTTTTTATTTATTTTAAGGGGGTATTTTAAGGTAACCTTCTATCTCATATAGACAAAACCTCATTCAAAGAAGGATTTGAGGTCATATTTATAGTAAAAATATCCCAGGTGCCAACTGGCCTTCCAGATTCCTTCCTTTTTTACTGACCATTTTCCCTGTCTTCAAAGAGTTTCTCTTTTGACTGCTACCATGCCATTTAGAAAGAAAAATCACATTTCCTCTCGTGTGTGACCCAAATCAGGAGCCAGATAACTAAATCCAGTAGACATGCCCAGAATATGTACATGAGAGACTTAAGCAATCATAGAATCACAGTTTCTAAGGGATCTCCACAGATAATCTTTTCCAAATTTTCATGGGAAGGAAAGCCTAGATGATATTGTCTAACAACCTGTTCTATTCCACCTTGAAAACCTCCAGTGATGAAAACAGAAACACATCTTTGTGAAGATTATTCCATTGTAAACATTTGTTTCTTAATTCAAGACAAAATCTTTACAAGTGCAATTTGTATCACCTCCCCTTGTCTTCTCCGTGTGGCTCCTTGTAATGAGAGAGACACTTTGTCCTCTTTATAACCATCCTTTAAGTACTGGGCTACTGTGATTAAGTTGCCCCAGAGCCTTCTCTTTTCCATGGAAAAAGCCCCAATCCTTCTCTCTTTTCTCTTTTAATTTTTCTTACAACTGACAGATTGTCATGCTAGTGCAGGAAACTCATTCAGAAATTGGTAGTTCCCAGAGCTGCCACAAAGGATTTGAACTCACAGCTTTTCTTTCTCTGATTATATCCTGTATTCCCTCTCTCAATTATTCTGGAAATCCATTTCTGTCTTGGAATTTACTATCTGACTCAGGGCTACACCAATCATTTCTATGACACTTCCAGATCTTAATGAAGGGTATTTGAAAAAGGAGGAGCAAATGGTGGCCTGCCTAACCAGACAGACTGGAGGTTTGAGCAGCCCTGACACTGCAGTCCAGAAAATAAGGCAGGTTTTGGACACATATTGTATGCACTGTCTGTTAGCCTAACAGGAGTGGTTTTTCTGGACAATCAATGAAAACCTCATCAAAGTGAGGAATATCTGGAGACAGGATTTCATTTCCTGAGTAACTGCCGAAGTAAAAATGTTGTCATGGAGAAAGCATGACTGCTACCTTTCACTCATCTTTTGACTGATCTTTCAATTAAAAGTTTCTTCTAGGCTGCTTTGAGATGAATTAAATGTGATCAGTACATGTTCTGAGTCATCAGAGACCACCTGAAGTATTCACATCCAAAGGAAATGGCAGGGCTCCTACTCTGCAAAACTGGGAAAGGGATGAGGACACACACTCCAACCAAAGTGATGTTATCTTTAGAAGTCAAGAAGGCAAAGAAAATGTTTCTGCATGAATTGAATTCCCATGATTCAATTTACCTGAGTAGAAAAGTTGGGCATTGCCATTCTGGTGCTTTTTGCACTAAGGCACTCAAGATTCACTTATGGAACATAGGAAGTGTTTCTGATTCAGTTTCAAAACCTGGCAATCCCTGGGTAGTTTTGCCTGGACTCTGGCAAGCCAGCACATGGAAGAACTCCCAGGAGGTGGGTTAAACCAGAAGGAATCAAAGTTCTTAGTCAGCAAGAAGTTTCTCAAGCAAGAGAAAGTGGCTGTTGAAACCTTGTCAGTATTTGAACCAGTCATTGCCTGCTCATATTTAGTTTATGTGCAATTATACTATACAATTGTTGTATTGACTGCACCTTACCATGAGAAAATTAATGCAGGTGCTTTAAACATTTCACAGTTTTCTAAGACACCAGGATTACGGAAACTATCATAACTTAATGATAAATCACAAAACCTAGGTGTCAAACATTGGCCTTATTTCTACAGACGTATTAGAATCTATCAGAAATGTAACCCCTCACCCAATGTGGATCTGCTGCAGATCTGTAAAAGACATCATTATGTGAGAAGACTTCTTATTTTTACGTCTGAGATGTGTGGGATCAGTCACAGCATGAGTTCAGATTGTCTCAAATCTCCTGGTACAACCTGGCTCTTTAGTCTTTTAGAATTTCTTCTATTCTTGTTGTGTGATCCTTTCTTGACCCCACTGCAATGTCCTATGAGCTTCTACTAAAAGACTGTTTCCTCATTCAAGATTAGGACTATTCTGTATTTCCTGCCCTTTTGTCCATGTATATTTAACTAAAATTCACAAAATATTCAATAGCTCTTAAAATTATCCTGCTGGGCCAGGAAAGTGATTGGATGTTGGGATGCATTACAAACATGTAGGGAAAGGGGTTTGAGACCCATTAGAGGGCACTTTGCCTTTTATTCTGCCTGCAAGGTACACCTGTGCATCTTTGGTTAGAAATGTTAAAAAGAAAAAGCAGATGAAAGAACAGACTTTTTTGTCAAGCTGTGACAGAAATCAAATGCAAATAGAGCTCAGTTCAAGACTGTTTGTTAAGTGTCACGTCAGTGAGTATTAAATGCAGCACATGTCGTTTTACAATGAGCATACTGTATATGAATTTTATTGATTTTTTTTTTTCAAAGGGGATACATTGAATAATGTACTCTTCCTTACTAGTGCCAGCTTACAAGTGTGTCTTCATACTTGCGTATGCACATTCATTAGGCTCCTAAATGCTGCTGCCTTACTTAGCGGATCTTGTTTTGTGGAGACTGGGATTCAGGCTGTAGAAAGACCTACACAAATGATTCTGTCCCTCTGAGAAAAGCGGGACAGAGTAATTTAGACTTCCCAGCATGAAGCTGTCAATGAGCAGCTTCTCAAAATGATTCACAATTAGTGCGCCAGGCTTACACGAGGAACAGGTTCTCGACTGATTTCGTTTTCACAAAGGAGTGAGTCTGAGGCTTCATTTTGCTGTTAGAAATGTTACAGATGTATAAAAAAAATCATCAGAGCTGGTTAACTCTGCTGCACTTATGTCTGAAGTCTTTGTACTATACTATGTGAAAAAAAATCTTATTTCTCCACGCTCACACAAACTACATATTTTTCCAATTAATTTTTAGAAAAACTGGTGTTAGCATTAAATTATATGTGAAAGGTAACAACATCAGTGTCAGACTTATCTCCATGCACTAGAACAGAGCCATTAATGATTCAGCAATAGAGATACTGCTCTGTGAGGGATGCTATGTATGTCCACTGCGTTCACCTATGTGCAGTTGCATCAATATTTGAGCTGTGTTTGCTTTTGTTCGTACACTGCTTTTCCACTGCTTGGTGTGAGATCTCTGACTCTGCAACCATCTCCTTACAATATTCAGATCATCAGAGTGCTTAGAAAAGCATATTAAAATCTGTGACAGGTAGACACCTCAACAATATTATACATACTGGACTATAATTTTTAGGCTTAGATATTTAAATGCCAAAAAATCATGTTAAAATTTGCCGTATAGCTAAGTCATTTAATTTAACTTTTTGGTGATCTAAAGTATCTTACTTGCAGGCTCAGTGACAGACACTCAGGGTCCTATGGAGGCTGCAAATTTCATAGCACATTTGTAGTCCGAGCTCTTGTCTCCTGACGTGTTTCACCTCAGGGGCACAGCAGTGTTACACATGAGCCAAAACAGAGGCCAGGAATTTGGATAATACCCTGAAATGTTGGCTAACAGAAGGCTCATGCTGAGAAAACTCTTACTCACATACTGAATACTCTGAAGGTCTAGATTTCTGCTGGAAATTTGCCACTTCTGCCATCAGCCCCCACACAGATATTCAGGCTTCCTTGTATTCCATTTAGTTACTGCTTATGTTCTGAAAGAAAGGGGGAAGAAATACAGAAAAGAAAGAAAGGGGTAAGTTTTATACATACTGTTTTTCTACATCCATGTAATCTTAAAGTCATCAAGTTTTAGATATCTTTTTTTTTAAGAAAAAGTATGTTACTTAAGCATTATCCAGTGATACTTAAATGAACAGGTTTCATTAGTATTCTCTTAATGAAAGTGAAACTAGTGTCAGGCTAACCAGGTTATGGTCTGAAAAGGGTACAGAAGTTAAAGATTCAGCTCCTGGAGTCATGTGATGGGGTCAAGTATATCTATTTATCCATTCACTATCCATCTATCCCATTTATATTTTAGAGAAAATTGATAGACCATTAGACAGCAGTTCCTTCCGCCTTGCAGATATTTCCTCCCTTCTGAAAAAGAAGGCAAAGAGCGGTTTCTTCTGTAATGTAATAGAAAACATGTGGAAGGGTAGCCATTTAAATGTCGCTATTTCTGTGATCTTGGGTGTAATAGGCTACAAACCCCATAACTTCTGTAAGGAAAAGATTTTTTTTTTTTTAAAGAAAGCGTTATCTCTGAAACTTGTTTGCTTTTAACTGAATTCTGAGTAAACATATGTCAATTAAACTTATTGAGCTGTTTCTTACTGCTACTTTTATTGGGGCTTTAATTATCATTTTAAAAAAATTATTAGTTTTTATTAAAAAGTTAAATTAACAATTGTTTTTGGAAAAGTATTTTAAAACAGTCAGATACATTTATAATGCCATACAACATGATTTGATATAAAAGCCTATGTTGTTTATGTACAGCTTTCATTCACATGTCATGTTTTGAGGAAACAGATTAAAAGATAATTCCAAGAATGTTGACCAAAAAAAAAATAGTTGGATATGTAAAGCATTAACAAACTCTATTTACTCAAATAAGGAGCAGTGTCTCATATAAAAACCTTTTTTTCTTCCTCCTCCTCATCTCTACTGACACTCCTCTCAAAGGAATTTTTTGATCCTTTCTTCACCTTCTCTGGCCTTTGCAGTCATGCCACTTCACCGTTTCTCTTTACATTTTCTCCAAACCCATTTTTTTCCCAAATTTGTCTCCTTTAGGGAGTGCTGTTACATTTCCATTCTTTCACTTCTTTTACATCTCTTTTATGATTGTATTCTAGAGGCTTCCTTATTCATCCCAAAGCTTTATTCTTGCAATCTCAACTCTTCCTTGCATTCTTTGCCTTACCTCCTCCTGTAGTTCTTCCCTATAGACCAGTCTCATTCTTATATGTTCTTAGCAATGTGGCCTGACCACAAACAAAAGCAGTGCTTTGGCAGCTAAGAAAATACAGGTACTGTATCATAACTAGATTTTTTTTTTAGGCAGCTGCAGCTCAAAAGAGCATTTGGAATTAGTGGAGAGTAGAAGGTACATGTTCCACAGTATTTATAACATATTTAAGAGGACTGAGCTGAAGCATGGAGGAGGGCTATTTTTATTTCTGAGTAAAAGCAAAGGTTCTACATGGGCTTTCTTTTCTTTGTATCCAGATATTTTAGTGATTTCACACAGATATTTGCTAAAAACTACTCTTAAAATCTAAAACTAAAAGTTAACATTTTAATTCATCCACAAAATGCCAGCAGGCATGGCGACTTAATTTTCTAATTTAATATAACTCAGGACATGTAAGGAAAATGTATTTTTGTCAGTGTTTTTTGTCTTCAGTTGTTGATAAGAGCTATGTTAAACCGGAGAATCATTAATCCTGACATTTGCTAGTATGTCTAAAGACATTTAACTCTGCAGATAATTTACAGGAAATAATATGGTTACTGTAAAAGTCCCATTTAAAAGAAGAAAATTACTCTAATAGCACATTGCAGTCTTCCTTAGAGAGTGACTTGACAGTATTTCCATTGTGCAAATAGGACTGCATCAACAGCCTAAATGTACAGCAACAAAAATCGACAATGAATCTCTGCTAACAAGTATTCTAGCACTTGAAGGAATGAACTTTGCAGCATGCCACGGCTGACATTTCAGGTCTAGAGTACGCCACAAAAAAAATATATTCCATTTCCCAGACTTAATTACCATACGAGTTTTGAGATTGTTCAATGCTGTCCATGACTTCTGCATGAAGCTAGCAGGTGTGATACCAGACTTATTGGAGACCACTGATCTTCCATAACTCCACATCAATCATAGACTATTGAAGTTAGATTTGTGAAGTGAAATTGAAGTGAGATTTGGGTCAAGATTCAGGCATCTAAATTTAGATCTTCATGTAGCTGTCAGCACACAAGCTAGGTTTCACTCCATTGTAGTCACTAACGATTTCAGATTAAATGCAATTGTCGCCCTGCACAGGCAACTACTGCCATTTTAAATGCCATAGGATGTCTCAGTTGATCTCCAACTGCTAATCAAGAAAGGTAAGGATCTCTTGTAGGTCCTATCTGTCAGACCAACAAGGCGTCTAGAGCTCCTTAATGTGGCACTAGATGGAGTCGGTGTAGTGTGGAGAGTTGTTAAGAGACTTATCCCTGGTCTCTCCAGAAGCTACTGTTGTATCTAACATTATTCTGAGCACATGAACACAAAATAAAAAAAAAGGTTGTGTTCTAAAGAAAGGATATCTAAGCAAATGTAGCAGGAAAAAGTGAAAGACAGGAATAGTTGTTCAGTCATCAGCAGAGGAAGGGTAGAAAGGAATTAGCAGACAGCCAAGTGATGTGATTTGTCAAGTTTCACAGAGGCAGTACTTGGCAGAGGGAATTTACTGCAGAGTCTTTTCTGCCAGACCTCATCTAGTTCCCCTGCTGTGGCTGAAGACATTAGGCAAAATTGATAGAAATTTGATGTGGAGGAGCCAGAAGGGTCACAAGTTTGGGGTTTTTTTCCAAGCAATGCTTCTGCTGAACACCATAGGAGTTTTACCATTGTTATCCATGGCTTTGAGCAGGTTCTAGGAGATTCTCCAAGAATTTTCACAGGTATTTAGAAAAATTTCTCTGTTCAGATAAAGAAAATAATGGTCTGATCTCCTTCTCACAGTCAGAAACCTCTGAATAGAGGCAGAGGGGCATCTGTCAATGTATATGACCCATGCAAAACCCCTAGGTGCCCTACAGGATTTGTGGACTTCCCATGGCTGCAGCTCTTGTGCATGGTGTAACATATGCTGCTCAGAGCTAGTCTCCTTTTTAATTACTTTAGATTAGAGATCCTCTTGATCGGATACGGGGAGGATTGCTCTGTCTTGCTAGAATGTCACAAACTGATGGTTGCTCTATCTGTGGCAGACCAGAGAGATGGTGTTGGTAAATCTTGGGAAAGCTCTTGAGTGTGCTTCTAGAAATGCCAGAGGACCACAAATGCATTAAGGTGAAGTTCTGTTGTCTGGCTGCATGCCATCTGAGGTCCCTTTTCTATTTCTGCCTCAAAAGACTCCATGTCACAAATATCTTGCAAAAGGACTTTGTTGAACAGTACAGGGTGGCTTTTCATGTTTAGTGAGCATTCTTTCATGCTTTAAACATCTAAAGGGCTTACAGAGTAGATTCACAATCAAGGCAGTCTATGAAGGAAAAAATACTTTGGCTTCTTAAAATAATTAGTACTTAAATAGCTTGGATAGCTAAAGATCTGCTTTGTACAGTACTGCAGGGAGTAGCAGGTCTTTTTTATGAGGTGCTGAAACTAGAATATGTTTTTTTGTTGGTTCAAACGATAAAGAAAGAGTTGTGCTAGTTGTATGAGACAGAAGTGCACCAGCTTGTATTTGGAGCATCTTCTGGGTATAGAACCTGCCTGTCAACAGGAAGGCTGGCAAGATCTCTCTTTAAATGAATGATTCACTGATGTTTGTCATCAGTGTTAATCAACAGAAACAATATGATATGAAGATGTCATTTTCCATGGTGAAACAACTTTCCCAGATGTGTATTTTTGCAGAGCTGTACAGAATTACACTTTGACAAACGATATAGTTTTCACTGTTTTCACAAAATGTCCTTCCTTTCATTCTGCAGTATTAAAATTAAATTTTTACATTAAAATTGAACCACTTTTACATCTGTATTTTCTAAAGAGATACTCAAAATCTTTTCTGAGAACAATGTAAATAATAGGAATTTCTGCCTACTGAATATATACCATTTTTCCATTGACCAACCTGCCTAGAAAATAACTGTTTCTATTGTTATGATTTTAAGATTAGTATAGAAATAATGTAGTTCTCATCAGAAAACACTGATTCTAGGCTGGACCAGATTCCTCCATCCTGATTAATTCTTATTAGTCTCTCTAAATTTACCTGGCTATGGTCACATGGTGTGAACAAGGCATCAAAAAAACCCCATTACAATGATGAGGTTTAAGAAGCATGGTTCATTTCCATTCTTACTTTTATTTACATATTAACAAGTGTAGTGGTTTGACCCTGGCTGGATGCCAGGTACTCACTAAAGCCGTTCTCTCACTCCCCTCTGCAAACAGGCAGAGGAGAGAAAATATAACGAAGGGTTTCATGAGTTGAGATAAGGACCGTAAGAGATCCCTTACTGATCATTGTCATGGGAAAAAGAGAATGCAAGTGGGGATATTAATTAAATTTATTACTAAAAGAATCAGAGCTTGAGAATGAGAAGTAAAATAAATCTTAAAGACAACTTCCCCCCACCCCACCTCCTTCCAAGTTCTGCCTCCACCCCCCCAGCAGTGCAGGGAGATGGAGAATGTGGGTTATGGTCAGTTTTGCTTCTGCAGCTGCTCAGAGGAGTCCTTCCCCTGCTTCCTATGGGTTCCCTCTCGTGGGAGACAGTCCTTCACAAACTTCTTCAGCATGAGTCCATCCCATGGGCAACAGTTCTTCAGACACCGCTGCCACATGGGTCACTTTTCCATAGGATGCAGTCCTTCAGGCACAGGCTGCTCTAGCGTGGGTCCCACAGGCCACAAGTCCTACCAGGAAATCTTGCTCCAATATGGGCTGCTCTCCTCACGGATCAGCAGGTCCCTGCCAGGACCCTACTCCAACATGGGCTTCCCACAGGGTCACAGTCTCCTTTGGGCATCCACCTACTCCAGGATAGATGTCCTCCACAGGCTGCAAGTGAATCTCAGCACTCCTGTGGTCCTCCATGGGCTGCAGGGGGACAGCTGCTTCACCGTGGTCTTCAGCATGGGCTGCAGCTGGATCTCAGCTCCGGCGCCTGGAGCATCTCCTCCCCCTCCTTCTCCACTGACCTCGGCGTGGGCATTGTTGTTCACAGGCTCTCACCCTGCTCTTCTCCAGCAGCTATCTTTGTCTAACCTAACTTTTCCCCCCCCTTCTTTCTTAAATATGTTATCAGAGAAGCATTCCTTTAACTGCTAATTGGCCTGGCCTTGGTCTGTGGCAGGTCCAGCCTGGAGCCACTAGCATTGGCTCTGCTGGACATGGGAAAACTTCCAGCAGTTCTCAAAGGGGCCTCCCACTCAGCCCTCCCCCCACTGCTACCAAAAACCTGGTCACAGAGAAACCAATACACTATAATATAAAATTTCCATAATTATAGTTTTTGGACTTATTTGATTATAAAATATTTGTAGGCTGAAGCTAAAGAAATGAAACTTCATCCTTTATTAGTGGTAATGTCTTTAAAGGCAAGTCTTAATCTAAGNTTCCTTCCTTCCTTCCTTCCTTCCTTCCTTCCTTCCTCACAGAGGCGTTACTATCACTCCTGACTGGCCTGGCCTTGGCCAGCGGCAGGTCCAGCTGGCATTGGCTCTGCCAGACATGGGGGAAGCTTCCAGCAGCTTCTCAAAGAATCATCTCCTATAGCTCCCCCACTAGCAAAGCCTGGCTACAGAAACCCAATGTAGCAAGTTATTTTAAAATACTGGCATTATATCCATCAATTAATCTAAAAAGAAATAAACAGAGCCACATTCACACGCTCATAGTCATTCAAACATTTGTGTGAAATTTAGCACTCAGTTTTTAAGCCCCTCATCCAAGAAATGAGACTCTGAAGAAGGGCCACTCTTCTAAGCACTTTTGTCACCCAGATATGATTCGATAATCTACATGGAAAAATATTTTCTGAGAAATCAGATAACCTTAGAGCTAAAACTAATAAAGCTATTAGAGTTAAAGCCAATTATGATTTATGCAAGTGGCATAGGGATTCTAGCCTGATTAAGTTAATCATCCTTTTAGGGTGGGAGTTTTTTTCCAATATGATCTGTTTGAAATTCTATATTGCCAAAATCAACCAGTGTGATGGCAGTATGATGTACGATACTATCTCAAATGTATTTTGATTCATTCCTGGAAATAATGACCACATAAAGACATTCCTGAAAATTGAATAGGATATTGTAATTTATACTTTGGCAGCTTAAAATGCACGTCAAATTCTTTAAAATTTCTAAATTTTGTAAATTATGCTCAAGAATACTAATCAATAAAAACAAGTAAAAATAGATTACTGAGACTGTAAATATAATTTTACTGTTATAAAACAACCTGTATGAAATAAAAATAAATCATCTTTATAGGAAAAAAAATTACAAATATAGACTTACCAGTTCTGTTTATCACTGCAGTCACACAATTCTTTCTTTCTGAAGTAGCTTTAAACTACATAATTTGTTTCTTAGGCATCTCTGTTCCACGTATTACATTACCTATATATGACCTAGTCAATTTTCAAATGTGTGTTCTTGTAAAATATCCAGCAAAAATAAAATTGCTATAATTGATCTGAAATAATTGATCACAATTTAATGGCTTTCTATTCCTTAATTAAAAAATACAATTACATTTTTGTGCTTTCATACCTGAACATTACAAAAGCTGAGGGAACTATTTCTGTTCTACTTCTGATTAGATCAGCAATGCTATTTCTTCAGGTCTTATCATATTGGTTTTGATAATAATTACTTGGGAAGTGTTTGATCTCAATGATGAATACTTGATTAGTTTTTCATGAAATCATTCAACCACACTACTCAACACTACTCAAGTGAGACCTTGTTGATTTAGCTGTTCGAAAGAATGCATTCTTTTTCACTGCAGTTATGGGATGTCAGTCTTCAGGGAAAAGAGGGTGGAAAAAGGGCAAGTTTATGGGTAATGATATTGCAGCAGCAGATATTTAAGGTTTGCTAATTCTCTTCTCAATTATGTTCATTCTCTGCCTCGTCACACCGCCTGCTACATGTGACAGAATCAATCTTAGTAGTGGAATAAATTTTTCCTTTTTCAAAAAAGGGTTTCATGACACCATTGTCATCTTTGAAACCCTTAGAGGGTTTTGCCCTGATGAATAATATTTCATATGTGGAATGTTTATGTGATTTTCACGGAGTGATAACCCCGCTACCACCTAACTTTGATGCATTGAGATTGCTGCTTTTCCTTGCTAAAGTGCTTTTACACACCACCTCCTACAAATTGACTTCAGAGTTAGAAATAGAAGATTCAACAAAACTTCAACTCTCCATGGGCAAAAAAGGTCTTGTGTAGAAATTTATACATTGGACACAATCTGCTTTAATTATTTAAACAGAAGCTTTTGCTGAATAAGCGTTGTAGACATTTTTCCATATCGTTTCTCTTTTACTTTTAGCAGTTAAAATCTGTTATCCAAAGTTGATCATATATCCATATTTTAAAATTACTACTTTTTAACCAAACTATTTTTAATGGTTGGTCTGCAGACCCATACTTATTGAAGTCAATAGCATTGTCTACATAAGTTAAAATTGCTCACATAATGAGACACGCACTGGATTAGCCTCTAAGTTACAGAGAAAAAAATCTAAAGCTCAAGTACTTATGGTTAAGTATCTACAAAAGAAGACCTCTTCAGAATAATATCCTTACTTGTCAGTCATCAAATAGCAAGGAAAAGCCTTTTATCAAAAAAGGAGTTAATGCCACATTAATTTAGAGAAAGGAAGAAAATTTCCAAGGAGACAATATTTTCTCTAACGATTTTCTTTTTAAACTTGCTAATAAAACTATGACAGTTTTAACAATCAGAAAACACAATGCATTTCAAATGTTTCCTTTGTTAATTATAAGATCTATGGAAATTGCCTAGATCTTTAAAACTTAATGTTTCACTAATAAGCTTAGATCCCTTTAGGTTGTTGTGTTGGGGTTTTACTTTGTTTTGGTCTTAATATCAACTGTTATTTTGGTGGAAATAAATTTCTTTTTGAAGATCCAATTTAAGGAAGCTTTTTTCTAGGAGACCCAGACTGCTTAAAAAGAAAATAATATTCCAGGACTATCATTATTTTGGTTATTGTGTCATTGTGTTAATATTGTACTGGAAGAAATGTTATCTGAATGTTTCATTGTTTTGAATTAAGTCTAAGGAGGAAAGGAGAGCAGTCAGTCTGCCGGGAAAAAACCCCACAACATCTCTCTTTAAACGATGAAGAAAAATTTGAATGCAGTTACCTCCAAAAATAACATTAATTCAGCAATTTTTATTTAACTGCTGTGCAGTGTCAAAGTACCTGTCATCTTAAGATATTCTTATGTAGTAGCTGTTGGCCAGCATTTTTGAAGAACTCAGGTCTAAGAAGGTGAAATGAACAGGAAGATTTTCACAAAGGTTTATTATTCTGCAGATCCCATTGAAAGCAGAGGAAGATACTAAGTGCCAGCTCCTTTGTCAAGTCTGTCTTCCATGTTATTCCTTTTAAGAGGAACTACAACTGAAGTTTTCAAAGGAACCAGAAGCATTTAGGCGTCCTGTTCCTGTGCAGGGGCTACAGAAGAAGGACCTCTGAGAAGTCCATCTCAGGACTCTTAAAATTCATAACCTGCTAAATCAGAGCAAATATCCACAGTTGAGAAAAAGCTCAAGCTTGGGGATTGTCAGAACTAAGATGTAGCTCATGAATTTTGTCTTGCAAATAACACAGGCCATACAAGAACAAAAGAAGAAGTACAAGAAAAGCAATTACTCCTCACATTTTCACAGAAAACAATTTCACCACCAGTTACCACAAACACTAGCAATACTCCTTTTGTTTTCAAATTAGTATGCATGTCAAAAAATGAGGAAAAAGAGAAAAGATTCTGCTATAGGATAGGGATTCTTACCATGTTGCCCCTCTTACTGGTAAAATCTTTTCTGACCTCTCTTTTAATCCCTCTCTCAATATTCTCTTCAAAAGGAAGCATGCATTCTGGACAACAATAAAAAAAAATCTATAGTGTACTACCATTTCTGTCATTTGCAGCTAATTAATGCTTTTTAGTATTGACTAGCAACTGGTCTAATAATGACAATGACTCCACTGTTTTAGAGTAATAAATCCAAAGACTTGGCAGGCCTCTATTAGTATAATAAGCTCAAACATTCAGGAAGATTAAGAAAATGGGCAGTAGACTCTTGAATATTAGAGATTCTCATGTTTCTTTTCAGCCTTCTGGCTGAAAAAACTTTTTTTTTGCAGTGTTTAATGTGTTAATTAAAGTGACAGTTAAGGTAACTGAGGATTGTTTTCTTTCACTGTATATAAGAGAGTAGGTCAATTATAACAAATATTATTACTGCCGAGCAGTGAAAGCTCATACTAACGTCTATCAGGAGAGGTTTGGGAGGGTTAAATGCCTGTGTTCAACATCTACTGTGGACAGCAGTTGTTGCCAGAAGTCCCAGGCATTATCAGAATCGTGATACTCCTTGTAACAAACAGACATCTCAGTCCTTTATAACTAGATGAAAGGCTTAAATGACTTCAGATAAACAACAGTAATATGCTTGTCTTCATCAGTGATATAGTAATAAAGATAATTCATCAGGTATACTTCATCTGGTTTATATACATTTATTTTTCTCATTCAGGGAGGGTATATTAGTTATTATTTATTTTCATTATTACTTGTACTTGAAATAAATGCAACAATAATCACATAGAGTTCATCAAATCACTGTGCAGATACTGTTATAAAAATCTAAATAAAAAAAGAATTAATCTTGCTGGATAAAATGAAACGGACAAGCCACTCATAAAAATTGTGAGACAAATCTGTCCAGTTGGTACTTTAGTCCAATCTGTAAATTCCTCTCAGAAGCAAAGTTACGAACTAGCCTTGGGTGGGATCCCCCTTGTACATCTGTAGGATATTTCCTTTTTTGTTCATCTGAGATCTTGTATCAAGTCGCAGAAAAAGCTATCCCACCAAAGGGAAGACAAAAGCATTGTCAGGCTGTGCAGACAGTAAGGGCTAAGGTAGTCCCGGCAGACAAACTCTGCCACACAAGGTGAAAGGGCGGGTGGCAACTCTACATTCCTAGAATCACAGAATTTTTTGGGTAGGGAGAGACCTCAAAGATATCTATTTCACTGCCCCTGCCATGGGCAGGGGCATCTTCAACAAGAACCAGTTAATGTAATATGATCCAAAGAGCATCCAGTACTAGCCTGTGACAAACTGCATAAGTGAAAATAGCTTTTGGTGAAGCTACTGTATAAGTGTCCTCTCTTCATTGCTGTGATTCTTTTGTATAGCTTGCATTTATAGCTGAGTTTTGGCAAACAGAGCCTTGTTTAGAGCGTGTTTAGAGGGATGGAAGATTGAAGCACAGGCTACAATCAAAGTGTCAGGGTGACTGATGCTTCCACAAAATATTTTCCTGCAAGTATTGTATGTAGTAGCTGTAGACCATAGCTGTATGAAGTACAGGAAAATGTGGATAATACCAGAGTTCCCATGACAGTTTGCATACAAATTTGTGGCTGAAGGTGGATTCATTAATAAAGTCAATATAGAGTTTATGTCATCTCTAAGGCAGATAGTCATAGGAGAATCTGTCTAATTTAGTATTTTATCTGATGTATTTAATTTGCTAATTTGTTTAGTAATAATGAGTGGATTTATTGTGTTTGAAAATGGAAAGTACTTTACATTGTGAAACATCGTGCTAGTTGAGATCTGGAAGCATACTGCAAGGATGATGGCAATGACAAAGAAGCAGCAGGAAGTTCATAGGTCATTATATGAGAGAAATAAAAGTAAAGAGCTTCTATTCCCTCTTATTGTTTTATTATTATTTCTGTGATCTTGCTGCCATGCTTGGTCTCGGCAAGCTGCTTATTACAGTCAGTGTCGCAAATTTCAATCACATTTGCTCCTAAATCTGACCAGCAGTTGAGTGAGGAGGCAGGATAGAGCTGGGGGTGCAGGTTTTATGATTTCCTTTCCCCATACACTCTTCACTTCTGCAAATCTCCCTCCTTGGAACTTTATTTCCAAAAAATGTCATTTGTTAACATGAGTGCATGTTTATGGTCTGAGGTAACAATAAAGAGAAAAATAAAAATAGACAGTATTAAATTCCTCAAACACCTCTGTAAATTGCAAAACTGTAAGAAAAGCCAATTAAGAGTTCAGTCCACCTGTAGCCAATAGCAAAACAAATGGTAGTTTGATGCCCTCAGAGTCCATTATTCAGATTCATCTCACCCCAAATCCCCAGTAGAAATGGATAACATGAAATGGATGACTGCACCTCTGGTTCTGCACCTCTCAGTTTAGGAAGGATATTGAGGTGCTGGAGCATATCCAAAGAGGAGCAACAAGGCTGGTGAAGGGACTGGAGCAGAAGTCCTATGAGGAGTGGCTGAGGGATCTGGGGTTGTTTAGCCTGGAGAAGAGAAGGCCCAGGGGAGACCTTATCACTCTCTTCAACCAGAAAGGGGGTTGTGGCTGAGTGGGGATTGCTCTCTTCTCCCAGGAAACCAGCAGTAGGACAAGAGGGCACAGCTGCACCGGGGGAGGTTTAGGTTAGACGTCAGGAATAAGTTCTTTACAGAGGGATTGCTTAGACTTCGGAGTAAGCTGCCCAGGGACGTAGTGGAGTTACCATCTCTTGAGGTGTTTTAGAGGAGACTGGATGTGACATTGAGTGCCGTGGTCTAACTGACAAGGTGATGTCAGGTCAAAGATTGGATCTGATGGTCTCAGAGGTCTTTCCCAATATAGTTGATTCTGTGATTCTGTGATAAAACAGTAATACTCCTGTGCATCTTTCTTGTGATGACTAGCAAAACAAACTTCATATTCAGAACAATAGCTTCATGTGGATGGCTTAATTTCCAGGGTTTCGTTATAGTCTTTTAATATTACATACTAGAAGGTACTTAAGTGGAACTTGTATTTCTATGAGAAACACAGTGTGAAGCTGAAAATTATTTCAGCCAGCGCTTTTGTTGGCACAGTACTAGAGGCTTGCAAATGATACAACTTTACTCTGTCTTAAGTGGGAAAATCAAGAGAGATGGAAATGAGAAGCCTTCAAACAGGAGAAGGTGTTTCTGTGACACTTGCCGTTGCAAATGCAGATGATTCAAGTGTAAGAGACATCAGGATCCATGCACCTGGTCTTCAAAAGAGGGCAATAACTCCAGAAAGACAAGTATGCTGAAGCTAAAAATTAACCAGAAACAGAAGCTTTATGATTTATAGCGTCATTTCCAGATCCAAAGCCATTTTTTAGCATTTTGATCAGTCTGCACCCACAAAGGAAAACAACAACAACAAAAAGACAGTCTAATTTGCTGTTACTTCTTAGGATGAAAAAAATACAATCAATGAAAATGAAAAAATCAACTCATTTAAAAAAAAAAAAAAAAAAAAAAAAAAAAAAAAAAAAAAAAAAGAAAAAGAATTGACAAAGGATCATGTGGAGGCACACACCAGACAGAAGACTTAAAAAGACTGCAATTTGAATTTAAAGAAAATGCTTGTCCTGTTTGGAAATCTTGTGTGTTTATCAGAGTAAGTCTTGATTCACAGGGTAGAAACAAAGACAGTTCTGAATTTTTTCTGGCATATGCGCACTGCATTTTTTGGAGGAAAAGGTGACTTACATGTTGCCTATGACAAGGAAAGTAATCCTATTTCTGTTGATCAAAGCCTTCTTTAGAAGTGGGACTGCAAAGGTTGCTTCAACCACACAAAGTTTTTAAAAAGAATGTTGTACAGAAGGAACAAATTCCTAAAGTAAGGCAATGACCACCTGGACATACTGTTTTACACTTTACAACAAACTTAGAGTGTCAGTAAGCATCTTGCATAGGTAGATGTTATCTCAAGCACATGCTGGGTGCAGAAGTAGCTGTACCAAAGATAACCAAGGAGCTATGGAATTACAAATAATAAGCACTCATGCAAACAGAAATATGTGTTACATATACAGCTGCATTGTATTTTAAAACAAAGACTGCATCATAGGAAAATCCTTTGAAGCTGTAACTCTGGAAAAAGGTTGAGATATCGAAGAAAGGGAATCAGTGTTCAATGCTGCTCTTCGCCAAAAGGGCAACTGTTGTTTGAATAAAGAGGTCTGTCTCGAGTAGCAATTGCAGAGATTAAATGAGTTTTGCTTTCACTTACTTGGAAACATTTTTATTGCTATTGAAATTCTGTATGTATTTCTCAAAAAGGATTTTAGAGAAATTAAGGCTTAGAAAAGAGCATGAAGAATACTGTAAAGCACTTGCTATAATGAAAGAATTATGGAGTTAAAGCTATTTTAAAAAATGGCTTATCTGCTGTGATCTCAGCCAATAAGAACCTATATGGAAAGCAGAACTTTGATAATGAAGGTTCTTCTGACCTTTAACCAAAGAATAATAAAATCCTGTTAAAAATCATATGCAGAATATACCGATCTTTATTACTGAGCAAACTAACCTCTGGACCAATTTCTGGAGACTGGTTGTAAATTTTTTTTTTTCATTGCTAGCAATTTTTGATTAGTATTGTTTGTTTTGTTTTGTCTTGCTTTGCTTCTATCTTGAGATTTTTCTCTTCTGCAAATTGAACTATTTTAAAGGAGACTTACAGTACCTGCTAAACACAAGATTGGATGAGATAATCAAAAAGACCATTTCTTGCATATGCATCCACAACATTCATTTATGCAATGAATTAAGAGTGGCACAAATTATGAACCAACAGTACCGTGAAGATCAGTTTTGGGACAGTACATTTCTTCCAAGGGCGGGAATGCATCTTGGAGCTTTGTGTATATGGCCCTTCAGTCTGAGGGTATACGACAAAGTCGAAGAAATGCCAATCAAACAGGTTATCAAGGGCAGCAAATTCAATAATAAGAGGAAATATGTTGTTTTTACCACTTGTTGGTACAACAATTTGAGAGATGTCAGTCTCTTATGGCTTTAAGGCTTGCACAAAAATTTAAACGCAATAGAAGAGAGTCGTTGTCAATATAGAAAGCAGTAGTATTAAAGAGAGTAAATGATTCTAGAAACCAAGAAATTTATCAAACACTATTAAGGAAACTTTTCTTTTTTAAGGCCTTACCTGCATCTGTTAATGTCAACCCTGTAATAGCTAAAGGTTAGTTACTGCTCAAGAAGGGCCTTTGATAGTATACTCCCAAATTTATGAATCTCTATTACTTCATACTTATCATATCCAGAAGATGGACAATTGTTTGTGTTTCTCTGTTGTGACACAGGTTCACAAGCATCATCAGAAAATCAATAAGCACCTTCGGGAAATCAATCAACATTGCTACTTTGGTACTTTTGTCTATGTTGATGTGACACCTATTCCTTCCTGGAACTCTGGAGATGCTATTGAGAAGCACCACAGCCGGTCTTATACATGCACCCAGAGCTGCAGTACATAGTGTGTTTGTCCTCCCACTGTGACAACTATTTCTTTCTTGATTTACAGTGGTGTGTCTGTCATGGGAATTATGTCATAACCATTTCCTGAAGTACATCTTAACAAATTCCCCACATAATAATCAGATAGCAATCAACAATAACAGTTGCTTTGTTGTTTTCTAGGCCGTTAGGCAGTAAAACAAATAAGGTTAAGTGATTTTCAGTAGATTACCTCAAGGACAGTAAGTGGCACAGAATTCGTGACCACATCTGGTAGACTTCCATTCTGAACAGTTATCATGTCCGGGGATTCAACTGTTAGCGTCATTTAAAGTGTGAAAAAAACTGAAGATATTTGAGTACTCCTGAAGAAAAGAATTTAACACCTATAACACTTTCTACCCAGAGTAAGACTGTATTTGTGCAAAACTTCTTGTGAAGTCCTGCATTTATCTTCCATTTAAGACTGGCTTTTCTTGTCATTTCTGGTCTGAGCCTTTCAGATGCTGAGTTTTGATAGCTTTTATCCCTTCTCAACGAGTCAGTCTCTGGCAGGGCTGGAACCTTGACTTAGTTGTATTCTGAGAAGGCACTATCTGCTGTTCCAAACTGTGTAGGTGCTCCTGGATGCACCAAAATATTTTCATTTGTAATCTGAGTCAAAGTTAGATACTAGTGTTAAAAAAACAACTGCGCTGAGTTGTGGTATGCTCAGCTATATTAAATATCAACTTTCTCCCGGTATCTCTGGCAACTGCTTGAAAGGGTCCTCTTTTTGTTTAAACTAGTGTATTTGAATTAAATTTTTGTTTTGTTTTTTTTGTTTGTTTGTTTTTGTTGTGGTTCTTTTTGTTGTTGTTTTTTTTTGTTTGGTTGGTTTGGTTTGTTGTTGTTTTTTTTTCTGGTCAGTAGAAATTTAGTCTTTTATTGTATCCTCCAGCAGCCAGAAAAATGGACTTTGTCATCTGTTGTCCATCTCTGTTTTCAGATTTTCCAGTAGACTGTCGCATGATCAATACCACGCATTGGGCTTTGTTGTATTTCTTGTTCTCCTTTAAAAAGGTGCTGGGGAAAAGTTTTTTTACAAGCTGAAGTCATCTATGGCCAGGCTAAAAAAGAGGCACAATTATCTCTTCCAGGGCTATCATGTCTGGTGTTTCTTACTAGTGGCATCTATGGAGAATATAAATTTGCGGATTGATGTACACCTGAATTTGATGTTTCTTGAGAATTTCAGACTCCCCTCACTAAAGTTTGTTTCACACAACACGTGTGTTTTTTGTTTAGCTTTGGAATTTGGTTTATTTTGGTGCTACCCTGAATTATCCATTTCACATGAGTGAATGAGTGAGTGTATGAATCTTAAAGTAGGGGTGATGGAGAACAAGGGGGGAGTAAAGCTGTACCAAGGACAGGGTAAAAAAGGTAGAGAAACCTTGATCTAAAGTATGGGCTGGACTGAGCTACATAGGTTCTTCTGAAAGCAATCTGGGCCGTCACGTTCTTGACTCCTATATCCAGGATCTTCACATACTGCTGAGCGATACACAAAACACATATCCCTCTGTCTGTCATGCAGTGGGGCAGGTAGGCATATCCTATCCCACCACCCAGCCAGCATTCTTGTCATGCAATAGACATTTTGGACATACAAAGGTGCAGCAAGGAGAATTTCAGGTCTTCAGTAAACTGGAGACATGGCTGAGGGCATGGCTATATGAATTAGGAAGATTGGCCACTCCAAGTGATTGTAAGTTTGGCTTCCTAACCCACTGTTTAGAGATGACAAATCAACAGCCTAGCTTGTCTTCATCACATACCTGGACTATGAACGTGGGTAAACCACTTTGCCAGTTTGTACCTATGTTCCCTCTCTCTTAGTTTTGCAAACTGCAAATTCTTTAAGGTGACCTCTTCCTCCAGTTTTTCAAAATGCTTTTTCTTTTGAGCAAGAGTCTTTGGGATTACTGCAGTGCAAATATTTAACACAATACTTATAACAGAGATATTATGTGAAATGAGTTGAGATTTTGTATATGAGCCATTAGATGTGTGGGATAAGACGAATTCATTAAATTTGAAAAGTTAAACATATAAAATGTATGTACTCTCTCAGTCTATTATGTCATACTGAGCATATATAGACTTATAGACTTACATGTATTATATATGCTTAACCAGTTATTTAAAGTGGACCTAGAATGCATTATATTAAATAAAGTGTGTTCTCTAGCAGCATGTACATTGCAAGCACTCAACAAATAATAAATACTATTGAAATAACATAAAAATTAAAATGGACTATATTCATCCCTTCCTGACCATAGTCTTTAATGCCATTAGCAGGAAAAAAAAAGAGGCAAAGTATGTCAGCCTAGCATTCCTGAGGTACGCAGGACTGGAGTTCATGGGATCATGTATGAAAAGATTTGAAGCCCCTAGAACAGCAGTTGTACCAGCACAGCTTTGAGTTTAGGCTGCAAAAACCTTCCTCCAATCCCAATCCCAGATGAATTCCCGGCAACTGAGTCATATTTGCACCTTAGCTATAATATTATTGGTATAACAAAGCAGTAAACAAGTTTATTTAATGGCACCGTATAGTTGTCTGCTTGCAGTGCAGCTGGGCCTCTGGATTACTGTGTAAATACGGTGCAAAATGTCATCCCGTATGTTTTTTGTCACAAAAGGAATATTCAGTGTTTTGACTGTGGACTACTGCAGTATATATTTATGACTCGGTTTGCTGCCTCTGCAGTTTGTACTTCATAAGCAAAGTGAACTAGAAAAGATTTTGGTCAAGTGAGTTGCACAGGACCTTTTACCTCATCTTGCATCTTTTGATTTGGTACTGGTATTGTCCCTGCCTTGGAGAATTTGTCCCCTTTTGCCTCCCTACCAGCCATGACAACAGGATGCACAATGAAAATCTGTGTTTACAAATCTCACATGCAAATGATTAAGGAGCAGCCATGATATGCAGCAATTTAAATTTGTTGACAGAGTTGCTAGGAAACAAACCTTTTGATTCTGTGAAACCCTTTCTGATACAGCTCCACACGCTGACAGTTAAAGTTATTGAACAAGAGTGAGGACTCTTTAAAAGAGGAATTTCTGACATTTGCTATGTTTTCAGAGGCTGTAACATAACATTGAATATTCCTTCAGTGTCAGTTTTATTCAGCAGCAGTGTCTGATTCCATATGCATTTAAACCATCTTATGTTTCAAAAATCGGCTTCAGCACTTCGGTATTACCTTCTTCCACTCTCACGCACAATTGTTTTGCAAAGAATTGTGATCTTTACATGCTCCTCTGCCAAATACATTGTAAGTTTCTGTATTTTTTCCAATCTGTTCTTTAACATCCTTTCTCCAGGGCATTTTCACAAAGGACCCCATAGAATGTTACTCAAACATCAACAGTAAAACAAACCATTATTTTGACATTCTAGGATTACAGAGACGGCTGAGGTTTTAAGAATACACTGTAGAAACCAAACCATTAAACAGTGTAGCAGAGCTTAGGGGAAAAAAAGTGATTCATCTCAGGTCAGATTACCCACATCATTTATCTGAAAAAATTAGAAGCACTGTTGTTTAAAGTCTTATCAATAAAACAAGATGATTTAACCGTTAGGTTGGATGCAGAACATTTGGGAGGCATCTAACCTTCACTTTATTACTAAGATAGCCCAGAGCAATTATAGTCATAATGCAAACACTTCAGTTAGGTGTTTAAAAGTAGGCAGAATTAATTCTAACCTAATTGATCACAAGCTTATTTTTCTTAGAAGGCTTACCAGTTGTAGTTGCCACCTGCTTATACCAATACTTCCTTTTATGCATGGCTGTCCTACTGTTGAATTCAATACCCAAAAGGTAAAATGCAGATGAGTAAAAATTTCAGCTTTTTATGGGGATAGGAAATAAGCAAAGACAATTATGGGGCAGAAGCAGAAATAAGAGGCTCGAGGAGAGAACATGTGGTGTCTTCCCCCTTTGAAAGCGTACATTTCTTTCCAGGATCTAAGTATTACCTTTATAGACATATTAAATTTTTCGTCTTTCACAGAGCCTACTGTCATGTACTTGCCAAAGTGCTATTTTTAATGAAATAAAAAGATTGCAAACTGCAATTACAAAAGCAGAAGGATGACTCTGTGAGGAGACAGATCGATCTATGCTAGGCAAAAAACCACAGGAAAAGACAGTGAGGTAAGAAAGAATCATTCACTTTCAGATTTACTCAGAAACATTGAAGACTATCTCTGCCTACCATTTTTTCTTCACATTTTTTTATAAGGACCATTTTTCTTTGTGAAAAAACACCTTTCTTGAAATTGTGCAAAAGTGTTTTGAAAACAATTTTTAAAAATGTGAAATAAATGTAAAAATAATGAGTCATACTCAATAATGGCCATTGCAGTGTGCATTAGAAGGCAACCAGAGCACTCTCAGCATGCACTAATAGCCTGCTAATGCACAGCCTTTGGTGCCTTATTGCTATAGTCAACATTTACCACAACAAGTACTTTGCAGCAAGAAATATTTTGGGATCCATTATGCTTTCACAACCTTGAGCTGTGCTGGAAAGGACTGGAAATAGAGTGCTGTGAGCAATGGGGGTTGAAGGCTTGGAGAATCACTCACACTTTTGCCATTTGTTAAAATATAGATGGAAAAGACCCATCCAGGCTCAATCTTCCTGTGATGGAAAGCATCACTGGGGGGAAGGATAGACGTTTCATAGAATCCTACAATTATTTAGATTGCAAAAGACCTCTAAGATCATCAAGTCCAACTGCTAGCCTGGCATAGCTGTCTTCGCCACTAAGCCATGTCCCTAAGTGTCGTATCCACAGAGCTTTTGAATACTCCAGGGATGGTGATTCCACCACTTCCCTGGACAGCCTGTTCCAATGTTTGGTAACCCTTTCTGTGGAGAAATTTTACCTAATGTCCAATCTCAATCTCCAATGGGGCAGCTTGAGGCCATTTCCTCTCATCCTGTTGCTTGTTACCTGGGAGAAGAGACCAATCACCCCCTCACCTACAACCTGCTCTCAATGATTTGTAGAGAGCAACAAGGTCTCCAAGCCTCTTCTTCTCCAGCCTAAACTCCAGTTCCCTCAGCTGCTCCTCATAAGACTTGTGCTCCAGACCCTTCACCAGTTTCACTGTCCTTTTCTGGACACACTGCAGCTGCTCAGTGTCTTTCTTGGAGTGGCGGGCCAAAATCTGAACACAAGATTCAAGGTGGAGCCTCACCAATGTTAAGTACAGGGGAGAGATCACTGTTCCAATTCTGCTGGACACACTATTTCTGATACAAAACAGGATGCCACTGGCTTTCTTGGCAACTGGACACATTGATGTATCATGTCCAGCTGGCTGTCATCCAGCACTCCCAAGTCCTTTTCCACCAGGCAGCTTCTCAGCCACATGCCCCAACACTGCAGTGCTGCATTGGATTTTTGTTACCCAAGTAGGTCATCTTGAAGCAAGTAGTGCAAACCATCTCATAACAGGGCCTTGGCTTGAATACCTCACAGGATTTTCATGCTGGGACAGCTGTAAGGTCTTGTGTTCCTGTCTCTTTGCATCTGGATACCACAAACTGTGTTTTGGTTGCTTGTGTTTAAAAGTTGCCTCTCATCCCAAGTTTTGTAACAGCAGCCTCTTTCTCTTCTCTCTCTCTCTCTTCTCTGCCCTGTGCATGGTTTTTGTCCATGATTGTGTCTGCCAGAAATGGCACTTCTGTGACTGTAGTTACCAGAAGTTCTTTAACAGGGCTTATGCAGCTCTGTACATGAGCCAGAAACACCCTCACAACCATATGATTTGGATTGACTAATTTTGTTTCTTTGAGGGTTTTTTGTTGCTGTTGTTTGTTTTCTGTTCTTGTCAGGTAAAACATTTGCTAGCTAATAGAATAAGCATGAGATACCTCCAGTAGCCACTCTGATAGGGCTACCCTGGCCCTGAACAGTGCCTATGCCAGTATATATGCACATGTGAAAGCTCTGTAGCAGGACTGGCATTTCATATGCCTTTGGTTGAGGTGCTCCTTGGGAGCAGGACAGTAATACAGAAGTCCTTTCAGGAATAGAAAGGCTGCCTTCATCTCAGCCTTCCTGGGTGAGACCTTCACAAGGTACCATCAGTGCTGGAAGAGAAGGTGGAGAAGGAGGATGGGTTTTTTTGCTTTGGTTGTTTTTTCCTGATATATAGGACAAGTAGCTCCGTGACAGCAAGAAATGTTGCAAGTACAAGTAGCCTTCTCAAGTATAAAGTATTATATATAGGATTTCAGAATAAAAACTCATTTCACTAATTGTCTCAAAAATATCTAAGAGTGGGTAATGCGACATTTTATTCAGTCAAAATGTTTTTTATTTTTTGTACATTTTCAATGTTCTCATACACCAATATCGAAAAGAACTCATTGCCTCCAGAGAGTCCCACACTACACCATCATCACGCAATTCCTGCTGTGCCTTGGGGTTTATATTGCAAACTACAGAAGAAGAAACAAAGCATGGACTTTATTATAACAATGCCCAGAGATATTATTATCAAAATGCATCATTTCTGTTGGCTTAAACTATTGGCTTGTAAATTCTTCATGTGAGTAGTCCATAAAAATAAGCCTCAATCCTCCCATGAGCATTGAAAGAAACCAAGCCCAACTCACAAGGGATGGAATTACAATGGAGCAGAAATCCAGATTCTTATGACATCCCAGTGGACTAGAACTATTTGAAAGTATGTTGCCCATGCAAGTAAAGGTGTGAAGGATCATTTCCTTGTTTGAAAACTAATTTCCACAAAAAAGCCAAAATTAATTAAAATGGATCTCTCCATTTTCTCTGCTGTAGGTGGTTTTTTTTGGTTTGGTTTGGTTTGGTTTTTTTACATAGAACAGCATATTTCATGTGTGATCTGGATAAACTTTTCCTATCAAACAAGGCACTGCAAAGAATTGTATTGAGCTGTGTAAATCCTAGCAGTGGGAAAACCAATATGTTTCATGGATGGCTATGCTTTGTTTTCCTTTAATGCAGACAATTTAATGTCAGTGATTGAATCAGTGAATTTTCCAGCAAAAATGACAAGGCAGTCAACTTGAAATGTAGCATTATTAGCCATCATCTCTTCTAGTTCTGTGTGTGCACATTCAGTGATCTGGGATGAAAAACTAACAAGCACCTGTCAAATCTGAGACATCAGTTTTTTTGACAGAGGGCCCACTGGACATTCCTATCAAGAGAGCCTTTATGAGTAAACCGTGGAAATCTCTCTCAGACAAAAAAGGAAACAGAGCTCATCAGATTCTGCAGACCCTTGGCTTGGAGGGCATGCTGTCTCCAATGAAAGGCTTTTGATCACAATGCTTTTTTATTCAGATTTGACTTCACATTATGACTAATCAATACCTTGCAACAGTCTAAGTCCCCAGTTAGATGCACATCTCACAGTCAGGCAGGGAGACCTACTAATTGAGAAAAAGTCAGAGACCCAGGTACCATCGCCCTCGGGCCATAGTCTTGCCTTGGCTCAATCCTTTTTCCAATCCCTGCCCCTCTTATCACAGTACCCTAGAAATGGTGGAAATAAAATTTAGAGACATGACAGGCACAGAAAAGCAGGATCAATTCCTGTCACTTGCCACCAGTGTTTACTGCCTTCCTAGGTCTTCAGAGGGTGTTTTTCTTTCATAGCTTAGGGGAACTTAACCTTTTATAAATAGGAAGATGGTACATTCATGAATTTTAAGTTATTTGATTTCTCTAGGCTTGATCTTATTTCGACTTTCTGAAAATGACTGTCTCTTTAAAATCTCCATTTTTTATATAGGGTCAGAAATAGAAACTGGAAGGTTTTTGTCATGTCTTCAATTTTCATCATGTGTCCACTTGGAATATGTCCTTCTCTCCTTTCTGCATCATTTTTTACTGGTCAGACTTTTCAGGTGAACAATATGAACTCCTCTAGAANAAAAAAAAAAAAAAAAAGATAACTTCAAACTTAGGACATGGGACAAGTTCTTATGTAAGCAAAGAGGAAGAGATTTTGGCAGCAGCAAAAGGGTGTCAGACTGGCCTGTTTCTCACATTACCTGACTGAGGAGTTGTGTTCAGGGAAGCATCATGAGACAGGTGTTCATTTCTGGTCCTCTGGGACAACAGATATCAAAAATGAAGGGATTTGCTTTTATTTGTCTACTGCCTCCATTTGGCATTTTCCTGGCAGCATTGTTTGCCTAGGCTCTTCTATAACCAGCTTCATGAGAAAAAGCGTTTTGAAAACCTGGTTTGGTAAACCAACCGCTGGAGGGAGTCACAGATTAGGGAGCTGCTAGAACTACCAACTGCTGATGAAAAAGTGCGTTTTACTTTGGGAACCACATTATATGTCTGTCCTGTGTGAAGTGGATTTTCCAAGACATTCCTCTGTAAGCATTTTCACGTGGACATTGTTATGGGCTGAACCGGTCTTCCACATATGCAAACAATTTCTTTATCAGGAAGAGAGCTACTACCATATTTTCCTCTCTTCCATCACCTCTCACAAAGCTGGGGCTCTGGAAGCCTGTTTCAGCGGCAATATATCGGGTGGTGGAGAGAGAAAGAAAGGTTAGGTGTAGGTTAAGAACAGGAAGCAATTCTGAGAGAAGGGTGAGAAAGGAAAATACTAGGGAAAACTAAGGAAGAGAAAGAAAAAGGCTGAAACAAAGAACCTACATGAAAGATAAATACTTAGCTTTTGGTTTGCTCAGCATTTTCCCCCAGAATCCCTATCAGGAGCTCCTATTCATTGCTTCCTATTCTTTGTGACATTCTGCACTTACACCCAGCAGCCCTTCTTCCCAGAACAAACGTCTTCGAAGGTCAAACTGAACAGCTGCTTGCCTTGCAAATAAAACAGTTTTAAAAAACACACACTCCACTAATAAATAACATGACATATATATTTACTGGAAAGTTCAGTCAAGCAATTATTAAAAATTATTCAGCAAATACACATATATATTGGTAAATTTCTGAAATAACCTTGTTTTGATAAAACCCTTTTATTTGCTTGAGTTTACGTTCTCATTTCTTTTTTAGAATCAAAATATTTCTTTCTTGATTTTTAATCACTTTGTGAGTGTGTGGAAATGAATTTGCTTTATTTTGTGAGAACAAAGTATTATTTGAAATTATTTTTTAAAAATATAAAAGGCTATACTTTATCATTTAAAAATAAAGGAAAAGAAATTTCATAAAAATGAAAATGTTTTAAGAGGAAAAGAAATTAATATTACGCTGAGCATTTTAAGTGCAGTCAAGATTTTTACAGTTCTTTCAAATGGCTCAGACTATAAACACTAGTAGCACAAATTTAAGATGTTCTGCATTTCCAATGGTGCATACAAGGTTTGGGATCATGAATTCAACAACAAATGTCATACTTAGGGCTCCATGTCCTACCAACAGAATAAATCCTAAGAGCGTCCTTGGAACCACTTCAGGCTTAGAATAGGGTTTTCTGAACTGTATTTGTAGAATGGCCTTTCTACAAAAAAGACAAAGTGCAGAATGTATTAAAAAACATAGAACAAAGAATAGAATTCTTGGTGGTATATGAGAAGGCAAGTATTTTCCAGCATGAATGTCTAGTTCCACATAAAGATTTAAGTTGTAGCCACTCACCCACATCTGAATATGTTGATTTGTGTGGTTTATCAAAGGATGAAGTTGGGTGAGTTCGTGAGGCAGGGTTAGTCTCTAATTTACTTACCTAGATAGGGTTGCTTTTTGTGCTACCAAGTTGGTCTCTCCTGCCCCTTGTTCACCAGCATTTGGGCCAGCTCCTATGCAGAAGCACTAGCATTGGCCCAGTGCAGATAGTGAGGACTACACCCAGATCTAATGAGGGCAGAAGTCACAGCCAATCTCCAAACTGATTTGCAGGCCTGTCCTCCTTTCCCCCTTAAAAAAACAAAAACAAAAAACAAGTGTATCTGTGGAGGGAAGTCCTCATACAAAAGGGGACAACCAGTAGTCTTATGAAAAACCCCTAAGAAACTCCTCCCACTGAAAGACTTGTTAAGTCTCTGTACCTACACAAAAAACAGCTATAGAAAAGTATTTAAAAATATGTTCCTTTATATCTTGAATTTTCATTTTAGTTCAGGCTTGTCAAAGACTCTACCAGCAAGAAGAATCAAATTAATAAAATGTGTAATATAATATATAATTACAACAAATGTTATGTTACTGTAGGTCTAGCAGACTTTACAAGTCACTCTTTTCCCCTCAAAGAAGAAAAGTGCAGGTAGCCTTTCAATGAAGGAAAGAGCAGCAGCAGAATGCATTTTCTCCGATTCACTCCATTATTTCACCATTAGCTGGGGAAAACTGTTTGGCAGGATGTTAAGTGTCTGAAAGTAGGGTAGAAAAATTGTTTTATAGTCTGAAATCTGGCCAAAGAGTCCTTTTCTGTTCACTGCTCACACTTTTTGTTGACTGCTTCATGCATGCTATTTTATACCTGTATCTTCTCTGTATGATCACATTAATTACATTCCATCCATTCCACTTTGATATCTCATTAAAATCTTATAAATGATCATGCAGTGACCTTGAAGGACATGCATAATACATGAAAGTAAACCTGCAGTAAAATGTATTCTTTCACTCCTGACTGGCTACATCCCACATTTCTCTTTCCTATCCCCAATGACCCCAATATGAGGAGTTACGCTAGCTGAGCCAAGGTATGCAGTAGTGTGCAAATCCACTAACTCCATTAGCTTTCCCTACTGATGACAGCTGCAATATGTTAATGGCTTATGTTTGGATGTGATGGCCCTGCTACTACTTAGGGCACTATGCTAATTACCATAAGATGGTGACAACAGGTGCAAGTGTCACTTCATATTAGCATCATGTGCATGAGAAAAATAGCTAGCAGCACTGAAAGCAACTTAAGAAAACGTAAACTTTAGTCAGCAGCCTGTGATTCTCTGAAGAACTATACTTTAAGGCTTATGATTAAAGGATTTAAAGATGGATATTGTTGCTTTTTCTGCAAGTACAGTAATTTTGAATTCATAAGGATGTCTTCATAAGCCACTTAAAGTTATATTTCAACAAGACACACTTATGTAGTAGTTCAAGTAAAATGCAGAAGACTTGTATTTGTGGAGGTTTCCTTACAGAATAAAAGTTTTACTAAGCCACATTTGCTGCAGTGAATACATATTGGATCAGACATGATTTCCAGCTGAATGAAATCACTGTGTCTTGCTGGCCTTGTGGTAGTAACTTAGCTCTGCTCTATTGTCAGATATGCTTATGTATATTTATACTTTTCCTCCTCTGTCTTTGTTATGGTTTAGTACATCCCTTTTCTTGATAGACAGCAATCTACTCAAGCCCTCCAAAAGGCTGAACCAGCAAGACAGTTGCCATTTTACCCTTAACAAGAGTTTTACTATCGTAAGAGAAATGTAATGGAATGTACATAGACACACCTAAAATGGACACACTGAAATGTGTGAATTTGTTAGAAACAAAAATAACTTGGGAGACAGCTTTATACAATGCCGTTAATACCTATTCTATTCTGTTCACTACTGTTGGAGTAAAAATGTTTTTCACAACATTTTTTTACTATTGTAACAAACACTTCAATTTACCCGGGGGGGGAGGGGGAAGGGAGGGAACATGGTTAATCTCTAAACTGAAGACCATTCCATTTTTTTCCCAAGCTGAGAACTTCTGTTTATGTATGCTACTTCATTGAACCAATGCTCAGGTGTTTCATGGTCCCCATTCTTTTCATAGTTGTAGCTCACTGTACAAACTCATCAAATGATATCTTCCTTATCCCTTCACTGTACCTCCTCCACAAATGAAGCTGAGCACATAAGGGGAATAGAAATTTGTCCAGGGATCCCAGTGGATCTAATAAAATGAGAGTAACTACATACCTTGTGAGATATTGTTTCCAATAGAAATAACAAATTTATCAGTCTAAATAGTATCACTCTTATCAACAGAATAACATTCTCCACTGTTGCCTTGCCTTCCTACAAGGGTTTTTTTGTGTGAATTTGGACTTTTTTCAAGCACCAGGGAAAGTAACACCATATTTTATCTGAAAGGTGCATTTTCTCATGCCCAGAATATAATAATGTCATGTTGTGATCAAATTTATGCTAACGAATAAAAATACTAGCGGGTAAAACAGATGAAGGAAAAGGTCAATGATGAGTTTCAATTCTGAAATGAAAATAGTGGTGAGAATGCTTGAAAATTTTCCCCTTAATGGTACACCATGCTCCTTTCTGATTTTACAGCTTTGGCAGGAACATGACGTCAATGATGATGAGTGACTTTGATCTCTTTATAACCAGAGCCACAGAGAGAGTATGTTTGATGAATCCAGGTTATCAACTTGCTATATTTCAGTTGAAATGCTTTCATGGTTTTTTTTTTTTTGTTGTTGTTGTTGTTTTTTTTAATTTAGCAACACTGATAGATTAGTGAAGATTAGAGAGGGATTTATAAAGAGCAACTAGTTATATATGAATTTCCAAAGATAGTCTTTAAGAATGGAGAAGTAAATGAAAAAGCAATAGATTTATCATTTTATGACTTTATGCCTTTATGCATAGCAGTATCCACTTGACAGTGCAATAATTTGATGGCCATGAAGTTCTGCTAAATGCAAGTGCCTCTTGACCCATATTATAAGTTCTCAGAGTTCTGTAGACAAGAAGGAACAAAATTCAGTCCACCAAGCTATAAATGTTGCTGTAACCAACCTGTACATGTCTGTACATGGTAGCTTTATACTCTCTGCACACTTTAGTGCTATTCCTCTTTGTTGTCCTAGTCTCTCTTTCGGGAACACAGATAGAAGCTCAATATCTTATACTAAAGAGTCTTATCTTTTGTTTATATATACATGGCATAAGAGGTATATGTATTGAGGCATAATGTTCCTATATAGACTAAAGACTAGCGCTTCAGGCCAAGCTCAATATATTCTATAGGTAATGACATCCTAGTAGGAAGAATTCAGAGGAATCTTCTATGGTAAACTATTGCCAGTGGCATTTTTTACCTACTATATCTGAATTGCCAGAGACTATGAAGGGATTCTCATCCCTAATACACGTCTGTAGCTGAAATAAAGACCAAAAACATTACAGTTGAAGAGTAAATTTATCAAGGGAGGACTGCCTCTAGAAAACAGTGGACCCCATGCCACCGTGTGTGACCCAAAAGTCTGATTTCTATATACAGGTGTATTGGAAAACGTTAACATTAAGATACATAATGCAAAACCTTAATTATTGCATGTCAGTGAAATTGTATGGAGAAAAGTACATTGTAAGAGTATGAACTTTTGGCACAAAGTTGAAGGAGCTGCAGACTCATCTCAGAAGCATAATCAGGTCCCTTATCATGCCTGGCTGAAGTGCTTCATAGTGCTGCTATGAAGCTCCTTTCCCATATTCCTCCATCCAGATCATTATAAGTACTAATTCAAATCCTAAAGGCCAGCCCTCACTTAGCTTAAATACACAAGCAGCAACACTGAAATTTACCTACATCAACCAAGACACAAGAATTCATCTTGAGACAACTTTTCCCTGTATCCCATCTATGAAAGAATGTAACAGTAGAAAGAACGTACTATTTCCTGATAAATCACATTAACTCCTTATGCAAAATAATCTCAACTACTACTTTTATAGTGACTTTTCCCCTTTCATTTTCTGCTGCAAATATATCATCTGTGAGAAAGCCCTTTGTTCAAACTTCGAATACTTTGTGCAACCTGCTCATCAGTATCTCCTCTTGATCTTCTAATTATCTTTTACCTTTGGAATTTTTTAAAAACTTAAGTATAAATCTCACCCTTTCCTAAAGCAGACATGTAAAAAATGTTACTGTGACTCTGTTGAAGCACATTGTCTGAGTTATGTTCCCCCTGTTGAGACTTAGCCTGAATGAATTGTAACTGCAACGTGTCCAACTGTTTCTTAAATAATTCTCTTTTTTTTTTCTGCACCAGGTTTTCCACACAGTCATGAGATCTAGCATCATTTCCATCAAGATCATTCAGTTGTTTTTATGTTACCACAAGCTATTCCGTCTACTTGAATGGAAGATGTAAGCAATTTATATTTGGCATATAATGAAAACCTGTTTATCTTCCAGAAAAATATTCCTAATTTATATAGTTAGCTCCATCAATACACCTTATAGTATTATAAGTTTTGTAAAACTTCCACTGAGTCAAAACTAATTGTGTTGCTTCATCTTCTTTTCTATCCTATATTGTGAATTTGTGATCCCTAAATCAGCCCTGCTCCATTTATCAAGATGGGCTAATTTTCTACTTCTGGGTGTCAAGAGCCTCTGATCATGAAGTTCAGTCAATAAACTGACTTCAGTAAGTAAGCAATTATGCATTGCCTCTGGAAACATGCTTCCCACCTTACAGGTTTTGCATGCTTGTTATCCCAGTAAGTATCTGTGAAATTAAAATCCCACATGATCAAAGTTTCGGGGTTTTTTATAAGTATCTCTTAGCTGTAAACATGTTGTTTGTTGCAGTTATTCTAAAACACAATTTACAAGGTAAAGTGTCTGCAGTCACCACTCTAAGTTGTTTCTTTTAATCAAGCAGCTCTGTACCAGAAAAATGAAACACTGTTTTGCATATACACGGTTAAAATATACAAGCCATAGACAATAAGGCATCCTCTGAGATCCTGGTTTATTACATGCAACAAAATTAAAATGACACAAATTTTGCTCTAACCTATGAAAAACCAAGACAGACCAAGCATGTCTCCTTCATGTCGTTTACTTAAACGCTGAAAAAATTACCATCTGAAAACTGTTTCTATTAGGGGTAGGATAAGAACTGGACAAGGGCTTTAGAGCAACAAAATTAATATGGAGTAATGCAACTGAATATCCAATTCTAATATAAAAAAGCTGAGCAAGACTTAACTGAACACATATGTATTTAAAGATTGAAAGAAGTGATTTTTAAAAAAGAGGTAATTTTGCATCTTGCCTGTATTTCAATAGAGTACTTTAATCTCCCAAATACCAACACCTTAAACCAACTAGTTTAACTTTTTGTTGAAGTGTTTCTTTCTTTTTTCCTTTTTACCTTGAACACAAAATTAGGACACTGAATTTGCAGAAAGTTATTTATAGTGGAAAAATACATACCAGAATATTTGAAATTTCTACCTGAATAAGTGTTGGCGGGTTGCTTATTTTGAATGTTTGTCACCTACCAAATGCCACACTGAGGCTTCAGGAAGATACAAAGTAGGCCTAGATGTTAATTGAATAGACAGGCAAAATGATTATTTGCATTTTTCTCTAATCTTTCTTCTCCCACACCTTCCCTGCTACTTTTTTACTTGATTGCTGTGGAAAACACCATCATCCTACTTACTGTTCAAGCCCATAAACAAGTCTTTAGCTTGGATCTCTGCCTAGGTACTGTCATCTAAACTAATGTAATTGAAATTTTATTTTTAAACAGCAGAAGATAAGGCCTTTCCTGCCCATTTATATAGTGAATCCTTTTATCACTTTTTTCCTAAATTGTTCCTACTTTTTAATCACTGTCCTTGACAAACATAATGTTTCTTCTCTTACATACTTGCTGAAGACAGCATACTTATTTGGCATTTTGGTTATGCTTAGCTCATTCCATAGGAATGTTTTGCTGGTCGCATCAATTTTAAAGCTTCCTCTTTTCACCAAGAGGATTCCTCACATGGAGTATCAGAAGCTGAGGTAAAATCACAGGTTAACAGCTTCAGAAGTTTTCCATGTTGCTGCTCAAAAGATCCTCCACTCTTGGAAAACTGAGTCTCCAATCTCCCTTAAATCCCTCCCTAAATTTCTCTCTGGCTACAAATGTCTCTTGAGAATGATGCAATTATTAGATCAAGGCTTCACTTGCCTTCTGTTTTTCTCCACATACCCTCTGTGTACCCCATGCATCCCTACCGTTGTGTCTTGCTTGAGCTCTGACTGACTGCTGTTTGCAGCAAGGATCATGCTGTTGTTTATGTTCACCCAACCACAAAGTGCCAGTCACTTTGTGCCACTAGTAAGGAACAGCCCTGCAAGAGAGCATCCAGGGGACGGATTCAGTTCAGAAAAACTTACACACATCTGTGTGTGAGATTCGTCTACGCAAATTTTCTGGTCAATGGTTCAATTTCAGTGATGGCCCACATCATCAGAGTCATTTCAGTTGCTTAAACACAGGTTTCTAGCCTCATTTAAGGTGCTCTGAAGTATCTCAGACTTACACAACAGGCTGGCAAATATGGTACAAAACCTATAGAAAACCTGTGCCACTTGGACACAGCAGTGTAGGCAGGGTACCGTGGGAAGTCTCATGTGGCAGTATACATTCATTTTTAGCCAACGTTACTGAACCCACAGTGAAAATACTAGCAGTTGAAACAACTACACGATATACACACAGCTACATTTAAGTGGTTTTTGTTTTATAGCATTATAACTGAATTCTGCTTTTCCTGACTACTGCTGTTCGATATATTGGTCTATCCTCTTCCAATGACATTTTGTTGAAAAAAAGGAGATGGAGCCACCAGTTCATCTTTTCTGCTAATCAAAATCCAACAACGTTTCCTCAGGCTCAGTTTTGCTCTGAGTGTAAACATCTAGTTTACTCTAAATAACCTCTACTGCCTATGCAACAGTCATTCTTTCCATGGTGGAAGTCCCCAAAGGTAGAAGTTTATCAACACTTTATTTACCTGCTGGAGAAGAATCTGTGTCAGGTGGCTATTGTGGGGGGAAAACTGCCTGTTGCTCTACCCAATTTCCTCTGCTGTTCCTAGTAGAAAATGGCTTTTTCAGACAACTTGCCTCACTGTTCACAAAGCTGCATCATCACTACCACTGAAATGATCAAAAAGATTTTGCTCTTGTGTCACCTCAGTTATTTTGAGGAAAATTAGAAGCAGAGACAAAAGGAGATGAAAGCTTCTGTGAAAATATCTTTGAAGAACATTTAACTTAAATAAACACGTCCATTTTTCTTGCCAGCAATAAAAAAAGAGCAATCCCTTTAAAGCCAGAACCTTTGAACCACAGTCTCTGAAGAGTGTTCAGGTAAAGCTGTTGAAGTTTTGACGCAGTAGCAAAAGAAACTCAAAAAAGGATTGATTTTGCCATCCTATAAAGGATGTGCCTGTAGCCATGGAATTTTCCTTGAACCAATCTCCTCTTTTGATACCTTATACTAGACCTAGTTTGTTAAGACTTCTTTGTTGCGCTTTTCTTCATTGAACAACTAGAGATGATGATGACGACAAAACTGATCTGCAAATGAAGGAGACGAGGGAAAGGAAAACGGTCCGGAGAGTTTAGCCCAATAAAGACTGAAAAGAACTAGAGATACTTTATGCTAGCAAGAAGGAGAGCTAAGC
The DNA here is from genome assembly GCA_013399895.1 of Serilophus lunatus. Taxonomy (NCBI): domain Eukaryota; kingdom Metazoa; phylum Chordata; class Aves; order Passeriformes; family Eurylaimidae; genus Serilophus; species Serilophus lunatus. The sequence goes on along the minus strand of VXBA01006127.1, from coordinate 388,945 downwards.
AGCACTGATAAGAAATGGGATGTAACCAACTATCAAGAGTTACTGCATAAAGTGTATGTCCATTCTGCTCCTGGTGAAATCAAGTACTGCAAATGGAAGAGAAAAAAGAGTAAGATCAACATGAGAAGTCAAAGTCCCCAGTGAGGTTCCAATGTAAGGACTAGCTTCAGAAAATGGAAAATCTTTGAGACTTTGCTCTGGAAATAGCCTGGTAGCTAGCTAGATTTATAGAAGGTCATTCCTTTGCTTCCTCCAGTAAAAAAAAGAAAAAGTAAGGAAAGGGCAGAAAAGAGATTATTTCTTCCTCTTCCAGAACCTATGCTCTTTGGAAAGCCATGTCATATATTTCCAATATCTACTGGCCAGTTTTGCATCATGGTAAGTTTGGAAACCCTTTCACAGTCCACTAGGTGCTGTACTAAAAGAAGAATGCATCTGCTGCATTATGTAGCTAGTTGCTATCCTGGAGAAACCACTGGAGATACTATCAACTAACAGTGATTAATCTCCTCACAGCAAGATTCCCCACGATGAGAGCTAAGCTAGAGGCTGAAGAAATATGGAGATTTTTTTTCTACGTTACTTTGCTGTGCACCACAATAAGATTTCTTTTTAAGTTTTTTGGATCCTATTAAACATGTTTCTTGGGACTTGGAAAAATCCCAAACAAATCAAACAAATCAAATTTATTTTGTGAATATTTTAACCTTCCATTATCCTTCCAGTTCTTATTTCTTCACTGAAAACCTCAGAAAATATTTGAGAGAGAAAATATTAAAAAAATACCAGTTGCACCTTCTTTTTCAAATCCATCCTCTTCTCTGATTTAACATAAAGGGATCTTGGTAAAATTAATTTAGTGTCTTGGCCCTTGTATATAATTCTTTCCTTACGCACCTCATCTTATGTAGAAATAGAAATGGAATAACAACATTCATGTAATGTATAATACTGTCTTTTTCAAGGATATGTTCTTGTTCAAGGACCTGTGCATTTAATTTCTGTATTAGTTTCAGTGAGGATGTTTACTGTATCCTGACTGGTTTCATTTTGTCTCTGATACTGAAAATAGAAATTTTTGTTATGTACAAAGGGAGTTCACTGGCTGTTTTGAACAGACACCCTAAGACTACTCCATATTCTGTTCTCATTGAGTTATTGAAAAAATGAATTAACGCCACTGAAATCAAAAGGTGTTTACAAGTATAAAACTGACATGAATCAGCTCAGGAACAAACTCATGTCTGTAAGCTCGAATCATGTGTTTGGTTCAGATGTAATACTTAGCCAGAAGTAATATTTAAACTGCATCAAGATTAAGGAAGTGATTCTGACATCTTTATACTCATGTTGAGAGCTTCTGTGTTGATCACAGATTCCAGGGTGAATACATAACCATAGAGAATCCGTGCATTGAACACACTATCTTTTAAATTCTGTTTTCTTGTAACTCTTGTTTTGCCCTGGTGTCACAGCTCAAAGACATTACTGTAGAGCCTAGGTCAAAATTCAATTCACTGCCTCCAATAGTAAAATGGAACAAAATCAATAACGGCACCCAGAAAGTTCAATAGCTAAAGGCTCCGTCCTAGACAGTGTGTATATATCATAGCAGACCTACTTTGGAGTATCTGAGATAAAAGCTTGGTCCGTAAGTTAGTGCCATTAGTGGCATAACACAGAAGCGAAATTACTTCATCTTGGAGCTTTTCATCACATCCATTTGTCAATTGTAAACTTCATTATGTTAATGATTTCCCTGTTTATAAAACATCTTCTGAAACCTGATTTCTTAGAGTTTTTGAAATGTAGCACATTTTCAGTCTTGCAGTGAACTTGGACCTACACCATGAATTTTTGGCTTGATTGCTTTCCTGGTGGAACCACAGATGAAGCAATGTCATGGGAGAGCATATATGGTCTCTTTGTAATGTGGATTTAAGGTTCTACAGCAGTTAACTCTTTATGTGTGCATGAACTAGACCTAGTTTGGCAGCAAGTGTGATCTTCAATACCAGGAGAGAGACAATACAGATCTCTTATCCAAGAATCATGGCATACTGCAGCAAATTGAGTCCCAGTCCTTCTGTCTATGTGTGGTGCCAATCAGTAAGGTAGACACATGCTATCTGTTCTCTTTCATATGGTGATGAAGGGCAGGTGAAGGGCTCCTCTGTGCTGCTACTGAGCCTGGAAATGGCAAAAAAAAGGGTGAACAACATCTCTGGAAGGAATGAGACAAGTTTGAAGTAAAAGGGTTGATCTGACAAGTGCAAATCTGATAGCTGAAACTATCACAGTGCTTTGGTACTAAAAAACCAGGAGAGAAATATGAGTAGAAAGATCAACTACTGCACTGCAGCAGTTTTCCTGGGGCTGAGGAGATCTCTCTTCTAATTTGACCTAGTTTGCTCAACCTTACTTAGCCAGCAGGGACACAACAACAGATCTAAAATTACACAGCATTTATATTTGTTTTAAAAGTACTGAATGTATAAAGTATCTCGTCCTCAACCTTAGACTGAAAGTGAACAATTTCTCTTCCTTACCTCATTAGATCTTTTCTCCAACTAGTTATTTGAACTGTCTGCAGGTGTCTTAAGCTCTAGACTCCAGTAAGGAGCAAATATCCCCTTTCTACCTGTTGGGTTTCACCTAAGATATTTCATCAAGTCTAGAATGAATCTTTATAAACTATTTCATAGTAGCACATAAAACAGTAAACCTGCATACCAGTGTTCAGCACATTATTGACATTCAATAATGACATTCAGTTCAGCACATGTAGGACTAACAGGCAGTTCCTACTACTAAGACAATTTAAATTTTTAGATACTGTCAGCTCTTAAACTTCCTTCTAAAGTACATTACAGTATTGATAAGTGCTGAGAGGTGCTTCTGTTTGACTGAGGGAGATAAATACAGCTTCAAAAGTATTGGAGTATTGTCATTTCTCCCAGAGTTGGAAATACTGAATTTACATCTCATTGTAATCCATTCATTGGTTTATAGACCTTCAGTTCTTCAGGGAGCATCACAAATTCAGATGATCTCCCTGAGTGCTGGATTTTGCATTTGAATCTCTGATTTAGCTGAAAGATGTATTAAGAAACCTCATGTAGCAAGAGAGTTCCCTATTGACTACACATCTGAGGAGGCTCATGAGTGCAAGTTATTCCAGCAAGGATATGGAATAAATTACACTCAGTAATTTGCCTCTAGATCAGCCTTTCTCCACACAGTGGAATAATGTATTCATCTGGACAGGCAGGCCCCATTTCAGAGAGTGTTTTAGGCAGAGCATATATTTTGCAAGAGAGCAGAACAGATCAAATATTTGGCGTAGAGACTTACTATCACAATCCCTCAAGAAAATAGTACTTATTTCAATTTGTGGAGGCTTGCACTGTCAACTGAAAAGTTAATTTCTTATCTATCTCTGTGACATCAGTACTTGGATCAATCACCACTTGGAATAAACTTTACAAAGAACTTTGACTTTAAGGATAAACCTGATATTATTCCAGATGGGAATGGTATTCAAATCTCAGAAGTTAATCTGTTAGGGGTAGTTTGGTTTAGGTAGATATGACTAGCCTGACAACTATGGGCAAATGTCGATATGACTAGCCTGACAACTATGGGCAAGTGTCTGAATTCTTCACTTACCACTTATGATCCTCCTTCATGGTAAGATTTTATTCCCTTTATCTCACTGTTTTTCTGCTAGAATGATAAGTTTGAGCTTCCCCAGTTCAGTAATAAGCCCATAGCAGGGACAGCAAGTGTCCTGGTTATCCCTTGCTGGTTATTCAAGATGTTCCTAAAATCATCTTATTTTTAAAAACTAAAAGATTCCAGCACTACAGAGCATACATTGGATAATGTAAATTTAAAAATCCTGCATAACTTTCATTAGTCTGAAAAAAACACAGATAGTTGATGCTCACCAGAGAAATAACAGAGCCATAACTAACAATTTCTGTTTTTAAATGATTGTGACTGTTTAAGAGTGTGGTGGTTTTGAGCCACCTTTTAGCATTCAGGGGGCAGATTCAAAAAAGGTGACGGAAAACTGAATAGAGTTGTTCAGCAGGAGAACAATTAATTCCAGGGGAATTTGAATTAGAAAGGTAGGGTAACCCACAGGAGACCCCAGAATTACATTGAGGGATCCCCAACATTCCAGGAGGAAAAAAAACCCACACAAAAAGAAAAAAAAGAAAAGAAAAAAAAAAGAAAAAAAGGGAAGAAAGGGAACTGTTCCCTTCAGCCAGGTGACTAGTTGAAAGAAACTGGGAGGAAAGGTAGGAAAGGGTGTCTCCTTCTATTCCCTCTCTCTTTGGAAGCACTTCTGGCCCTTTAGTCTCTCTGAAAAACACAAACAAAAGGTGAAAATGAATCCCTCCCTCCCTGGTCCGGAGGATACTTGCTGAAATGGCTCCCGGGTTGAGAGAAATGGGTGCAATCCCGCTGTGGGGTCTGCAGGGGCTGGACACCGGGGCTCTGATCCTTCTCCTCACAGCAGCAGCCAGAAAAGAGAGCGGGGTGGGGCCGTGCCTTGACTTTTAAGCCTTCTCCGTCTCGCGTGAATATCGNCCCGGCCCTGGCCGGGGATGGTGGGGGAGCGGCCTCAGTGCTCCCGGGGGCGGTGGGGATGGGGGGGGCTAGAAACCGCCACCCCGCTGCCAGGACCCTGGAGGGCGCGGAGCTGCCACCCGGCCCCGGCCCCGACCTCGGGGGCACCGGGACTGGTGCAGGTCCCGCTCCGTCCCCCCCCTCCCCCCGGTCCCAGCGGGGACAGCCCCCTCCCCGAAACGGCTTTTGAGGAAAAATTGAATTTTAACTCAGTTAAGTGGGGTTTCTGTCTTACACCCCCTTTCAAAAGCCCTTTTTCAAATGGCTACAAAGGGGAACATACAGCTGGAGAGAAAAAAAAAAAAAAAAGTAATTTTACTTTCAAAAACATAAGGCAATGCAATAAAGAGTCCTTCAGAACCTTTCACAAATAGCTACTTTCAGCCTGGAAATTCACAGTTCTTTGACAAAAGTCACTCACCCCATGCTAGCATCCATTGACCTTAAGAGGGAGAGACATTTTGATTTCTGTGCACAAATGAAGAAACTGTGATCAAGCAGCCTATCAGATTAGGAGAGAATTGGTTCAGCTACATCTCATCCTTTGCTGAAAACTTGCTCAGCCTCCAAGGTTTCACCCTTCAGTAATGCTGAATTGCTTGCCTGTCTTTCCAGGTTATATCCATGCAATGTCAAAATACTGCAAACAGTGCTGTTCATACGGCGTCTCTGGCAGAACCCAATCCACAAAATGCTTGAAATGTGGTGCAAAATCTTGTTCACTCGGCATGAGAATTGCTGCCCTCTCTCAAGCCTTCTCCAACCATATGTTCACATCACTCCTACTGACATTGGTGGGAATTACAATGAACCCAGAGGAAAAGCCTATTAAAAACAAGCAGTGTAGTATAGGTTGAAATATATGCTTCAGTCAGAAAAGGAGGAACTTAGCTTTTTGCACTGTATGATTCTTAGGACACTGAATAAAAGGTGTGTAAGAGAAATCTCTTACCTGGCTGAAATCTTCTTCTTGACATAAATGAACTTTTAGCATAGATGATCCAGAAGTGTCTCTGCAAAGTGTTAAATTCATCAGGCTTTAGAAGCATCCTGAGAAACCTAAATAAGGTAAAATATATCTTCTGTTCCCTCTGTAGTGCCTGGGGAGAAGCATAACTCCAGAAAGTGAACTCAAACTATTTAGATTCTAGAAGAAACAGAGAAATCTTCCTTATTACAATAATTGAAACAAGGATGTTCACAATATGCAAAGCAGTTGCTTCACATTGTCTGGAGATATTTCATTCTTACATTTTCTGTCTACTAGGGAACAATACCTTAACAAGTAGAGATTTGGGGGTTTTTTTGAAAGAGTTAAAACAGATTTACTCTACAAATAGAAATTGCTTTAATAGATTTAAATCAATTAGTCAATGTGTTTCAGTGGTCTCTGTATATGGACATTGTGTTAGCAAAATAGCTATTAATGGGTTTAATCAGTTTTGTTAAATGTATTTAGAATATTCTGTAAATTAAATGCAAGTGAATAGAATTTCATTAATTTATCAGAATCTCCATGTGCTACTCTACCCTACATATATGCAGGAGTGCACTTCAACCTTTAATTTCTTATACTTTATACATGCATCTGCTGGGTTAGATACTATACTTTCTCCCTAGTATTTAGAGCTGAAGATGATAGCTGAAATATGGATTTTCTCTTTTGTTTCTATCATTGGAGACTGTTTAGTTATTCAACAGTTTTAGTTGTCCATCAGTAAAAGAGCATCCTAGAACAGTATGAAACACAATACTTCAAAGAAAGCAGTATGAAATATAGAAAAAGTGCAATTTTTTTTCATCAAAACTGTTCATTTCCACTGAGTCTGACCAATTTCTTTTTCCATGTTTTGTGGAATACTTATGTATAATGTGTATCTATATTGCTAACAAAAATTATGTTATACTGAAGGAATAATAAGAAAGCTTCATTAGACAGTTAATAAAATGTGCTTGTGACAAATGACTGAGAAACCATGATTCAACTGCCTATGTGGATGTGATATCATTAAATTTTTGTAAAATTTTTTCCAAAAATTATTTCTTATAAACATCCCAAGAATCAGCCACGGTCCACTGAAACCTTTAGGTAACCAACTAATAATGGCAGGAATATATTCTGTTTTATATGGACTAGAATGGGAGACTGGAGAGGGTATTTGCAGGTTAAAAGAGAAGGGCATGCTACAGTCATTAGATAACAGGCCATAGGAATTTCCCCAACAATTTCTTTTTGAAACTTGAAAAATATGGATATTCCTACTTGAAAGTTCTTCCCTGATAGAAAATTTGCTATATCCCTTGATAAATTATAATGGATGTTAACTTTCAGTACTAAAATTCCAAATTGTATGTTGTATCTGAATTTGTCTGTCTTCAGATTCTTTTAACCATATCTTTGATCAGCTGGCAGATCTCCCTGAGTTCTACACCACTTGCACAGTGAATTTCTGCCCTGTCAGTGTTCCCAGAGCCTTTTTCTGTGCTTGGTTTTGCCAATATTTTCTGGTAGAGAAAAAGAGGTTTTGGATGAGAGTTTTGGAAAGGTGCGCACATTATAGGCTAGCCCTGCCCCTTCTCTGTCACTCTCCAGATACTGTGCTGCTTTTCTTCAAGTTGTCTGCCCTCATCTTGTTGCTCAGTGAGCCGTAGTCATATCATCTGGCTATCACAGTTGTAATCCAACACACCTTTTCAATCTCATTCTCTTTCCATAGGTAACTCTAGCTCTCTGATCTTAATTACTCAGACAGTCTTTACTCTGTTTTGTTCAACCCACTTTAGACTGAATCTCCTCTCTTGAGCTTCCTGCTCCAGTCCCACTATCTATACAAACTGTTAATTTTAATCCCACCCCTTTGTCAGGTCTATGCAATCTCCTCTCTTTTATTCCATTTTCACAATTTCCTGATTACGATTTCCTTCTCTTGCTAGCATTAATATCTGTCAGTTTGTCTGTTGGCTAAATAGGTTTCAATTGCCCAAACTGCTCAGTTCCTCTCCCTGGCAGAGCTAAGTAGAGTTCATGTTCTAAAGCCGTGGCAACACTGGAGCTTCTAAAAGAATGGGCCACAAATATTTCTTTTCTAGCAGACATGCATATTAGTGATTGTTTGCTTACTCTAATCCCTTCCATTTTCGGAAACAACTGAACAGTTTTATGTGAGAAGTATCCCAGAATTCCAGTATCCCCAAATATCTTCAGGCCATTGTTAGAGTTTGATGAGTTTATAAGGAACTGATAATAGTTCATTGTAACAGACAGTAATAATTTATTTTACTTTAGTGATACCAATTCTGCCCATAGCATAAGGACAAAACATCCTCCTAATCAGAAACCCTTAAGACATATTCCTTAAAAAATCATGTGATTCATGAGAGATTTACAAAAAGTGTTAGCAAAGATTAGTTTCTTCATCAAGTACACACATCCTGTTTCAATGTCCAACAAGGAAGTCTAACTACTTGTGGAAGTTTAAAGATTGACCTTCATGAAGTGTGTAATATAATTGAGAGGGCACATATAATTGGTAAATATAATTTGTAAATATATATAATTGGCAAATATAATTGGTCAAATAATCGAGATAGCTGAGATTCACAATATGTGTAGTGTGGAATTCTTTCCTTCTAATTTAGGCCACTAAAAAAGATGTCTAGTGTAAGCTAATATTATAACATCCAACAGTAATTAGAGGAGAGAGACAGCATCTAGTAATTCATCCTGTTTACCCTAGACACCTACCTGAGGAAGGATCAGGTCACCCTCTAGCAAACTCTATATTCAATACACCAACTGCAAATGTAGCCCACATAAGACTAAATGCCTACATTATGAAAGCTAATGAGGTGAGATGAATCGTATTCTGAGAATATAAAATTACAGACTTCTGTTTATTTTTTATTGAAAGAGACTTTTTAGAACAGTGAGATTCCTCTTTGATTTGTGACAATTACTATATATAATTTTAAATCCTATATTGTGAGGCAATTTCTGTAATAAAAGATATGCTATTCTAATGCTATAATTTAACAGAGGTATTCTATTGCAAGTGTTCTTTATCAAGGTACACAGTTTCTCCCACTAAGGAATTCATATCTGCTAGATATTCAGCAGGAAAACTGCTGGGACTGAGGAAGTGGCATTTAGCTGGAAGAAATGAAATGTTGAGTATGCAAATGGATCATGGATGTACGTTTGTTCTGAACCTTGCAGGAAGCATGTTTTTATACAACACTGCACATACTTGGGAATGACCCAGAATATAATATTTATGCATTTACTCATCTGTGCACATTAAGATGTCACCAAAGCATTAGAGAAGTTAAATCAGACAGAGGGCTAATAGCAGATTATGAAAATGATAAAATTAAGGTACAATGCTCTGACTTCATAATTCAGGGGAGTTTTGTTGTTTGGTTTGTTTTTCTTCATGATAGTGGCCTGTAGCTATGAAAAATGCATACATTTTTTCTCAATGGTTAGCCATTGGCAATTAGCCTTATAAAGCTGGAAGAGTCTTTAAAAGTATGGAAGGGACTGAAGTGGTAGAAGCATATGGGGGGTTACTCCCCACCCCTTCCTAAATGTTTGCAGATTTGTAGTTTGACTTCTTGAGAGCAGGTATCTAGGAAAAAGCATGTTGAACCCTACACCAGTATTAATTTAAAAACAGCTGTTCAGCATTTCACGTAAGGTAATCATCTAACTCTCCTTTAATTTTAGGTATTCATTATCATTGATATCAATGACACTGATATAAGCACAAATGTAAAATACTAGTAGAGTTTTAGACTTGGTGATCCTTGTGGGTCCTTTCCAACTCAGTATATTCTGTAATATCAAATGTTTTTATTTACAGATAGACATAATTAAAATAAGCATATTTTACTTGCTTTTGATAATGCTTACAAATTTCTGTATGCAGCATTCTGCTGTTATCACAATATAGACTGGTATATTTTTACATTACAGCACAGATCAGCAGGAACAATCAAGAATGTGGTCTTGTGAGGGCAGAAAATTAAGTTTATTTCAATAGTTTGAGATTACTGATGCTTTTCTCGGTCCTGTTTTCTTGCCTATCTCTCTTGTGTTTCGATGGGCACAGACCAGTCCTAAATTCAAGAGAACTGTTCAGCTGATTCTAACCATTTTAAGAAATAAAGCTTCTTGTCAGTAGGAAAATGACAAGAGCAGTTGGCATGGAATCACAATGGCTGCTGGAGGACCTTTAGTCAGAGGTAACAATTGAAAACCACATGAATGCATAACAATTAGCCTCACTTTCTGGAATGAATGAAAATATTTAAAATAATTTCTGCCCACACCCCTCTTGTTAGCTATATCTAATTCACTGTGGAATCAAGTTTCTAACTTGTTTTTAATAAAAATGTTCATTTCAAAGAGATAAGCACATCAGATTTTAGAAATAATATATAAAGTAGTTGTTTGTTTTATAAATATCTATATTTTTAACAGGTCTTTCTGTATCACACAGGAAATCATTTGTAATGGTCATCAAAGTTCTAAAACATAATGCAACGCTCAACAAATATTAAAATTCTCAAAATGCTGACTACAGGGCTATGGAAAACTTGTGATTGAAGATGCAGAGTAATCCTCTGTTTGCTGGAGATGTAGACTAAAGGTACACATGCAATAAAGATAGAACCAATCTCTCATCTTATGAGAAAAGTTATTTTTGTCAGGTCCTAGCTGAGAAACTTTGCTAGGCTGGTTAGCGTCCTAGATACCTGTGCATGAAGAAGAGCACTTTCATTCTCCAGTATGATCACACTAGCACTTACTGCCATGTAGATGCAATAATAAATAACAAATCCGTAAACCCAACATTTTTCTGAAGAGAAATACATTGATATTGCAGGTTTCAGAAAAAAGTCTACATAGAATGGCAAACACCAGTGTAAACAGGTGTAAAAGTTTAAAAGTATATAAGAATCTTTTCTTTTTTTTTTTTTTTTAATATTTTAGCAGAAATCGGGGCAGAAATAGATAGCCAGTCTTTCCACTTTCTTATAGGTGAATTTCATCTGCTGAAGGCAAACACTGAGGTCTTCAAGGAAAGATGCTGTATATCTTTTCTTGGGAATGACCAGGGCAATGGATTCAGGGTTATTACTGATATTTCCAATTGGATGGGAATTTCCATCAGTTGTGTTTTCTAATAATATCCTACCAATAAATCCTAGTACTTGACTGTTTGGAAACTGTAAGTACAACATTGTAGGAAGTGCTTTTGAAAGAGGCAATATCAAGATTTTTCTCTCAATTGTTAACAGCAGCTGCTGTTAAATCACTTTGGAGTCACTATCTTTTCTTAATTTCTTTATGAAAATGTTTTCCCTGGTACTGTAAAGAAATTGTAGTCAATTCTTGAATATTCATGGACAAATTTAATGACTTAATTTCTCTGAAGATGGGAGCACACTGAAGCAAGAGTGTTGCTTCTTGGCATTTACAGCAGTGCCACCAACCTTTCTCATAATTTCTTCTTATTATTCTGTTTTTATACAGCTTCATTTACATATGTGCTATCTACAGCTTTGCTTAATCCAGTTGTTCTAGCACAACACTGTCTGAGATTAGTAGAATGTAACATGCCAGTCAATGAATGAAAGGCAAACTTAAATATGCTTCCCTGTATAAGACTCACAAAGTCAGATCATCTGTATGAGAGTTGCATTGCTGCTGGCCCTTTCTTGAGAGGGCTTTCTCTCTTACCCAATATTAGACCCAGGCTATTAAAAACCATGATGGAAAGTCATGTAACTTTGTACAAGGGCAAGATTTGTTTAAATTAGTCTTCTCATATGAGAAAAATGCGAGTCCAAGTATTGTTTGATCCTTCAATTTGCACCTGCAAAATGAGGGAAGACCTCATTATGACCTTTCAATACTTAAAGGGGACTTACAAAATGAGGGAGAGTCATTCTTACATCGGAAGTGATAGGAAAAGGGCAACGGTTTTAAATGAAACAAGGATAAATTTAGACTCGATGTGAGGAAGAGATTCGTTAATGTTTGAGCGGTGAGGTACCGGAACAGGTTGCCCAGAGAAGTTGCAGATCCTTGGAAACGTTCAACGCCAGGTTGGATGGTACGCTGAGCAACATGGTCTAGTAGGTCCATGATCCCTGCCAGTGGTGGGGGGCAGTTGGAACCACATGATCTTTAAGGTCCCTTCCAAGACAAGCTTTTCTAAAATTCTATTATTCTATTGACTATTTAAACCAGTAACAAGAAAAATCTGTATCATAGCATGGTCCCAAACACAGTCACTATATAAACATGTAATTAACATTTAGCTCTCTGTTATCTATGGATAACTCTCACTTTTCTCAGTTCGTCATGGCAGAGCTCTTCATGGCAGAGCTCTTCACATCATTTGGCCTCTAAATCAGCACAGTGTATATGCATAGGTTTACTATTAAAACACCTTGAAATCCATTTAGATCCTTTGGTCAATCAAGAATTGCTTACAACTTATTTGTTAAGTCAAGCATGAGCTGAAGTGCTTTGCCAAACTAGGGTCTCCAGAGTGAAAAAAGCTGTATTCAGAAAGTTCTTCAAGGCAAGAGGAGAGAAAAAAATGTGACCTTGTTTTCATACATGATAAAACTAAAACTAATCATTTCCCACATGTCCCCATGGCCCATTTCTCTTTTTCAAACTTTTTTTTTTCCCTGCTTGCAGGCCCTGCTCTCACAGTCTTGGCAGTCACACTCCTCTCATGCACATGCCATCACAGCTCTTCCCTGTGCTCTTACCTAGGAGGAATGCAGCACAGTGCTGTAGCTGCAGTCTGGCTGAGCAGACCATCCCTGAATTGAGATGGACTCTATTCCTTCAGAGAGCTTTGATTGGATTCTCTTTCTAGCACTTTCCTGTTCCTTCTCAGAGTTACCCATGAACATGTCACTGCTGTCACTAAATCAACAAGCAGCATAGCAGCAGCAGTAGAGAGAAGATAAAAAACTTACCAGGACAGGAAGACTACTAGAATGCAAGACTGTAGGATGCCATATTTACTTAAGTGCATCAGATTAAAATATTACTTATAGAAACTATTAATTCCTTAGTTACTTCTGTGAAAATTAAATTTTTATTGCTCATTTGAACATTAAGATAGTGAACTTGAATAAAGCACAACAGTGATACAGTGGATAAAGATAAATACTGCGTCACTGAAAACTGTTTAGAAAAGTTGCCTAGGAGAATAAGTGAGAGGAAATCACCCTTATCCTCTATAGGACTTCCGACACAACTCAGTTTTAGTGCACTGAAATTAATCACTGAAATTCACCAGCCTACTACATCCATAGGTGCATCAATCTTGATTGTTTCCTCGTCACTTGATATTATGAGAAGATTGTCTCATAATCTGTTGTATCATCATTTGCATTGAATGTTAGTACAAAAAGCATAACCTAAATATATTTTTAAGTATAAATAAATAATAATAAATTAATTATTAATAAAAAATAATTATTAAATAAAAAATAAAATACCTTCTATGCAGGTATAACATATCTTTGGGATTTACCTGGAAGATAATTTAAAACTGTGGTAGATGTAAGAGCCAAGGATTAATATGGGGGGAGGAGGGAGGAAACCTGTGTAAATAGATGCTCAGGCTGAATCGGCTATTCATGTCCAGAAAGAGATGAAGTCCAAACTGCTATCCTGATAGATTTTGTATGTTACATTTTATACCTGCAAAAAATAATACCTGTAAAAGGTATTTTAATGATTCCAATGAAAGGAAATAAAATACATATATTTTCTGTGCAGTTTGCTGTACAGACTATAATGAAATAATAAAGCGGTGCTGTTTATGTTATAGTCTGCGATTAACACTATCATCTGTGCAGCAATTGAATTGACAAGGGATTTGTTTGGTCAGGTACTGGGGTAGTTGTGTCCTGTAGTAGTAGTAGTGACCTGAAAGGGAAGTGGACAAGTGAGCTTTCTTCACATGTCTTTCCCCCGGGATATAGTGTATTAATTTTGAAGCTTTAGGAATAAAAACACACCCCTCAGTATCATCATCATCAGTCAACACCAAGCAATATGGCTGCTCTCACTTTGTACAGCTGAGTCACTGTAGTTTCATGGTTCCTACATGTTTTGTGTTACTTTTCTTCACCTTAGTGCCTTTGACTCTTCTTTTCCAGTTCCAGTTCCATTAATCCATTCTTTTTTCCTAGATCACCACCAATATATACATTATCCATTCCTTTTCATGAACTGTAATCAATGTCCTGTCAAGCTCCACTCCAATTTCATCCTTTTCTCTTTCGTGGTCTCCTAGAGACAGAGATCTAGTCCAATTGAACTGCAGTCCCACAGTCCCATGCAACTTTTTACCACTTTTAATTTATTTCTCAATTCTCCCCTTTTTCCTGTCTTTACATTTATTTTTTTTTTTTTGCTAAAATTTCTCTCTGCTTCCAAGGAATCATAGGCAACACAAGTCGTGATCTTTCCTCACCTTGGCATGCATTTCCATTTTCGTCCTCCTTTTACAAAGGTTACACTGTTTTCAGTCGCAGATATTGACATATCTCTCCTCAAAAGTCCATCCACATGCCCCTGTTCTATTCCAGCTCCTCACATCCTTTGTTCCCACACACAGCCTCTCTTTCACTTTTCTTCTTAGCTTCATACTCTACTTTGTCTTTCCCCTCAAGGTACAACATGCTTAAGTCTTAGAAGATGTCACCTTTGACCTTTCGTTCCTCACCAAGTACAGTCTTAACTCCCTCCTCTATTTCATTGTAAATTCATCAAATAGTTTGTTTACAATAAGAATCAGTAAATCTTCTTCTCTCTTTTCAACTGATACCCTCTCCAACACAGCTTTTTGCCCCGTGACCTCTGTGGAAACTCTTCTTGCCAGACATTCTAAAACTCTGTTCCTAGCCATTCTTGTTTGTTCTCTTTGACATGACTACTATCTTTTACATAGTTACCTGGCCTTATCGCTACATAAAATTATCTGCTACCTTTTCATGATATTGTCTTGTACTAGTCTTCCTATTTATGACTTTTTCACATCCTCTATAAATCCACATCAATTTCTTCCCCGTACATGAAGGAATGACAAAATGGTTCTTCTTCCTTTAAATTTATATTCATCTAAGAAAATGACCTGAGGGTTTTCAAAGACCTACCTTGTCTAACAGACCACCTTTTTCACTTCACAAGAAACTGGTTTGTTGACTTTTGCTTATTGTGGATCCCTAACTTCTTTGCATGTCTGAAAGTCTAATGAAGTCCTTAATTATCTTCTGATAAATACTCCCCAGTAACACATTTCTACATCACTGGATCCTATTTTCATCTTCCTTCAGGTGGAGCATATTATAAAAAATTACTGCATATAAAAAAAACTACTGTATATAAAAAAACACTGTATATAAAAAAACATTGTTTGTAAAAAACACTGTAGATCCTATCCAGATCTTGTCTAAGTTTTCCAAGGCTTTCAGCAAAGCACTTTCAACATGAATTTGTCTGCATCCTCTCAGTTATTCCCCTTATACACAAAAATGCACACATACCGATCAAGTCCTTTATCACCTTCTATATAACTTACTGCACTGCTGCTTTCTCCACTATTAAGACACTCTTGCTGCAGTTGGATTGCTGTTGCAAAGACTATTTCCCAGTTAAGTACTTTTGTAATATTTCCTTTCCTTATCCTCTTGTTTCTTTCCTTGCTTGACACAGTAATTATAGCAACCTGTGAACATTCTTCACTCTCTGTAGTTTACTATTTTCAGTTTTCAATAGATTATTGGCTGCATAGCCAGTTGTCATGGTCCACTTGAATTTGGCAGGATGCATGATGGTTCATTATTGTGATCTCAGAATGCAAAAGAAACATCAGCTTTGACCAAACAATGAAATTTTATTATGTGCCTAAGATGCGGCAGAGCAATAGATGAAAGTGAGGTAGGGAAAGCGAAGCAAGAAAGAAAGAGAGAGAGAGAGAGAGAGAGTGAGAGAAAGAATATACAGCTACCACCACACGAACGAGTCCTCAAGGCATCCCTACGGATTCATCGTGGATGTTCTCAGTGGGGAATACCTCCTCGTTGGTTGGTAAGAGGCCTTCTTTATATTAGATCTTACCTGGGGCCTCTCCTTTGTCCCATGAACTTTTGCCCACACATGTCCAAAGAGGAGTGTCCAAGGCATCATCAGTCCCAAAGGCGAGTGGCCTTTTGCCAGGGGGTGGTTTTCATATCCATCATGGCTCCCCGACTCTGGAGTTTGAGTCCAAAATGTATCATTCCCCTTCCTCTTATCAGAGAAGGGGTACAGTACGCTTCATGCCACCCCGTCCATTGTTTGGGGATATCCGCACCCTGGTTTCCATAGGAACCACATTCCAGTCTCAGTCCAGGGAGCAGCACCTGGCAGCCACTCTGTCTCAGGCACATAGGCTCCGCAAACTTGGGGTACCTGAAAATGCCCAAGTCCCTGGTGACAATGTTGAGACAATATCCATCTTCTGACCGACTCTTACACCAGTGTCAGGAACGGTTGTTCTTTTATTTCATTTTCAAATAAGCTTTTTTCCCCCCAAGCTGCCCTTCATAGTTGCCTGAACATCTGCAAATACTTCTCCTTTACTAATTCTCCATTCCAGATTTCCTCTCTTTGCTATGAACAACAAAAACAACAACAACAAAAAATTGACAACATATTTTATCACTATAATGCTGTTGTTAAAAATGACCGCTAAGCTGTCAGGCATAGCACAATCTTCTCTCAGTATTCCTCCATCCATGTCCATCTACCTTTAAGTATACACTGTTTCTTGTTTTATGGTAAAACTGTATGCTCTTTAGGGCAGGGTCAACTCTCTCTTCTGTATTTGCACATTGCTTAATACAATGATGTCCTGGTTCATGACTCCTAGCTGGACAAGTAAATAATAATGATAATATCTCCACTTTTCCTTCTACAGAACTCACCCACTGAGCTCATGGCCTAAATGAAACCTTAGGTGATTAATAATGCATTCTTTTACTGACTCTTACATGTTATTATTCTTGTCACCTGTCAGGATCCACTTTGAGAGAAATCTGTTGTTTTCTGATGAAAAAGGAAGTGAAAAAGATGCAATTTCTTTTGCCCATTTCTTCAGAAAATAAACTGAAAATGGTTGAATCATAGTGACATTCATGAAAGAACTAAGTCCCCCTCCTGGAATGTAGTCCTAGAAGAGGCCAGAGTTTTGAGGTATTGTCACAATAATCCCCAGATGTTAGAAATACAACTTTCCTCCTTATTCTTCTACTAATTAGTGATTATTGTTGCATGGACTTTTGCCTACCAAAAACTAGACCAAAAGACCATCAACCCATTTCCCGTGGCCACTGAACCATAAGTAGGTGATAATGAATTTTGGTTCCTACCAACCTGTGCCAGACTTGAAGCAATGACCTGGAGGTGAGAAACTCTACATCTCATTACCATTCCCCAGAGTAAACCAGTTCTTGAATCATAGAATGAAAAGAAGAGGAGAAAAACCAAGCCTTCCTGATGTGAGTTAAAGGTCTACAGGAACTTTGAATTTCAAAGCTTTTTCTCAATCATTAATTTAATTCTACTTAAATAAACTTTAAAGTTTTTAAATTATACAACTGAAAATCTCAATAACCAAAATATAGAGATATAAAAACAACTTCAAAAAGAATGGGAGGGCAGTTGCTTCTTCTTGCTCCCATTCATTCACCCCCCCTTCCATTTTTCTTTGTTGCAGCAAGCCTGATGAGGGAGGTCAGATTAAATAAGATTGTCTACTATCCTGCCTAGTTGACAGCAGCATAAATGTTATGGCTGGGTTTGTACAATCTTCAAATGTGTATTTGGCCTTTTAATGTTTTATTTGTTATGGGTTTTTAATATTTTTTATTATTTTTTGCTTTAATACTTTAAAGTTTTTGTAGCTGAGGAAATTTGCCAGCATAGTGAACTACACAAATGGACCAATGGACATATGGATTCTTGTGAGATCCTGAGCCAGATCTTCTCTATCAGTAGACTGGTGGAAAAGATATTGATAGATTGTAATAAAAAAATGCACATCTCAGCTCTTACTAAATGGATATCAGGAAAATAAATTGCTAAAAGATTGCAAACTAGTACTACAGAAATGAAAACTAAAGAATAAACATAATGCAATCTAATTCATCCTCACTAAACTTTGCACCTTTTGCTGTAATTCTTTATATGCAACTCTCCTTTTTTTTCTTGACCGTTAATACTGATAATTATATCTGTATTTCTTAAGAATATTATGAGTTGCCATTTCTACATAGTAGCAGATTGAATTTATTCAGCTTACGGATATATTATTATCACAGATAATAACTGCAGCATGATAATTATCATTAATTATTCATTTGGATTAAGAGGCAAATAGGCTTGCATTCAAGGGTCTTCCAGAGCAGTGTTCATTGTTCTAGGGCCCTGTGTGCCAGTGTGACTAATTCGTACTCCTTTCAGTGCTACTGTTGACATCTGACCGGTCCCATATGTATTTATTTCAAAATATTATAAAAGGAATAAGTGCATCATTTCAGGACATAACCACTAAATTAGACATATGGTTCTTTTCTGTTGTCTGAGTGAGAATACACAATTTTCTATTAGACAAGATACTCACAGAGTATCATTTCAATAGATCTGTATGTATGTGCTATCTTTGCATTCCTGTGCCATCCTACTTAATCTTATATAAGCCAATATATTTACATAATAGCTTTTAGCACAAATAATAAAGTGCAAAGCTGTACAATTTGTCATTCACTGAACATAATATTCAGTCAAACTGATTTTAATCCATTCTGAAGCTGAACTAAGTTTAATGTAGAAGGATATTCTTAGCACAAGGTTAGAAAAATCCAAGGGGAGAGAAAAATTAGTAAGAAGACGGGTATCGCTAATGAAAAAGGGACAATAAATAACATAAATGCTAATTCCTTTATGTGGCTTTCACCAACACTTATTAGCAAGTCTCTCTCTCATTCCCTCTCTAATCTTTTCTTCATACCTAAAAAAATGTCTAGAAGGTAGTAACATGATCATCTGAGGGCCAACATGACAGCTCCAATATGCACAGAGTGATAAATGTCAGTCTGGCTTTTATAGCTCTGAGGCTGCACTTATATATGCCCTCCATGACTTACCATCTTTGCTTCCACAGATGATTCCTTTTTATTGTGAATATGTCAGCATGAGTCCAGTGCTATTCAATATGAATTGCTCTGTAATAGTCCGGAACCCCCCTTCTCTAAATAGTTTTAGCTTGTTCCACTGTTTCTAGGCTTAATTTTGAGGTCACATCCCTTGTGTTCTGCAACAAAAGCAGCAGATTCCATGTGGAGCAGTATGCACTTTATCAGATGTAAACACTGGACAAGGAAAGAAGAAAAGATACAGAGAGACAGCAAAAGGAAATAATGTTTTCAATGCTGCTAAAATATATTATGAAAATATCAGTTAAAGACTACAAATTTCAACAAGAAAAAAAGAAACAGAAAGGTTTTTATCCTAATAATAATCCCTTTTTGCACTTACATGCATCACCAATATACTGTTGGCAGGGAGATGTATGTGGGGTGGAGAAATACAAAGCTACTCATGTCAAAACTGACGAGAGGGGATAACAGAAAGAATATGTTTGCAGTTGTGTCCATCAAAATGTGCACCAAGAAAGCACTCAGAAATTAGACAGAAAGAAGACAGCAGAGTTTCCCTGCCTGCTTGTATTAGGTCATCTGGATAGAGACACATTAACTGTAGAACCGACAGTGGGTGAAGTCATCAGCCAGTACTTAAAAAAAAAAAGGAAGGTTCTACATGATTTTGAAATGGACACAGAGTGAGAGCAGAACTAAGTGAGGGCTGAGAAGGGATGGCTGCAGTTATTAACAGGGGAGAGGAAAAGAACTGCTTGCTTAGACAGGAAGGGGCAATGCAAGCTGGGGACAGCATAAGTAGTCTGCAGAAAACATTGTCTACCGCTTGTACTCCGGAAATGTATGGAGACCAGCAACCAGAGTGGAGACATTGTCCCAGTGTTTCATTAGTCTTGGCACTGCAGATGAATTCCTCTTCCAATTAACAAGTAAAAGACGTCAAATTACATTAGTACATTGAACTGGCAGAAAAAATTGCATTCATTAAATCAAGGGGAAGGGGGCTTGATATTTGCATTTAGCGAAGTTGTGATATTCATGAGGATTTTTCCAAACTCCTATTAATTGATAAGGTAGAGAATAATGGGATAGAACTAATTGTTGACATATTTTGGGGGATCCAGGATAAGTCTGGATAACAAAGGTGGCACAAAATTATTTAGAATTAATTCTAAAGTGTAATACTATACAGCAATACACAGCAACACCACTTCAGCAAAAACTGTGCTGATGGTACCAGCAGGAATCTTCCATAAGATGTCAATAGCATCAGACCAAATTATGGCTTTTTTCAGTATAATTTGTGACGATTGTTGTTAAGTCCCAACAAGTGTCAAAAATAAAAGCCTCTTATTCTGTACAGAACATTTAAGCCAGAAGACTATGAACTTGCAAGATTTTTGCAAGGACCAAGATTTTACTTGATCAAATAACTTAATTCTGATAAATAAACAACAGGTGTTAGCATCCAAGTATGTCAAGAATTAATAAGTGTGAAAACCTCAGTCCCATTCTCTCACATATTTTTTGTTATAGTTTGTTCTTTGTTACTAAAATAGCTGAGTACCTGTTCTCTTTTTTACAATTATTTAAATTTACACTTATTTCCTTCAGAGAGGCCTATTAGGTCAGAGTGGTGGCATGCTGATTCCTTTAGAGTTAAGTGTTAGCATTGGTACCTACCCAAGATGAGAGCAATGAAGCAGCCAGCATTGGTTGCAATGTAGGGTACAAAACTAAATCTTAGTATGAGTTCATGCTAATGAGAGATATAGGGACAGAAACTTTTCCATTTATAAATGATCTAATATATACTAAAAGCAATCTGAGAAATCTTACAAATAAGTCATTATAAGTTTTCAAATGCTTAACATGTAATCCTCATGGAAGGCTGTCTCCACTGGAGAACCTTTTTTAATTTTTATCATTATTTATGCAATTTTAAATCCCTTTTGAAAAGAGAGAAAAGATAACTGTCGCTTTTACAATGACTTCCTCATCAGTGCTTCCAGAAAACAAAATATTTTGTGAACTAAAAATGAGATATATTTTATCCCAATGATTAAAAAACAGGTCATTTCATTCCTCAGAAGAATGAATAGCTAAACAAGAATTCTTAAAGGAAGTGGTTCATAATCTAAATTAGTGAGTTCTGGAATAATTTTTATATAATCAATTATTTTTTCATCTTTTCGAATGTCAGAGCATTTTATGCGGCATTTTTGAGAAGTCTGGTAGTACTACTATGTAACTCTCCTTAAAACAGGAGTGATTTTATTTTAGAGGTTGGCATAAATGTCATAATTACATACAGTATTTGTATGAGAAAACAAAGTAGATCAAAGAAGGTGACAGAGAAGCGACAAACAGCCACAGCAACAAAGATTTCAAACTCGGAAAATAAGTCAAAATAAATTATATTTGATCTCTGTTAACACTGTTATAATTTCACCATGAATAATCCCTGGCTTTTGTGTATTACTTCTAATCCTCCTCAGGTATCAGGCTGTCTGTAAAAGCCATTTCTGTCTGATGCAGTCATCATTGTCTCCTACTGCAGCAGTGCTGGACATGTTGCAAGCAAATGCACTCTTGATCTCTCTGTGGATGATTTTAGTCGTATCTAAGGACATGAGTGACTAGAAGAGATCAATAACAAACTGGGGGTCACTGGACATAGTTTAATATGGAATTTTCAACATCACTANAAAAAAAAAAAACTAGCCAAAAGCTGACTGTATCTCAAAGTTACAAAAACTGACATTTAGAGATGTGACCTGCACAGGACTACATTATTGTGTTACTATATTTTTTTCTCATTTTCCGATCAAGCCCACTAAAAGACATGCTTGATTGTTGGGTTGGAGTTTTTTCAATTTATTTATGGAAAGTTATTTTTACAGGCTAACCCAGTTAAGCTTGACAGCTTGTTTACAATAGGACCCAGAAGACACATTACTCTATGCACAACAATATAAATATACATTTGAGATGCACATGTATGCTCATAATATTTGTTAAACATCTGAAGTGAACAGTGATCAGCTATCCAGAATGATCTAACTCTATTTAAATATTATGAAGGTAGAGAGGTTGTTTAGCTTGCTAAAGTGAGGATGACAAAATATCGTAATTAGCATTTTATGTTTTAGAAAAATTGTATAACATATTTATTTTCTTAGAAGGTAATAGCAATCTGATATAAGAAGCTTAAACTCCATCAGAAAAGTCACAAGAGCATTTTATCTCTGTTTGCATATTTTCAGTGTGGACATCTAGACTGCCTCAAACTGAAATTAAGTTAGATAATTGACCTTTTCCATAGCTGCACCTATTGATCAGTGTGGACAAATACAAATAGATTTAGAGATCAAAAGAGTTCTTGCTGAGAATCTGAAATTCACTTCATATTCACTCTGGGGAAGGGGGTTGCGTTGGACCTGCTTCAGCTTAGCTCTGGGCTGTGGAAGCCTAGAAGCAGTAGAAGAGCTCCTCTGGTTCCCTTCCCTCTGGAAGAATCTCATCTGTGTGCTCCATGACTGCTATGAGACGTGGACCTAATCGCTGGGACATCCCTCTAAAAGAGCTCCCCTGAGCATGGCAAAAGGGCTGACAGAAACCAGAACTCAGAGTAACTAATGCCATCTCTCAGTAAAATTATACACTCAAATCAAAAAAGACAAAAAATCTCTCCTTCTGTAAACTCAGCAGAGATCTGAAAGCAGCATTTTGTATTTCCTTATACAAAATCAAGATCTATTTTAAAATAAATCTATAGATATTTCTTAATATCTTGTTTTAAATTACTCCATTTAAAGACTGCACCATGTTGTCACAGGTGAATTATTAGTCTGCTCCCTCATTCAGGGTATTAGCACTGTGAAGCACTAGGACACTCAGTAGCAGCTGCAAAATGCATTACTCCTCAGTCTTGTTTGCTACTGCCTTAGAATTCAGCGGTCGGGAAAATATCTCAAAGATTGTTCTGTAATTAAAAAAGGATTGTCCACTGCCAGAACACAGAGCTATGTTGGAAGTTCATTTTTCTCCATCTGTGCAGCATGAAACTTTAATTGTGAAACAGTTTTAAAAGTCCTGTGGCATAACCTGAAAGGAAATGAGCTAAAATTTAAGATGGAGAACATTTATACATAACTAGAATCTGCCTCTAGCCTCTAAGAACAATGGCTGCATTAGAGACGGTAGGCTAAAACAAGCTGCTACTCAATCATCCTTATATTTCCCTTCTTTTCAGAAGACATAGTCTTCTTTCCGAACTATTAGATAGTGCTTTTGCTGTTCCTATTTCTGCTCAGTTCCTTTTTTTCCTCAGGAATGAGTGATGTTTAATACAATGAAGCAGAATGACTCCAGGTATTTTGTTTTGGGGGTCAAGTGCTTATTGCAAAACTACTACACCTATTTGGTCATAGTTTGCAGTCCTCTCTTTCTTGTTCACTTTCTGCCAATATTTATGGATTTCATGTATCCAGGCAAAAACATATCAAAGAATAGACTTTCAGGTACTTACCTGAATATTCATGAAAGAGGAATTTTAGAATAAT
Source organism: Serilophus lunatus (assembly GCA_013399895.1). Taxonomy (NCBI): domain Eukaryota; kingdom Metazoa; phylum Chordata; class Aves; order Passeriformes; family Eurylaimidae; genus Serilophus; species Serilophus lunatus. The sequence goes on along the minus strand of VXBA01006127.1, from coordinate 365,501 downwards.
GTAGCTTTTAAATGCAGAGTTTTACATACTCATTCTGTCAGGGAAAAATATTATGTTGAATCACCATGAATTCAGACTTTGATTAAAAAAAAACAGCACTCAGGTGCATAACCAGATGGCTTGATGTGTACAGGGAGTATGTGTAAGTACTACTGAGCTGCACACTACTTTGGAGGCACTCCAGTGGTGTTCCCACATCTCCCCAAGACCCTGCAGCTTCAAACAATCACACTTGCCAGCATCTCCAGCTAATAGCAGTAAGCCTTGTGCCATGTTGAGACTCTTTCCACTCAAGGATAGATAGCAGGGTTTGAGTTCCACATTTCCACAGCTCTCCTGCTTTCTGTGCTAAAACTGTGCCTATTCAGAGAAATGCTCAGCACTGTGATATGTAGGAGGCACGTACTGCAAGCCAGCTGATTTGCACAGGATAGCGCACATGCTTTTGCTAGCCACAAGTTTAGTGGTCTCTAAACAATCAGCACCCAAAGAATCCTTGATTATCTGGCATTATGAGAGGATTCTTGGTGATGAGTTCATAGTGTTTTGAAAGTTCATTAAAAAATTCACTGAATAATTAAGGAAATAGTGATTTCTTCGTGGCTATTTCATGAGCAGAAAGAAAGGTTAAATTCATGGGATAAATTATTCATTGTGAGTTATTCACTCAGCTTTAATAGTTTGTAATTCTATAAAGAGCTTTGCTTAAGAAATGCACTATATAAATCAATCAATAGCCCTAATAATACGCAAGAAGGATTTTCTCCTTTGTGATCTGCTTTTCAATAAATTGTGCCCCTTTGACACTTCAACTACCTTCATATGCCCTCTCTTCTCATCTCCACTGCCTCAGACTGTCTATCATTGGTCCACATCTGTGACATTCAAACTCTCAACCTCCTTCCCTCTCATACCAGTTTAACCCATTTCACTTAAGGGTCCATCAGTGCTTTTATGTACCTTTGGCTTTTTCTTTACACATTCATTTTGTTAAGAATTTAAGCAAACACCGTTACGCATACACTCACACATAGGTCTTTTGTTACAACGTAGTTTAGTTGCATCATCATTTTATTGGAAACTGAACATTGTGGCACAGGCTTCACACTCTAAAATCTGAGCATCAACCACCTTCTCTGCAGCCATATGGTAGAGATGTCAAAACACCCCTCATCTAAAGCCTCCTCCAAATACTTTTATCATTCCTGTAGTAGTTTAGAGAATGATGGTTGGAGGAGATACAGCTAGGTCTGAGTAAAGCTGCAGCAACACGTGCTTCAGGGGATGGCAGCTGCTTGAGAAAGCGCTTGGATGTGCTGCCATCTTGTGCTGCCCACGATGGAGCATATGCTGTCACGGCCTTAGTCACCCTAGGTAGGATCCATTCAGTCAAGATTAAAGGTAGTGTGAATATGTATACGCACACCAAATCACAGTGCAGTCATACCCTTAGGCACAAACAGTTTTACTGCTGTGGACAGCCCATTTGCTTCTTCTCTCCTGTGCTCAAGCCCTTGTTAGATCACAAGGGTCTGATACTACAGGTCCTGAAATGAATGTCAAAACTCCCATTAACTGGTGTGGGCAGAGTCTAGCCCTTTTTGCATTCTATTAGTGTTCAATCCCCATCAGACAGAGATTCTTTCCATTTTTCACTACGTCTTTCCTCACAGTGTAATCTTCATAGCATCTTCCACATGCCTCGTTTTTGGCAGTTAGTAAGTCCCTTCTTCCATATAGAGGTCATCCAAAGCCAGCAGGACTGAGAAATACACAGCCATTGAGGCTTCAGTGTTTGTCTATGTCTACAAGAGTCTTGTTCGTAGAGTGATATGAGTTACTGAAAAGGATTAGGACTCCTGTAGTCCTACTCAAGTGATAGTGCTGAATGGGCTGATCTTCTTGTTCAAGCTGGAAAGCAAAGTTAACAATACTTTTATGTCCTATTGTCAACTCTCCTCATATGTTCTTTTTGGTCTAATTGGTGCAGCTCAACACTCTATGTCATCCTAAATTTGCCTACATGGAAATGTTTTTTTCCTCTGTTGATGAGGAAACCAAATAGAGAGGCACAGGAACAGGTTACCCAGAAAATTTGAGGACGTCCCATCCCTGGAAATATTCAAGGCCAGGTTGGATGGGGTCCTGAGCCACCTGGTCTACCATGTGGCATTCCTGCCCCTCGAAGGGAAGGGTAGAACTATGTGATTGTCAATGTACCTTCCAACCCAAGCCTTTCTGTTTCTGTGAATAATACGTATATCACTACTTTTTTCCTTAACTGCTTGAAATAAAACTTAATCTTTATTAATCTTTATGAGTGAGATCAAACAGCTATTTCCTTTTGGGGCACATTGCAACCCTTGTATTACTGATTCCAAATACACGCAGAAATTGCAAACACAATTTAGAAGCGTGTACCTAACTCAGTCTCCCTGTTTCACTATTTCAGTTTGATATTCAATTGTTTCTTTACTATGTATAATTTGAATCTCAAACTGTATGATTTTCAGTGGATTGTACTCTTATTTTCTGATTGTACTCTAATTTTCTTCAGTATGAAGCTTCTGAGTTCAGTTTGTGTGAGTACAGAGCAGCATCCCTGTTACTGCATAATGTTCAAGCTTTGAATAAAATGTAGATCTTAGTCAACTCCATTTGGATACCAAACTCTTAGATGAGTGATTGAAGTATCACTGGAGAAGAAAAGATTCATTTCTTGACCTATGGGGATGCAAAAAAAATTAAAGGAAATGGTCAAGTAATTAACACTGTTTATCCCATACAATAAATGTGGAAGAAATCCCATGAAAAAAAAAATTGGTTCCTGATTATATTATTAAAGACTGTACCATAAGATGTTATCACCAGATGGACAGATTGAGATTTTATGTTCATAAGTAACATTAATTCTGTTTCCCTTTGGAGTTATTCAGTCTTATACCATTATACCATTCTTTGTCTGTAAAACTGGCATGTTAATACTGGAACTATCTTTTATTTATTTGTTTGTTTGTTTGTTTGTTTATTTTTTATTTATTTATTTATTTTAAGGTAGATCACTGTGTTCAGGACTTGAAAAAAGAAATAAGTAAAATGATCCAATTTCATTCTATCTCAGTGACCTATGAAACAGGCAGGTAGAAAAGATAATGTGGGGGTTTTTTTAAAGCATATATAGAAAGATTAGCCAGTGAGACAGATGTATTGTTGGTGAGGGAACAAATCTGACCCCAGAGAGTCTGAGTTTAACCTTCTAAGCATTCCTTCTACTGATATTTGTGAACACTACCATGGAGAGTGGTTCACTGTGTATTTGTTTTATTCCTGCATTATATATAGTTTTAATACTTGCAAAATAGAAGTGCTGGAGTGTGTCTCATATTTTATTGTGCTCCTAAACCATTATGGATTAAGTATGACAGATGCCCTTCTCTTCTAACTACAGAAGTTTTTCCCAGCTCAATCACAGAGCATTTCCATTAAAAGCTCAAGACCCCATCGCTAACCCTGGCAATACCTTCTCCACATGATTAATTATTTTACACATTCTGTGGTCCATTAGGAAAGTGTCTGATGGCCTCGGGATACAGATATCTGGCCTTTATATGCATTATTTTGTCAAACTCTCCTTCTTCTCTGTTCTTTTGTAGTGAAATAGAAAACAGCATATTACTTTGGTTATTCATTGCCATGGTTTTTTTCATCTATTTCTAATTAATATTTCTCATAAAATTAATTAACTTGCATTTTCAATAATCTTTTTTAAAAAAAAAAAACAGATTTCTTATCCAAAGATAAATCTTGCCAAATATCAGGTAGTTCCAGAAATATATGTAAGATCAATGAAATCTGTAGAAATATATGTAGCTCTTATTAGAAGTCTGGGTCAAATATTAGTTTTGTAATGATAGTGTAAACTAGAAAAAAAAAGGTGTAGATATTGAGATCAATAGCAGCATAATGGAGAACAGCACTCACTTCATGCTGCTGGTGTTCAGTGGTGCATTATCTTCAATTTGGGTAGTCCCTGTGGGAAAAAAAATCTACCTGAATTTTGTCTGTTGTTATAACAGTAAACTCCTCCCTGCAAAATACTTTCTTCCCTTCTTGCATTTCAGTTACAAATAATAAGGTTTTAGTTAAAGGAGGCACAGGGAGAATTCTAAGATGTTTCCTATATTGTTCAGTATGCTGCCCCATAATAGTACTACAGAAAGCAAATATAACTCTGGCTGCAGTGGAAGACCCTGCCAGAATTCCCTGTATTTTCAAAACAATCCATATTTCACCCAAAACACCGGCTTAAAGACAGAATTGTCACAAAATCTTACTTGTTTTTATGCATTAGAAGAGACCATACCTTTCTTTTCTGCAACGTTCTGAAAACTTGACCACTTTTTAAATCAAATGGTTGTGTTTATGATACCAGAGAGCACAAAAATATATCTTATATACTGATTTATTGGAGTTTTGGTTTTGTGATTTAGTATTGGGTTTTTTCCATGTTGTAAGGCAGTTCATTCATCAAATAATTGCAACAGACAGTGAATATCAAAAATATATAATAAAAATTGCTATGCTGATAATTAATCATATGCTCTCTGCCCCCCAAAAATTTTTAAATTTAAACCTGGAAGTTTCAGAGAATGTAAAATTTATTTTTTTATCTTTATATCAAATTACACTTGTTAGATGCCATGGTTATCAAACTTCAGAGTTCAGAATATTTTCACTCCCAGTGTAGTTAACAAGAGCTGAGGCAAATACATGACATAAAAGAAATGGATATGAAAATGTTGGTCCTTCCCTAGATGAAGATATGGTGACTATATACCTCATTTTGGGCAATTACCTAGGTGCCTAAATTTGGGTGTAATGCATAGAGCTTTCAACACCATTACTTAATTTTCTTAACATTATTTACCCCAAGTTGACTAAATCCCTTTTGCAAGAGTAGAAGATCCTGCTCACTGGAAAAAGAATGTAAGTTGGAGCTAAAATACCCTGCATAAGTTCTTCTCTCTCTTAACTCTAAAAAACACCTTCAACGAAATTTCTTGTGCTGTAGTAAGTCAAAAGCATGTCTGACCTTTACCATCGATAAAAAAAAACCAACTTCAATCTCGCATCTTCATCCTCTGGCATTCTAAATTACTCTCTATGGTCAGACTTCTAATATTTTGACCAGTTTGGTTTCAAAGGGAGATTTATCTGGGTCTGAGCATCTATTAAGTAAGCTTCAACATCTGAGTGAGACACATTGCTCAGTGAAGAGGTGATGGGAAATACATACTTCTAGAATGAGATTCATCTTATTCCAGAGATCTACATTAGGAAGAGATAAATCATAATATGTAAGTGACAGTGTCTCTTCGTTAATTGCTCTGGGAATTTAGCAGCTACTTTAAATGTAAATGAAATAGTGATCTACATTTGGTCAGTTAAAACGCACAAGAGTAAGCAATTCTTTTCTGAATTATCGATGCATCTACAAAATAACTCCATCAAGGGATTTCCCTGTATCAAAACTTGAGTTTTCTGGTTTTATATCTTTTAGAGCAAATTGGATATTAAAAAATCACTCCAAAGGCAATTCTGATATTCATTCCACCAAACTGGAATGAGAAGCAAAAGCACATTTCTTTATGGAAATAATATTCTTTAATAATGATATGTAGCCCGTGACATTTTTTCTCTGAACAATGTAGAGTTTTAATATAATATTTAAAATATCTTAATAGGACATAAAATTAAAACTTTTGCCTTCAAAATCTAACCAAGAAGTCAAAATAATTCATTATAGCTTGATTCAGAAATCTTTCAGGAGACATATCAAATAAGACAGATACATCACATCCTAGGTATGCTGAGTCTTCTGCATGAGGTATAGGTGACAAGTTCCCATTCATATGTGTGAAACAGAGCCAGCTCTCTGTGGTTATATCTACAGCTTCTGTCCCAGAGCATGCTCTGGAGTTTGACCCCAACAGCTGTCTCTGGACTGTTCATGGCAGGTCAAGGAACAGGTAATCTTTTCCAGTTGGTTCTTCTTTTCTTACCAGTCATACAGGCAGGTGCTTTGAGTACCAAAGCTGCTCACAGAAAGCATTGGAGGTTGATTCTGGTGGCTCAGAGTGAGGAGTATTTGAATATTCCATGACACGGATATGGAGAGAGGCAATAACTCTGGGCCATCTTGCTTATTCTCACAAATATCCTCTCTAATTTTCTTTTAGGAGAAGCTTTTCTTTGCTTCCTACTCTCTATACATTTTCCCTTTGTACTGTATTTTTTTTCTTCCTGCCCTCTCCATCGCATTACAGCGATGCCACGGAAAGCTTCTGCATTGCATGCAAATCGGGAGACAGAATTGGCTCTTATCACAGTAAAAGCAGTAGATGCTATTCAAATGTCTTTCTTGCTTAAAAGGCCATCCTTTTTTCTTCTCTTGGCTGTCTTTTTACAGTCTGAAGTCATCACTGTCTGTAGCATGGGCAGTGTACATGACACCTCTGAAAATCGTGCCAGTACAGTTCTAGTTTCCATTCTGGAGCTAGTCAAGAAGTCAAATGTGTTCCTGACTAGCTCTGAGACATTCTGGGCTCTCTATTATAGTATTTGATATTACATCTGGAGCTGTTAATTAGTAGATTTTAAAGACATATTTGGTCTAAGTTATAGCAAATGTGGCATTGCAAATGATCTGCCACTCCACCCCAGCTTCCCTCCACTCTCTGAACACCTGCATTACATTTTCATTTTAACAAGATTTTCACTTCAAGTTTTCAAAGTGTTGTTGGTTTGGGTTTTTTCCTCTCTATATTTTTTCCATCACATCCAAGTGTATAAGTGATTAGTTTATACAAATTTTGGAGGGATTTTTTTTTTTTAAGCTCATAGATCTATAGGGAATGTGTAGCTTTAAAATGCATCACAGATTTACACTGAAAGGTGCTGCATAAAAGAATGACACTAGAAGTTACATCAAACAAGCAAACATTTGTTATGGGGACAGTAAAATTTACTTTTCACAAAAGGAGCCTACAGTAATAATGCATTCAATTCTATTTCCCAGAATGCTTCTTAAGTATGTTAATAAAGTCTTTATTGTGTCTGCTTATAAAAGTCGCCACCATTTCCCATTAGAAAGTCTCTGTTTATTCATCAAACATTTACTGACAGTGACTGCTGGGAGCAGGCTCAGATTTCCACTCCATTACACGTTTGTGGCATAAAACACATTAATTATAGATATATTACAATATTCAACTCATTGAGGAAAAATTAGATGATCAAGGCTCATTTTCCTTGACAATAAGCAAGTTAATGAAAATACTAATTACCTGATGATGAAGTGGAGCCTTCAGGATTGAACGCTTAGCATCTGTAGAAGAGCTCTATGAATCTAGCACAGAATATTAAAGCCAGAAGCGCTGGAAGTCTAAAGGGTGGTTCACGAGGTCATCCTGTGCCCTTTAATCATAGGACGGAGTGTAGTTAGTTCATAATATAAACTTTTATATGCAGCTTTGAAAGATGTCATGAAAAGCCACATAACCATAGTGTTCATTTTAAACTAATCATTTTAATAAACGTATTTGTTTTGAATTAGTAGATACATTATTTATCTAAACTTTTTTAGGGAACTGTGGAACCTAACAATGGTGAATTTTGGCATGCAGAGGTATGAGAATGGTGGAATGGAGAAGAATAAGGCACAGTCTTAATGTTCTCTGATTTCAGAAGAAAAACCATAATCAAAACTAATGGCATATGAAGTCAAACCATTTCAAATTCGGGAAATTTCTCCAACCACTTCTGCTTTTGTGTTGGGATTTTTTTACTACTTCCAAATTAGACTGTAAATTGGAAACCGATGGTGTCCTTCTTTGGTTTCTGTCCAAGATCAATTTTACTTCTCATCTGCTTTAGACATTTTACCAATACTTCTGCGTAACTGCTGTGGGTTCCCTTCACTTGAGACTGCTTAAACTGTCTGTTAAAGACAGTAATATCATTTATGTTTATTCAGTTTATTTATCTTTTTCCCTCAACTACTGTATTTCACAACAACTTTTTAGAAATTACATATTGCTTAATGGGACTTTCCTGATCTGCTAAATAGAAAAAAAAACAACAAAATATTCCCAAAATATTATTTTTATTATGAAGATAATAATGCTCATGTTTAATTATCAAATTGCCTTCTTAAATTTTCTGCAGGCACCAGCACTGTATCACCTGATGAAATGTTATTAGCTTCTATTGCCCCAGAACCTTGTTGAAATTCATGGATGAAAATATCGTCAATGTGATTTACTCTAATGGCACCTGCTTTTTGTAATTTTTATTCTTCCTATGAAAACATAAAGTCTAGTAAAGCTCATGACATCCTTCCTAGAAGCAAGATAATGGTGCGTTTGCAGGGCAGAAATAGCCATAGAATCATAGAATCATAGAATGGCCTGGGTTGGAAGGGGTCTTAAATATCATCGAGTTCCAACTCTAACACCACAAGCAGGGATACCTTTCACTGGAACACATTGCTCAGAGCCCCATACAACTTGCCCTTAAATACTTCCAGGGATGAGGCACCCACAACTTCTCTGGGCAGCCCATTGCAGTGACTTGCTGCCCTCACAATAAAGAATTTCTTCCTAGTGTCTAATCTAAACCTCCCCTCTTTCAGTTTGAAACCATTCCCCCTTGTACTGTCATGATCTTGTAAAGACATCCTTCTCTGTCTTTTCTGTAGGCTCCTTTGCGTACTGGAAGGCTGCAATTAGGTCCCCTCTTTTCCAGGCTGAACAAACCCAGTTTGTTCCAGCCCTTTAATCAGCTTAGTGGCCATATTGGTAAAGGTCTCTACACTGTAACAGAGAAAGACCTCATGGATATGCCATGCAGGTCTTGAGTTCACTTTTCATCTTCAGGCAATTATAGGCTTGAAACATGCAGTACATGTCTTTGGTGTAAGCCATTACTAATGTTTTGTAACTAGATATCTGTAGTACAACATTAAAGCAGCCATCCAATATCACTTCCCTCAAAACAGAAAAATCCCTATGCAACAATCTCTAATGCAACAATCTCTATGCAACATCGTTCCAAAGCATTTGAAATAGTCAGTCCTGAAATAATTTTGAATAAATTTCTTTAAAATATTACATACCTCCTGTTCCATGTAACGTTTTTGTATCATTTCCTGTGGAATCACTGGCAACGGACTTATACTGAGATGAATAGAATGAGCTTTTTAATTTGGTAAAACACAATAAGACATGCAACTCAAATGGCTCCTGTCATTGATGTTTAGCACTAAAGAGGGCCAAGGAGAATATTTAGACCAAAAAGATTAAAATTATATTTCTTACATCAGCACTCTCCACCATCTTCTCTTTCATAGACAACAATTATACCCCATATAGGCCTTTTATACCAGTTTCTTTGGACACCATTTGGACACAATTCTGCAGGTCTATTGGGAACATTTATAATGACTGCTTTACTTTAGATATAATACCCTCGTTTTTGCCTCTGACAGCATGGACTTCTCAAAACAGAAACAAGGATGCACTTCCATGATCTTCCTTTCTTAGCTTTCAGAAGTGTACAGAGTGTATGCTGTTCATCCTCTGACACCTCTCCACACAGTTTATATTTTGTTTACTATGACTTCGGTGTGCAACAAAAATGGAAAGCCAACCTACTTTTGCAGTTTAAAATTTATGATCCTTATAGTATACAAAACAGTTTGATAGCAAATTTACAGGTTAAAATCACAAATATGATACAAGGTTAACCTTGCAGTTATAACTTCCAGCAATCTTGCTGCTTTTCCAGTATACAAGAAGCAACAGATGCCTAAAAACGTACATATGAACAACAGGCCACTGAGTCACGTCATTGGGTAAGAAATGCCATGGAGAACGAGGTAACTTTAACCTTCTGTGTTAAGTGCATATGTTCAAACTAGAAGGGAAACACACATCCATATGGCATTTATAATCCATTTATAATTCTGAAGCCAGGTCTAGTTAGAGTTAAGTTTTTATTCTGAAGGAAACAAAAAGCGAGATGATTATTTTTGTGGTATATGAGGTAATGCTTATTTGGGAAACAAGAGATGAGTATTCCAGGTCTTTTACCAAGGGATTTAAATCCCATAAGCATAGGGGAGAAAGTACTGGCCAGATAATACAGGCAAAAGAGATAAAGGAAAATATGAAATCATTTGGAGTTCAGACATGAGATGGATGTTATCAAGACCTGAGTGGTTCTTCCCACCTCCTCTGCAAGAATGTAGACAACATCTGTTACACATACATTGCCTACTATAGTCGCTCCCAGGGATCCTCCTTAGGCTATGTGGTACTGAATGGCTTGCATCTGTTCTGCTAAGAAACAACTCCCTTAAGGCCAGCTTACCACCTTCATAGTGCATGACATTTGGACCTTGTTTTGTGCCTTGACACTCTGGAACGTAATGCTTTTGGATTTTTTTCAGCTTAAATTGCCAAAACAGCACATCTCAGCCCAGAAAGATCATGTTTTCATAGCATGATGTGGAACTATCTGCTGCATACCTAGGATAGGACTTGAGCTGTCGGAGGATGGAGCAACAATTGCACTAGTATTGGAGACAGTGTAGTACAGAGGGAATAAAATCTTCATATAATCTTATCCATATTGTCAGCCAAAGTCCACTATCTCTAGAAAGACCTTTGGGGTTTTTCTCAACAGGCTCTAATTTGTTACTTTGAAAGAGATTCCTAAAGCAAACTGAGTTGGCATTCAGTAATTTGACAGCACAGAAAATATTTTAAAACTACTAAGATTGCTCCTGCCATATCCCCTTTCTGCTTTCACCTGTTCTCACTTTGTTTTCATATCTTTCCCCTACATGTTAAAGAGAACCTCTTCAACACCCCTATGCCTTGACAACTGAGCAAATTGGAATTATGAGTAGCCAACCGTTTAGTCCCTCAGCCCTTTTACTCAGGACCATGCTTAGATCACAATTGCTCTTTTATATTCTTTCACATTCACTTCATTTTTCTAATGCTTGCAATTCTTTGTAAATATTGCTGTAGCTTTTTTTATGTCTTACTGTCTCACAGAACACATTTTCTGAGAAGAATCTTATATTGACAAAAACATTTTGTGTGAAGAACTATCATATAGCAAATTTTGATACAGAGAATGCAGACATGTCTTACATATGTATATGCACTGAGTTTATGATGAAGAAAGCTTTCATATCAGTCTGATAATCTAAATCTTGACCCTTATGTTCCCACAGAAAAATCAGTAATCATGGGAACAATATCTAGAGTTTCATCTTTGTGGAAGATCCTTGGTGTGCTCATCTGGATTTATCTGAGCAACATAAGATCTCCAACAGAATTGAACAAGAAAAAAAGACATCTACTGTGTGAAATTGCAAAGCAGCTCCCAGTAGTTTCATATACTCTATAGAACTGACCATATTTTAGTTGGTTCAATAGTCAGAATTCTCATTTACAGTGATAAGAATTTTAGTAATTCCCCGTCACGGGGTCAAACCAGTATGATGTTGTATCTCTTCTTCCATTTCAGGAGCAAAAGTTTTAATCACAGTTGAAAAACAGTATTCAAAATGTTGGATAAAGTAGAAAAGAGAGACATTTGTGTGTGCGTGTGTTTTAAACACAGTAGTAAGGATTTTAAGCAGTTTGTCACAGTGATGCCATGGGATATCATGATGCATGCCTACATTTCTGACAAAGAAATTAGCAAAAAAGACAGTTTCAAGCAACATGAAGACTGAACAGGCAACATTGGTCAGTGTGGAGTACCATTTGCTGCACAAGCAGAACTTTCCTGAACTTTGTTTTAGTTACGGTTCAACATCCACCACTATTACAGGTTTTGGTTTCAATAAGCACCAAATTAATGCAAAACTCAACCTTTACAATATAATTGTGAAATCTTTCCAAGGCATATTTATTTCTTATGTTTCTCACATTTTATCAATCTCAGCTGGCTATCTTGGATCCTGCCAGTGAAGAGATTCAGGCAAGTGCCCTGGGCCATCCTCAGACTTCCCTATGATAGACCTCCATGGTTCCTGTTCAACCAATGGTCACGTGTTTCTTTGTCAAACCTAGACAAGGAGGAGATGCCTCACCACATGGTCACTGACCCGTTCAAGACCTCAGAAATACTTTCTGATCTGGAAAATGTGAGCAATGTTATTCATATCAAGTTAAGACCCCCATGCTGAATATACATATGTGTCTCATTTGAAGTAAAACACTCTCTCTTCTATTCTCAACCTGCAGTTCCAGGAGGGCATAAGTTTTTTCTGAGTCCAGTATATCAAATCTGGTAATCCTATTGAGTTGTCCATCATATCCTATAATATCTCAGATGGCACTGAAGACTTCTGCTTTAAAAACATTCCTAATTTTCATACTAGTGTGTAAAATTAGACAAAAAGAATCACAGCCATGGTATACAATCCCTCCACAGCTCATTGTGCATTTTTAGCCAGACTTTCAGCTGTATTTAGGTGTTTACATGGGAGGATGGGATACCAGAATAATTTTTCTGAACAGCTAAGCAGCTTAGGTGCCTATTTTCCAGTGAGATCAAGAGAACCTGGGCACCTAACATGTTAAGTAGTTTTAAATATTTTATCTGCATCTCTCAATAATTTATATTTTTAGAAATCCTACCTCTTGCAAAAAAAAATGTATTGGTATTAACAGCTTAGACCTATTCACGTTTTCCAGTAAAAGACAAACTAAAAGCAGAAATCATTCAGGTTTCTCCTTTTACACAGCAGCTTCAGTTCCGTTTATATTCTACTCTATCCCCCAAAAGTCTGAATAAAAACCCATTTAGTTTCATAGGGTTCAACTGCCAGTATGAATTTCAATGAAGAGTGGAAACAAATTCCAGTTGTGTGAGTTTTTTGAAAGACCACTCAGCCATAAATGTTTTCATTCCTGGGGCTGTTATATCATCCTGAATACGATTCTCTTTCCTGTAAGCACTAATTATTACAGCAGTGATCATCCCTCTTTCATGCTTTTAGGAAAGGGTTTCTATTCCTTAGAAGACACTATTACATTACTTACATTTCCTTTGTAAATTTTTTTGATATTTCAATCCCATGTAAATGAAAATTTACTATAAAGAAGACAGTGGAAAATACAGAAAAAAATATTTAATGAAGTGAGGGAGCAAGGAATGAGGTCCTAGTAAAGATTTCTGAGTGACTGCTAGAAATATTCAGCCTGGGTATTAATCTCGCCTGTTGTCACACAAGTGTTGTGTTGGTTTCTCTTGATTGCTTCAAAACACATGCATGCAACATTTTTTCTACAATCTCTACTGAGAAATTTACCACATGCATAGCAGAGTTTCAATCAGAGAAAATTCTGACAACTCCAAATCCTGAATCTTACCAGTGGAAAAACAGGAATGGTACAGTGGCATCCACTACATCACTGTTCTACATGTAGTTTGTCTTGAATCAGAAACTCATAGCAAAAACTTGCATGACTCTTCAGTAATACTGCCTCCCAAAAAACAAACCATCCTGCTTTCACAGATTTTTAAGAATTATGTCTGTGAGTCATATAAGGAGTCTTTTCCTACTCCTAACATATTAGATATTTCTGAGAGATGCACATTTTTATTTACTAGTTTAATCTCTAACACTTTCAAAGTCTGCAGAGGCTTAGTGCCTAAATCTTTATATTTGTTAACGTGATTTTTCTGACCTGAACATTTTTCTGTAATTTTATCCCTCTAGCATGGCACATTACTTTTAAGTTAAAAAGACTGTGGGGATACAAAGAAAGAATTATAGTGCTAGAGTCTGAAGTTAAATTCTGATGTTTGCAAAGGACATGTTAAAAAGAAGCCTTTAATATCCTAATTCATAAAGATGTTAATTTTGACAGCTGGAATTTAATAGTTGCAAAAGAATGAAAGGAAAAAGAAAAATAGTCTTCTTTAACTCTAAAATGCTTTCTTCTTTGTATGTAGCAGTTGCCCCAAGACATGTTATACTGCCTGCTTTAATTTGTCTTTAATATCAGATGTGCCTTATTGATTTCTTCTGTGTATGTTTTCATTTTGAATAATTCAGAGGCACAATTTTTTCCATTATGGTCAATAGTCAGAGAGAATTCTGAAGATAATCAATTGAGTCCTGCCTGATGATTACTAGTGTTGATATCCCCTGAAGTGAGGGAGTTGGAAAGGCCAAGGATAATATGACACAACAGTCAATCAGTTCAGTCAGTGGAAGTATCACCACTAGCTGCACGATGAGAGCCAGATCCATGCTGAGGATCCATAAAGGCTCCTAAAAGTTCAGATGCTTGACTTCTTGTCATATGCTGCAACAGATGGACTATGTAAGATTAGATTCAAAAAGCTTTCCTTTCTTCTCTCTCTCTTTCTCAAACTAATAGGATCATAAAACGGCTGTGTGGTATGATTTGCATATATAGAGAAAGAGAGAGATGTGTTTATGTATCTGCTCAGGTGGATAGCTCCAGAGAGTCTTCTAGGTATAGATGTTGCCATGCAGGCCAGTGAGCAGTAGCTGTGCAGCTTACCACATCTACAACCTAAATTCATAAAATGGCAATATATGGAATTAAATACTAAATAGATTATATCTGAAGTTTAATGACAATCCAATGTGTACAAAGTAAAGGAGTAAATTGGCAGCACTAGCTCAGTTTCCCAGGGATAACTTATTTATAAATCTCCCTGTGATTTATTATTAATCTCCTTACGCAATAATCACTTATGCATATAAACATAGCTAAGCTTAAAAATTATATTCTGATTCATGTTTCTTTACAAAAGAAGTGTTATGACTATGGAACTCTAATCATCACTATTTTAAAGGTTTTGAAGGCATTAAAGTGAAAAATTATGGAAAATACAACTTTTTACATTTTCAGGTTTCTTTAATTTTTTGCTTTTCTTTAAGACGTTATGGAATAAACTAGATGAGACCCTTAACTCCCAGTTAAACATATTACAGTTAATTTGGTACAAATTTTTAAACTGGAAATAGTTTATTTAGAATTGACAAGCTTTATTTTTGAATCAGAGATGAGGTCCACGAAAAAACCAAAATATTTTTTTAAAATTTATCTCAAAAGTAAAGGTACTTCCTCATAAATATTAATATGCTTTCTATGTTACAAACATATGTGATATGCTCCAATTATTTTCTTAAAAGTAGGTCACTATGCATTTTACTCGCGTTTTTCGTATTCCCATGATCACAAAACACGTTATGATTCTTGTTCCACAGTCATTGAAAAGACGACCATAAAAGAAGTTGATGTCTAGAACCAGAATGGCAGACTCTGTTGGGCTAAGTTTTTATACGGTAAATGATTCACTCCACTGCAGCAGTATATGGAGCAATAACCATGTGCTGCAATTGATTAACACAGAAGCAAAATCTGAGGTACAAAAGGCACTTATTATGAGACTATTATAAAGAAACAAGGATTTTTCAGTACTATTCTGTGAGCTAAAATATGAAACAGAAGGAAATAACAAAAAGGTGAAGCTAAGTGCCTTTTGTCATCCTTTCCAGTGAGAGGGAAACAGATGTGGTTCAGCAACTCTATGTGTAAAACTAACTAAAAGCAGTACAGACCCTGGTTTTAGTGCCTGCCTTCACATGGCCCAGGATGCCAGGCTGATTTCAAGGGACAAGTCCTTGCCTATGGCCCCAAACCATGCCCAGACACTGACAAAGAAGATCAGGTCAGAACGGGCCAAGTCCATGACTGTGGTTGACAAGGACTAACCAGTAGCACTCTTTAAGTCTGAACCTGGGCCCTGTTGAGTTTATAAGTATTAGCCAAGCCAATGAGAATAAAAACACACCTCAAGAAGATCCAGAAACTAGAAGGCAAAGAAAAGAAATTCAAAGCAGCTGAACATTAATATTTTTTAAGATGTGTTTCTTGTCAGGACAAAGCACATTTTCAGACTCTAAGGCCTGTATTTCTCATTTCTTACTTAAAGTTAGACATTTTGTTTAACCTGTCTCCCCAGTGAGTGAAGGACAATAGCTACTTGCAGATTGCAATTCATCTCATCTTAGAATTGCCTTCTGATGGCAAAATGATGACTGTTTATGCATCATCTCTGTGTGCTTTTGTATTGATACCCCTAAAAGCAGGCAGATGCCCAAGACCAGAAGAGTTCTCATTTCTACTTTTCTACTGAAATGTTTTATTGCACTCGGCAATGTTTATCTCCTTGCCAGAAATAACGTGGCTGGATGACAATATGCATCTAGCCTTTCTTGAAGACCACCAAGTACACCCTTTTCAAACCACTTTTCCCTTTTCTGTCTGCAGCATTCACATTCAGCTGTTGGTGTAGGTCTGCAGCAGGTGGTGAGCCAACTTGCCTCCTTCTGCCCCACAAAAGGTGTTAGAACAGTGGCAAGAAGTTTTTGCTGTCATAACAGGTATTACCTATGTGATACCTCCAGACCTTGTGAAGCAAAGGCTGAAACAAAGCAAACAAATATAAGATCCTCTATTCTACAACTTGCAGAAACCATTGGAACATTGGGTGTGCAGCTGTCACTGCTTTCACACACACAAGTAATACACTGAGAGACACCACCGTTTGATTTAAAACTTCCCTTATAGCGTCCTTTAAGACACCAAATTCTTCCTCTGACCCAAATCACTTCTAGATGTTTTATGAGTCATTTGGCAGACATAACAACAGCCTTTGGAGTTTTTTTTACCCTAAACCAGATTTTTGTCAATACAAAGCAGAGCCACATTTGTTTCAGCCATAGTTTATTTTGTCACTTCTCATTTGTTCACAATCCAGATGTTACCAAAAAACCCATAACACTTGATTTTCTACACAGCAGCATTTTTTTATTTCAGAGGGAGAGAAAAAAATATGATTTTTTAGCTCTGTGCCTTTGTCAGAAAAGGGCAACCCAAGGGAGTCATTAACTGTGGAGTAATCTCTTTGCTCATGGATGTAATATTAATGTAGTTTCTATAGTCTACCTATTAAACGAATTGCAATGAAGAATTTTATCAAACCAAGCTTCTGTGAATAAAATAAATCTTATATAAAATTTACTAATTAAGTGTATTACCACCGATAATGTTGCAATCAGCACATTAGTGGAAGCTGACTTTCAGGATTGATATATTTCATTGAGTAGATGATACTACTAGTTCCAATTTGGAGAGCTAAGTTCTTTTTTCTTCTCATGTGGGGCTTATTTCTTAGTAAAACCTTATATAAAATATGTAGAAGTACATTAAGGTAAGCAGCACTAGACTTTCAATTATTGGTATCATTTACAGAAAAATTGGTAAATTACTGAACTTCTGCTGCTACTCTGAGAACTTTCACATTTTTCTTATGTTAATATTCTCTTTTATTAATGCCAAAAGATACTAGGTGAAAACAGTAATTTCACGGACATTTATATTAATCTGAAATAATTGTTAAATTACATTTATTAATAAATTCTTACAACCAATATGCTTGATAATTAGATCAAATACGTGTCATTACTTCCTTCTACATACAGGTTTTTAAAAATAATAATACATTTTCACAGAATTTTTTTTGTCCAGTTGTTCAAAACAGTTCATAAAGATGCCTATAAAAGGAAAACACACATATACATGATATTCAAATACTTGTGTTTCTTAGATCAAGAGTTTACAGTAAGCATAGGTTCAAGCTTTATTAGAGGGTGACTTTAACAATTTTACACGTAAAATCCATTCTACTTAAGATTTCATAGGACCTGTAACTTCCACATATATTGTCATTCCCCTACTTTTCTTCAATATATAAAAACACTGGCACATAATGTTTTCTCATTGATTTGTTAGTGAATTTCGTCCTTTCTGAACCCCTCTTCTTTCTTATCCATTTGATAATGTATCATAAATAAGGACGTATACCATATTTATGCTCAGTAAATTTCATATTGTCTGCTTCATCAATATTTCTTTCACATACTCTCACATTAAAACACAATTTTTACTGCACTGGGCCAAATTCCTTGTTTCCCTAAAAGTGTGCTTACAATGAACCAGGTGGATTTCCTTCTGAGGTGTTTGAAGATGATGTTCAATAGCAGGAACAAGCAAGTAATATCTTTAATAATAGCAACTGGAGATATGTTGATTGCCTATTCTATATGTCTAGTCGGGATGCATTTCATTCTATGTCCAGAATCACTGCTTTTACCTAGATAAAATAAAAATTTTCTGTAATCTGTTTAACATAACAACTCACATGACAGTAAAACCATAGATTCTAAGGTGTCAGTTCTGATGATAGCTGGTGCTAACTGAGATTCCTGAGAGTATTCCAAGACATTCATGTAGGGCTGACAGACAAATCTAACTTTTTTCTTATGTAACCTTTTGTGTTATTAGAATAAACTTAGTTTGCCTGTTTAGTTTGCTTAGCAAAAAACGGTTTTCCTAAGTCAAGCTACAACAGCTGGTTTGGTATCATCAACTATCTGATTAAAGAGACTTTCCCAATTAATCCCACTGTCCTGTATTTTCTCCAGGTAGACCACAGTAAAGAGACAGCTTATTTATGTTTTCATGTACTTCCTTTGTTTTCTCTTTCATTTTTTTTTTCACCTAAGCATTATTCATTTATACAACCTTTCTTTAGATCTTAAGTTTCTGAAATGTCATATCATTCTTGTGCTCAGCTGGACTCTTGCATTTTGTCAACATCTTTGTTTAAGTATGAAGCCCAAAACTAAGCACAGACTTCCCCGGAGGCCTCACCTGCAATTCAAAATGGTTATCTTCCTATCCTGTATGTGACACTCCTGTTCACACATCTCAGAATGACATTTCCCATTTTTTCACCAGAGGTAATTGACACCCCTGCTTTGTTTCTGCAGCACTGCTGCCTGACTAGATATTCCTGAATTTAAACTATTTTTTTCCTGAAGATTCTTACTCAGATTCATCGTGTTGGTTTGGGGCCAAATATATCTTTAATACAGCAAGAATATCTTGAATTCTGCAACATTCTAATGCAACATGATTCCATTTCCTTTCTCATTTACAAAAGTCTTAAGTTTACTGTAATGAACAAAACATACAAATGTACTTTCACTTCCATAATACAAATAATTAATCCAAATCCTGCCCAGTACAGACTTCTGCAGGAACTATTTTGAAATGTTCTCCTCACAATGCAGTTTTTCACCTCTTACACTCAAATGTGCTGGCAATTTTATTCAGCTATTTTTCTGAGTTCCTTATGAAAGTCCTACATGACAGTGTTCAGACAGATACAAACCTAAATTATATTGCATACTTACAACCTTCCATTACATCAAATACTGACATTTTCTATTTTTCTATTAAAAAACTGATTAGAATGACTTGCTATTGAAGACAGGCAGACCCACCTCTATTTCCTGCACTCTTTCCCCAGTTTAGTAAGTGTACACATTTACTAAAAGTACAGTTTTTTAAATGAGTACACATATCACATATATTAAAATTTCAAATCAAATCAATCATTTTGGCCCGGAAGCAGACCTCTCAATACTCCTCATGCTTTAGTTCACACAGAGTTTCATAAGTTCCTTCTGGATTAACCCATGTGAAAAAACACCCATCAAAAGACCAGTATACGTGCTGCATGAGACCAAATGAAAGTCACGTTGAAGAAAGGCACTGTGTGGACTTAAGGTACTCAGACCAACTCTGCCTCTCTATAGCCCTCCCTGCTGCGCTGCACTACTTGCTGATTTAGACATAGCCTAAGTGCCCTTCTTCTGGTCTTCACTTCAGCTTCCATTAATTCCCAAAAACTGATAGCTCTGCAGTTATTTCAGCTAACATCCTATGAATTTGAGAGTGCCTTTTATTATGCTATTCTAACAACTCTTAATTTAGTTTTGTTAATTTGGAAGCAGGAACAAAAGAGTATAGTGTCCTTTCTCTGTGCTTTCTGATATTTACTTTCCTTCTTTTCCCTTTTCAGTACTGAACCGATACTTTTTGTTCCTTTCTCTCTATTCCGTCCCCAATGTATTTCTGGAACCTTGTCTGCTTGCCTTTCATCTCCCTTGCTAGTTGTAAGTCATTTTGCATTTTAGCCTTTCTGAAATCATCCCAACATACTTGTGCTATTATCCTCCACACACGTCCTTATTCAGCTGTCCTTGTTTCCACTTTTAACGTATATCTTTTTTTTTTTTTTTATTCTTTAGTCCTTAAAGAGTTCCTGATTCAGCTGCATTGTCTCTTCCAAGCTCTCTTTCGCATCAGAATACTTTGCTTTGTTCCTTTAATACAGTCTCTTTTAATAAGTGCCATGTCTCCTGAATTCCTTTATCCTTCGGATATCTTCCCAAGGGACCCTACTTACCAGTTCCCTCAGCCGTTGAAGAGTGCTTTTTCTGAAGTCCATTATGCCTACTCTGCTGTTCTCCCTCCTTCCTGTTCTCAGTATGAGGAACCTGTGATCACTTGCACCTAAACTTGTATTCCACCATCAGATTTTCAATGAACCTTCCCTTGTTAATCGGGTTCCAACCTAAAGGCATTGTTGTTTCTACAGCATTATCTACCACACCAAATCCAGGACAGGTGACACAATGAATAGCATAATAAAGAGGAGTGTGATGATAGACTATGTACAGCCCAAATCAATCCATTTCATTTGACATTGATGGCTTTTCAGCTGCATTATGGTGGTCAGGGTAATTTCAGTGAAAATACTCAACCTCTGGAAGGAGTTCAAAGCACAAAGATGAACTGAGTGTGAGAAAACAGGGACTACATGAAAAGGTTGACATAATCAGGTTGTTCTGTGCAGAGAAGTCCTGAGAGGGGGTGAGATGAGTCTCAGTCTTTTTAAAAAACATAAAATGATCCGAAAGAACAAATAATCTATTCTCCATATCTGTAATGTTCAGTGGAAAAAAGAATGGTTTTAACTTGTTACCATAAGTTCAAATCAGCCATTAGTCACTTTTCAACAACGAGGATAATAAAAAGAATAATAGATCGCCGACGGTACAATGGATTTTAAAATGAGCTATGCAAGTAACTGTCAGGATACATAGTAATCCACCCAAGTCTCCCACCCACAACTTGATTGCCCTCACGACACAAAACTGCAGCAGCATCAAACCTTGTGCATACATGACGAGTTCAAAGAATGATGACTAAAAGGAAGCACACTATGAATATAGAAAAAAATGGAGTTTCTGACATCCTTGGCACAACAAGCAGCAAACAAATAATTAGTTCCAATTTTATCCATCAAGTGTATTATTGTTTGCATTCACCGGTGTCCTACTGTATTATACAAAATCATGAGAGCACTCCTCCCATACAAACTTTTATTCCTTTAAAAAAATCATTTTTAAGTCAAATCATCTCTGCATAGCATTGAGTATATGAATATTTTCAGGGATGTAGAATGAGACTCTGTGTTCAGATCTGCAGAATAGAAGAGCATGAAACTCTCTGCTAACCACTTTCCTGGTGAGAAGGAGAGTGCATCAGAGTCTTAGTCTCTCATTCTTCTTAGTCTTAGTCTTATTCTTCTTATTTCCATCAGCCTGAAATCCTGGGACACCATGCGGACCAGCGCAATTTTAAGACACATAATCAAAATTTTCTTTTTCGGACTGCCTGCAAACACCTGTCCTACTGGTGCATAGAAACTGACCTCACACACAGGCCACATAAAAAAAATGCAGGCATGTTTATTTCTGTTGACCGGGAACAGGTTACCATTCAAACCGAATCACGCGCTCCCCGAACCACGGGACCTCTCGGGTTTATACCCTTCTGAGCGGCAGGCATCACACAGCGCTGATTGGCCTCCCTGCTCCAAGCCCACCCTCTTCTCCGTCCCCTCCCTTAGAGGGCTGGGCTGTCGTTGCCATCGCCTTCTCGCAGAGCTCTCTTCGAGGAGGCCTTGAGATGTTGTTCCAGGCTGTTGCGATGTCTGGTTTTCGCCGTCTCTGTCCCTCTTATCTGATGTTTGTGTCTGGTGTTTACAGAACTTGGTCTATGGCCCTGACTTCCCTTTCTAACTCCCTTCTGACCTCAACTCACTACACTAGTCAGGATAGTTGTCACATGAGGTACAGAGTGGTGAACCTCTTTCAATAGTACACAAATGTGCTTTTTGGACACAGCTACAGTCTGCCAGCTGGATTTCTGAAGAGTTGTCACAAACAGAGCTCGTGCAAGCTAAGTACAGAGGAGAGAGAACCATTTGACTTCCTGGTGGCTCCTTCAAAATTACTGCTTGGACTTTTGCTAGTGCAGTTGTTTCACAGAAAGCAAGGCAGGTTCACATAGCTGAAGGGTCTCAGGCTTGAGGTGAGTCTTTTGAGGCCAGGAGAGCCACCTGCCTATGGAGTACATGCTGCAGCCCATGTAAGTGGAGTACATTAGCTGCATTCCTCAGGATCTGCAAAAGGCAGAGTGCATGCTTGAGGCGCAGCCCCTCCTGGAGTTCCTGATGAGGTGATGTGCCTCTGCATTATCCCCAATGTGGTACTGTGCCTTCAAGGCACAGTTGAGTCCTTAGTGTTTTGTCCAAGCTATTGCTTCAGAGCTTGAATTTATGATATGAACAGAGATAGCATAGCTCTTAACCAAAGTTAATCATCAAATATTTATATGCATTAAATACTACAGTTACTCACAGTGAGAGATAAAAAACCAGCTTTTTAGACAAGGCCACCATGTAATGTATGGGGGTTAGTATTGGATAAATTACCCAAATCCTCAATTCTTATCACAAAAATGCCCTCTTATTGCTCTTCTTATATTAGAAAAGTTATCCATACTTGCACCACCAGACCTGGACACTCAATACATCCAATATTTTTCTCTTCATGGTAGACAGACCACGTGAGTCAGTTTTTTCTCCCAGGTAACAAGTGATAGGACAAGAGGAAATGAATTCAATTTGCACCAAAAGAGGCTTAGATGGAATATGAGGAAAAAATTATTCACCAAAAGGGTTTTCAAGCAATGGCTGACAGAAGTGGTGGAATCACCATCTCTGGAAGTGTTCAAAAAACACATGTAGATGTGGTGCTTAGGGGCATGGTTTAGTGGTGAACCTGACAGTGTTGGGTTAATGGCTGGACTTGATAATCTTAGAGGTCTTTTTCAACTAAATGATTCAATGATTCTTTGGTAGAAAACATTTCCCGCACAGTAACTACTTTTCAGTTGCTCGTACAGTATGAAAAATTTTCTCCATTTATAAATTTGGGTGACTTTTAAGCATATTTTGTTTTAAATAGGTCATCTGAAGATCTGATTTAATGCAGTCGTAACTCAGGAGCTATGATTTCCAGAAGGGTTGATTTAACCTTACTGAGATGAATCTGTCTCTACCTATCACAAAAGAGAGAAAATAGTAACATGGGAGCATGGCTTTTGCAGATCTAGACTTTGCACAATTAAGAGGATTTTTAGGCTGGGATTCACCTATTTATCTGCTTAGATCATGTCTTCTTCAGAAATTTGTCTCATCTAACAGCTGCTCCCAAAAAGAGGGAGATGCTCCCAATTACCCCTTCCTGTTTCTACCTTTCTTCTCCACTGATAACAGCTACCTGCTCTTTCTTTCTCCTTTTCGCTAAGATGGCTCTGGTCAGTCTGATTCCATTTGATGACCTACCAGAAACGAAATACTTGATATCATTGCTGTGTTATGATGGGGTAGCTTTCAAAGGATTCATTAATTCCTTTGATTGGCTGGATCACTAAAGACACACTGAGCATCTGCAGTGGTATAGAGGGAGCAACAGTATCGCACAAGTAGGAGCAGAAAGAACAGGATTTACTAGTAACGGAGCTCAGCCCATGACACACTCTAACACCCCACTGAAGTGCAGTGTAAGCAGTAAAAAATCAAGTGAAAGGTGCTTCCAACAACAGAAAATCCAAAAAGAGAGCTGAACCTGACAAGAAATCTCCTTGGATTTAGTACTCTGTACCTTGTTAATAAGTAATAGCCTAGTTATTGACTGCTTGTGTTTACAGTATAGAGACCAAAACATAATACTTGATAGCCCTGTGACATGAAAGACTATGATCACAGGAACATAATGCTGAACTGAACTAATTAGCCCTGTAGAGGAGTAAGATTTCTTCTTTAAAGTGCCATTGTGCTCTAATATGGATATATTGTTTCCAGGACCAAAGCCTGCATTTGTTCTGCATGGTACTGCCTCACTCACCAGTAACAGCTGTGATTAGTGATAAATCTGATTGCCTAATGCAGATGTATCTCAAGAAGTACCAAGGTTTATTTGGGGCTTTCTGATATTACACAGTATAAAGACCTATTGGCATAATACTGCTTCAAGAAAAATATCAGTCAGACAGTTTTCAAACAAAATAAATTTTTTTGTAATATCCCTAACATTTGAGCTGGTATGTTGCAAGAATAGAAAAGCCAATTTTTCAAGCATGCTCTTCCTTAATATTGTCTGTACTTTGTGGTCACAAATGTTGCTGAGTATAGCCCTAAAGCTACACAGCTTCTGGAGGAGACATTCAGGTGAACACTCTGAAATACCTTTAGAGTGGGAGGACATCTGCAGTTATCACACCCACTACTTGAGTGTGTGTTTACTTACCTAAAGTAGGATATTACATTTTATGAGAAATCAGTATACAATATTTTAAAGTATTTTGTACACTTGTCAATTTACATTTCCTCTTCCACATTTAAAGCACTGGAGTCAAATTATCACCTTCCCATTTCAAACACTGCTAAACAATTCAACATTTGGTGCCTAGCAAATGCAGGTTGTGATTTTATGTACAGTTCAGACATTAGATAAAAAGCTGATTTAGAAAAGCATGTTCTTCAATATAACTAAATATAACTAAGGTGATGAAGAGGAGAGGAGAGGAGAGGTGAGGAGAAACTTTAAAAATACTTGAAGCTAAGTTTCTTTTTCTTAAGCAAACTTCTAAGAACAAACTCCGTATTCTAAAGATCTCTTCTGCCTTTTCACAACTGAAGTGTCATAAAAGGAGTAAAGTGGAACAGAACCAAAGCCTGCTTTCTTTCATAGACTAAAGCCTGTTTTACAAAAAATGGATAGCTTTTAGAGCACCAGTGGGATAGAATAAGTCCAGAGAATAAGTGGCATCACATCAGGTCAAGAGCAGTAAGTAGAAAGTGGAAGAACCACCTAATGAATATACACTTTTTAAAGGGTATGGGAAGGGAGGGGTGAAATTGAGTTTCTATGGTAATGGATAAAGCATCTGGAACTAAGAACCCAACGCCAAGCTGGAAGTATTATGTCATCTTAACTAACCCAGCCACCCCAAGAGGGCTAGCCAATGCCCCTACTCTTATTCTGAGAGCATCAGATCTGTTTGGTAAAATCGCCTCAAATAGGAAGATTCACGATAGTGGATATTTAACATTTTTTTGTCTGCAGGCACTCTTTTCAAATGCCTGTTTTGGGGATTCTCTCTGCATCTGAATTATTTCATAGCTCAGTGCAGAGGCTCCAAAATGCCATTGACATTAACAAGTTGTACAAAGATGATAATCTCAGTTGGGCGCCACAGAGTGAGAACATGCTGGCTTGTATGAGTTGCATAGACTGTCAGGGATAAGAAATGGAAAGTGCATAAAGCCAAGTGTCATTTCCATAAGAACTCTCATGTTTGAGGAAAAATCTATCAGAAAGGTGTGTCAAGACTTATCCTACAAAATGCAAATCATTCTACAAATGACTGGCTTGAAATCTAAAGTAAAGCAAAATAGAACTGGAAAGCATGGGCGGGGGTGGGCAATATAATCTTTTCAGGGAAAACATCATTAATAAAATCTGTATAAAAAAATGTAGAGTTCACTGGAGAACTAAATTAGGCAGAGAAGATGACATAGAAAAGGTTATTTACTCTGAAGCTGCATAAGAGATCATATGTTTCCAGACACTGGAAAAAAATTCTATAGCTATTAGAGAGGGAAACTGGAAGCAGTATTTCTTGTAAAGGGCAACTTTGAGCAGCGACCTGAAGCATATTCCAATTAAACACACAATTCTGATTATGTCCATCAAGGACTGGCTTCACTAAAATCTGTTGGTTTTGCTAAATAACTCAAGGACTGAAACTGGTCATAAACTCTTGCTAACCATTCCAAGTAAGGTCTGAGGCAAGAATAACTTTATTTTACAATTTTATCACTAGAATTCTAAATGGATGAACACATTTGTGAATTCCAACAAGTATTTTCTTTTATTTTCCTTTTTTCTCTCCAATGGTCAGTTTATAAGGAAAAGCATGGCAAAGGCAGTGTTAAAGCAAATGAACCCAAGAGTATTACTGACAGTCAGCGTGGTAGGGTGGCACAGCTACAGAAATCTGCAATCTGTGGTCTATATTACAGCTTCACTTGAAAAACTTAAATGTTGACTGACCAACATGTGTATTATGGAGAAAAGACAGGTATGTCTTCTCAAATGTGAGTATACTGTGGCCTTTTTTATAGAGAACAGTGATATTTAAATCTAATCACAAGGACACATGAACAGAAAAAGGATAGAGGGAATAAAAAAGAGATCCACAAAGGGATTTAGATGACACTTAAGTGTTTAGCTACTATTTTATACATTTAAATCCGAAAGTTATTTCTTTAGGATCTCCATTTAAAATCTGTTTGATCCTGAAAGGCCTCTGCACCCATCATGGTCCCAGTTTCTGACATTCAAGGTTGCCCTACATTAGCTTATTTATTTTTTTCCCATTCCACAAGTCCCTCACTGCTGCTCAGTATCTGTTTCATTTCTCTAACATATTTAAAAGGTTAGACTCTGTACAAAATATCAGTAGAAGAATGAATAAAGGTGAACTTCAGTGAAGTGGTTACCCATGTTGTGCAAGACTAAGGTTAAGTCCCTCTGTTTCTTAAAGGAATTTGAATCCACAACTTCAGGGAGGGTACCACAATACTGGGTAGCATGACCTCTCTTTTCTGAAATTGTGTCACTTTTTACGCAGAAGTTTTAGCTAAAAACTCAACATCCCATGCTATTTCAGCTTGGGAGGGAAAGCCTAGAGGCCCTTGGGAAGGGCAAATTTTTACACTGAAACTTGTTAAAATATTATTTCCACTTTTCTTATTGACTTCCAGCAGAGGATATCACACTGGGAAAGTCACAGTCAGCCAGCACATTCCATAAAGCCTCATCACAGTAATGGTAGTTGCAGTTCCTCTGCTGTGTTTCATTAACAGTCTATCCCTTTTTTTTTTTTTTTTTTTTTTAATGCTTGTCTGTTTCCTGAGTGCCTGGCAAGTTCAGCATTTAACCTAACATGAGAATTTGAGAAAAACTTTAGGAGGAAAGAGAAATGAGATGTGTGAGAGTTCACCATAGGGATTGTTTGCCAAACAGATATGACTTTGGATATAATGAATGGTCTAGGAGAATCCTCCTGTGCCCTCCTCTAGGAACTATTCAGCAAGATTCCCTACTTAGACCGAATCTAAGCACTCATTAGCTGAATGGTCAACTGTCACAATCCATATCAGTGGATAATATGAGAGTCAAGGTTGGCTTTTTCTTGTTGCCAAAGTTCTCTGAAACAGCCCTCGTGGCTATGGAGGAATGTCATGTTAAACTCAGTAGGCTTCTGCAGCTTTTGTAGAAACTAATCAACATTTACTGAACACCCTCCACATTGTAAACCAACACTGTGCACATGCTGTTTGCTAAAATTGCAGGATGTTTTTCTATCAAGTTGCCTTTCCATTACATTATGCCCTGTGATTTATATTGCTAACTCTGCTGGATTGTGAGTATTGCCATGGAGGGATATCTGAAACATGCAATTCATAATTGAAGTTGTGGATGAGGAAGCACTTTCTCCTTGTTCAATTGCTATATATGCAGTGTCAGTTAAAAGATGTCCTAAACATTTTTTTCTGGTTCTGTTCTAAGTTATTTCATTAGAAATAATTTCATGAGCCACTAGATGATTCTGAATAGATCAAAACCAAAATGGAGTTTTGAACATTGTTATACCTATATCAGATGATAATTTTATGTTTTTTATAAATAAAACATTTTGGCTTTACCAAAGCAATTTTTTTGTAATAAGATTATTTGAAGTTACCAAATTAAAAAAAAGTTTCCGGTTTTCTATGGCAGAAAATAATTTGAGATTTCAGTAGTTCGCACATTTTAGAGACAAATGCATTCTAATGTGTGAAATAGAAACTTCATTTTCCAGCCAGTTCTACTAATTGACTTTTTTTCAGTCCTACAGAATGCAACAGCTTTTTCTGGCGAACAACTGGTGTCTGATTCCAAACATTCATTAACTGTGATTTCCTTGTAAACATTTGTTTCTATTTTCTTAACTCTCTTCTTTCCGCGTCTTTTCTCTACCACTCTGACTAATGCAGTTATTTGATAGACTGTATGTTAAATCAGATATTTTAATTTAAGAAGAAATTTAACTTGACAAGTCAAACCAGCACCAACTAGTATTCTTGGATATTTAATAGCACAGAAGTGAAGGTAGCAGAAAAGGGCAGCACTGCTTGTACTTGCAGCTATTTCTAGTTATTTTGGAATTCTTGAGGACAGCAGGTCCCAACACAGAAGTCACAAATTTATCTGAGTTGTCAATAATGATGTAAATACCTGCAAAGAAGTCTTGTATTCTGATATAGGGGTCTGCAAAGATAACTACCTATCAGCCAGCTGAGAAAACCCTTTGGTCGCGATTATGATCTAATATGCAGTCTTCCAGAAAATTTATTCTGGATGAGGCAGTAGCTCATGTACTGTCCTCAGGAGATAAGTCTCATAAAGATATCAACTTTTACTCCTCCTGTATCTGGCTTTGCAGTCTTGATATTCTCACAACATATGACAGCATCTTGAAAACTTGCCTGGTAAGGGAATTAAGTGAAGAACTTTTCTCTTTCATCACCTATTTCCCTTCCCCGTCTTATATCAGATGAACTGATGCACTTTGGTATAATGCAAATATAATAGGAGTGTGTGATTAGATAAATAAGATTTTTCATTTCAGCTGATGAGACACTGTGTTTTGCTGCTCTTTATTGTAAATGTCTATTCTCTTCTGAGTAGCAAGACAGAGTTCCTCCCACATGAAATGAGAAAATATTTCATCAGCTTTCCCCCTAAATAATGGTTTTGAACTTCTTTGTATTACCTGTGAAAAACAGTTATTATATTTATGATGCATAATATTCATGTTACACAGATTGAGAAAAAAAAATTTTTCTTTCAGATGTTTCTCACCTTTAAGAAGCACTTAAGATCCACATTAATTGTATATATTTTTTTTGTTTGTTTCGCTGTAGCTATTGGAATAGCATTGGAAAGGAACAAAATCAATTTTAACTTAATTGCATTTAGAGGGAGAAAGAGAACAAAAAGTCAGATTACTAATATACAGGAAATATATGTATGTGTATTCCTTCTTACCATAAATATTGGCATTTTATTTATTCGTATTCATCAATGCATAGAAAGCCTACCAAGAATCATTAAGCAATTCATAGTGAAACAAACCAATGACAGAATTTTTTTAAAAATCAAATATCAAATTAAATACTTAGCTAAAGAGAAATAACAGAAATAACTGTCCTACTCAAAAAGAAATCAATTTCCAGTTAGTCAGAAGAGAATGGAAAAAATAGAAGTGTGACAAATAAAACAAAGAGGACAATGCAATGAGCAACCAAAGATAGGTCCCTACCAATAAACCATATTTCCCAAGCCATGGAGATGGATGCAATCAGAGATACACAATCACTTCAGCATTTTTCAAGGTATAAGATGTATCAAACCAGAGGAAATAAACTGAACAATTTGTGTTAATTTTCCTTCTAATTTGAGTGTTTTCTTGAAAGAATTGTTTTCTATTTTCTAGTATACAAAAAGTGCAGACTAAAATTAAGAGTCATCTCAAAATAGCCATAAAAATAATGCACTAAAATTCAAAGAACACAAGAAAACTACATTTCTCCTAAAACAGTATGTATGTACTGCTTCAATACAATGGTATTAATTTTAAAAAATTCATATAGTTTCCTCTTTTTTTTTTTTTTGGTCCACATAAACAAATAAATGTATAGGTCATGTAGCATTGTCCAACTAATATAGCACTCAATCTTGTAGCAGCTGAATAGGTCAGAGTCCCTCTGACCATCCATGCCACTTGAAAACCAACTAGCTCCCAAGCTTCATCTTGGACCACTCCAGCAACCTCCTTCAAAGTGTAATTTGTTCTAGATGAACTCAATAGTGGATGTGTAAGATTAACAGGGCTAGGTATGTGAACTTTGTACAAAAAGATCCAGTTGATGAGAGTGCTGAAGTACCTTCATATATTTCAGATGTGTATTTAAGTGATTTTCCTGCATTTGTACCAGAAGGAATGCAATATGTGTGAGATTCCTCTCGGACAGCCTGAGATGTTTTTGTATGTCAACATTTACATATAAATTAGTTGTCTAGATATTAGGCCATGGAGACCACTAGTCATTTGTAGAGCTCGATTCATATGACATATTTAGATCTACTTTCAGAAGAGAAGAATCACCCCTCAGAAGCGTATTTTTGTTGATGTTTGTTGCCTGTAAAAGGAGTCTAAGCATGTAATGTTAATCCCTACAAACTAAAAATATAAACGTTTCCATTTCCCTTGGCCACCATCATTACCAAAATATTTTAACAGGAATGAACTTCCTTCAACTCAACCTACACAAAATTAATACATTCTGTCGGTTATATGCCTTCATTCTTAGTATAAACCTGTGAGTATTTTCTTTTGGGTATAAACCCATTACAGGAAATGAAAACAAGGCAGTCTCTTCAACTCAAGAACTTGCAATTTGAATATACCTTTACACGGTGGTTTGTTTAAACACGTTTAAACACATCTGTGTCAGGACAAGGGTCTCTCTAACATTGAATCCAGTGGATGTGGACTCCGTACTAGCTGTGCCAGAAGGATGGTGGTAATGGGAGTTAAGGAAAGCTGCTGTTAAAGTGAGATGATCTACGACAAAACTAAACTTGCACATGGCTTCTGCTGTGGTTGATAACAAAGGGAAAGCAGACAGAAGCCTCTGGAGTCTGCTAGTGAAAAAAAAAAAAAAAAAGTAGCAGCCAGATGTGCTAAATCTTAAAGCACAGTGCCAACTGCATTTAGGTCAGGAAAAGTATAAAGAAAAAGAGAGGGGAAAAGTCCTGAAGATCTACATCGTCAGATTTATACTTTCTTCAGACTGTGGAAAACAACTGTAGTGTCTAATTTTTCCCCTTAGTCCATTTCTTTTTACAGTGTCTAGATGGTCAATGTAGATAACCATATATGTATGAACACAAATAGCAATTGTATATTTAAAACACAACTCTTTTTATTCCACCTTGAATTTTCTTTCTTTTCTTTCTTTTTCTTTCTTTCTTTCTTTCTTTCTTTCTTTCTTTCTTTCTTTCTTTCTTTCTTTCTTTCTTTCTTTCTTTCTTTCTTTCTTTCTTTCTTTCTTTCTTTCTTTCTTTCTTTCTTTCTTTCTTTCTTTCTTTCTTTCTTTCTTTCTTTCTTTCTTTCTCTTACAAATAGAATAAAGACAAGATAGTATGCCAAATTGGACAGTTCACAAACTAATACTTCCTGAATTCTACTGTCTAGCTTCTTTATAGTTTCATTTTCTCTGTGATGATGAAGTACAGGATTTGGTTTTCATTCTCAAAACTAAGAGTTTCATAAATGTAGGCTGACATTC
Source organism: Serilophus lunatus (assembly GCA_013399895.1). Taxonomy (NCBI): domain Eukaryota; kingdom Metazoa; phylum Chordata; class Aves; order Passeriformes; family Eurylaimidae; genus Serilophus; species Serilophus lunatus. The sequence continues at coordinate 333,641 of VXBA01006127.1, read as the reverse complement.
TTCTCACATCCTAGAAAATAAGTAATTTGCTGTTAATTTCACTGCTGTTTTTCATTAATTCTGAGTAGTACTTGGCAGGGTGGATTCTGAATGGATTCTGAATTGGTGGGAGGGGTGGTGATGATATTTCAGTAAAAGTTCTTCTTTTCTCCAATCCAGTGACTTTAAAGGTATCTAGAAGAAGTGATTGGCTGACAGAAGGATGTCCTGAAAACTTAATTTTACTAGAAATGCTCTATCAAACTGCAGTTTTCTAGACCTCCTCCCTTAAATAAACCAGTTTTCTGGCATGAAAAATGTTTGGAATCTCACTCTTTCAGGACTGTCTTCAGAGTATCAGGAGCTCTGACTAGGCCATAGTAACTAATGCCTGAAAGTACTTTTAAAAAAATTAACAGAAGAAAAATAAATTACATGCAGATCTCAAGACAGGCTTTATAGACTTCAACTGTTTAGATTTAGATTGGTGAGATTTAACAGAAAATGGTAAATACTGGGTTTTTTTGAAGATTATAAGATAGTATTACAGGCAACTTGTATTTATTAAATATGGAAGTAAATATAGAGTATTTTAATGTTCCAGCATGATCCTGATTGAATTTGAACCTGAGTACATATATGCTATCTACCAAAAACTCTCTTACAATCTCAGCTTCAATTGATGTATTCATATTTTTGGTCGCTCCTTCAAAATTTTTACATCCTGACTTCTGCTGTTTTCAGCTATGGGGCTGAGGACCATGAAGGTTGTTACTGAGACTGACTCTTCTGCTTTTTAGCAAATGTTCTTCCTTTTTGTGTCACTGTAATGTTTTAATGCCAAGTTCTCCCTTCACTACATTAGTTTTGAACAGTTTGCAGGCAAAGTCAATCTTGTTTTCATGACTCAGAAAGTAATTTTTAAGGTTCCACTGCTGAGCATACTAAGTGTAAGTCATATTCTTTACGTGACTTTTCTGCTTTTGTTTCCTTTTTTCTTTTTTTTTTTTCTTTTTAAATTTTAGCCAGGATGACTTCTTAGAATGCAGCTTTATGTCTATCAGCACTTCAGAATAAGATAAAAGAGAGATAAGAGAGAGTTCTTAGAATCTTATTTGCTAGACCTCTTCGACTGTACTTTATTCATTTTGGCTCTGGTGAATATGATACCACTGTGATTCCCAACTATTACACACTAGTCTAGTGATTACATCACTGAACCAGTGATGTATACAATATATATATACACTAATTCTGCTCTTAAACTATACACTCAGGGGTGGAACCCTGGGTCTAGGTGCACCTCAGCCTATGGTATCATGCTCCTGTGCTGTTTAGGTGTATATTCAGTCTGCATGTTCAAACCTTCCCTTCTGAAGTTGATCCAAAGGGCACAATTAGAGCATGCCTACATATAAATTCATACCCACAGACTGAGAAAACTGTAGAATACCTGCTTTTCTTCTTCATTAAGAGCTCTAAACACCCAGTTTTATTGCTAATTGAAGATCTGATATATAAGCACTTAAGAGAAAGTAATTCAGATATATAATTTCCCCTTATTGCCCTTTTCCTACTGATTGCCATTGACGTCACAGAAATCAGCATGCAGTCTCTCATGAATCCCTAAATAAGTGTCTAATTGTCTTTCTTTGGCCACTCTCCATGCCAGAGCAGGACACCTTATCCAGCCATTTGACGCTCAAGTGACTTTTTTGACAGACAGACTTTATTGACTACCTGTCCTGGTGCCACTGCAGAGGATTGGTAGCTCCTGTTTTGGTACTAGGCTGAGTGCCAGAAACTGAAACAGAAGTGTAGAAAGAGAAGTGCTATCTCTGGTGCTTTAAAGTTCTTGATGGTTTTTTTCCCCATAAAATTGCATTTACTGCACACACACAGGTAGAGCCTGGCATTCATTAACTAATTTAGAGTCACTCCTTTAAAATGATCATCAGCATGGCATGTGGTGGGGACCAGGCTTTGCTTTGTGAGGTGAGAAACCTGCCTCTGATACCTTGATTAAAGTAAGAAGGCTTAGGGAAGGAAGAGGAATGGAGACAATAGTAAAATGATTACAAATAAAATTATTTTGTGAGCTTCCTCATGTTACAAAAATCTTCTGAGTTCTAATTAAAATGTGACCTAGCAGCAAACCTGAGTACTTCCATCTGTAGGGGTCAATTGGAACATGACTCTCAGATGCCAGGGCAGGAGTGGAATACTGGCCAAGTAACGCACTTGCTTGCTGGCTTTCATTTCTTCACTTCTTTTTTTTTTTTTTATTTAACATAGTTATATTGGGAATTATTTAAAATGTCTTCTACACTTTTATTTCTTAGAAAGGCAGGTAGTGGAGAAAGCTGCCGGCATGTTCAAGCTGAAAAAGGTTATTAGCAGCAGACAAATACAGAGGCTTTAGGGAGAATTTCTGTATCTCTTGCCTCATGCTATCCGTATCTCATCCTTCATCTTGCCTTTCATTCTGGAAAAGCACACACTAGTTTAATATAGCCTAATAGTTTTCCTTTCTAGTATCTTCTATTTCTCTTTTGTGCTTTCAGTAGATTCAAGGATCAAGGCCTAGATATTTCTTTTAGGTTGTTGAACTTCAGTGAATAAGAACAAAAATGAACAAAGCCAACATACTTTTCATAAGTGATAGCCAACAGAAAACTTCCTCTGGCTGAAAAGTTCAAAGACTGTGTTTTCAGAGAGAGAGGATCCTAGCTTTCCTATCATGCCTTTCTGGATAAATATTTTGTTCTATTGGAACAGAAAGAAGTAGCTGTGAGTGAGTTTGCAGCCAAATCCTTCAGTTAAGGATGTGTTTTATTATTATCCTGTGCAAGTGTGTCTGGAATGGCTGTGGTTGGATAGAGGGATAAGAGTACAGGAAGAAAGCGGAAAGAGCAGGAGGGAAAGAGGGAAGGAATCAAAGAGAAAAGGAAACAGTAAAAATGGTAGGGAGGAAAGAGAGAAAGAGAGAGAGAGGGAAAGAGAAAATACAAAACATTAGAAAGGGGTATTTAATGCTACTTTGATTTATTTTCATGGAAAAATCAATCCAGTCCCCTCTTTTTCCTGAAACAATTCTTCCATCTTCTTCCTGAGGCAAGAAAAACCAGTTGTTGATCTTTCCAACTAAAAATTTGCCTCTAGTTCAAACTGTGACATTGAAAAGATTTATCTAGTTGGGGGTTTTTTGTCCTTTTTCAATATGTTCTATAAGCAAGTCAACATTTGTTTTGCTTTTCTTTTTCTCACTGCCTAATGCCAGAAGTTTTCAACATCTTAATGGGTCCTTTCTTGAGCAGACATGTGTAATTCAGGTTCTGAATCAGCAAGTTCATCGACTTAATGCATATTCTCAGGTTCATCCCATGCAGCAAAACCCTGAAACTTCCTAGGCCATCTGCTGATGAGTCAGAGCCACACATCTCCATGAGCCATATCAGAAGTTCAAATTATTCAGATCAATGTACTTAATTTTATATTTTTCTAAACAGAAACATGCATGTTAAAAAAAATAAAAGAAAGAAATTCATTTTCTTTGTATCAAGATTTAAATTATCCTGGAGACATTTACTTAACAGAATACATACTCTAATATTTCTCCTTTTGAAATTGCATGGGGAAAATGAGACATAAAAGATGTTTCTGCTGGCACAGGTCTGTCCCTTCTTAATTCCATGGTAAAATCTACACTGACTTCAAGAGGAGTTATGGAAGCAACACAAAACATCTTTGAGAATTTTACCTGAAAATACAGACGTCCAAGGGATTTTAGTTAAATATGACAGCACAGCACACAGGTGTACTTTGGTAATAAAATCTGCAGTTCCAAGTTAGGTGTCTGTTTCCTTACAGATTGTACAGAAAAGACAGAATCCACAAAGACACGCTAGGCAGGGAATCACTTTGGGAAATGTGGAGATATAAACATATGCCTTAAACCTTCTCCCTGTTCTCTAACTTACTTTTAAATTAGAGGAGATGCTGTCATCCACTTGGGATTCCATGAATCTAAAATCCTGAGTTACATCTTTTTACTCCCTAATGAAAGGGGTTTCCTCTTCTAGCTTTTGGATAATAAAGGGCCTAAGAAATGCACATTTAGTTTTCTTTGCGACATGGAACTCCAATCTCCCACCTGCTAAAGGAGTGTGTGTTCTCCCTAGCCGTAGCTTTCCTGGATAATTAAGTAATCACTGCAACAGACAGAAAGGGAGTAGTACTTGATAGTCAACCCCCCTCCCCATGAGAAAAAAGAAGCTGGGTTCCAGTTCGTGAACCAGTGTATGTATTTAATACTAAGTAATCATTACAGCAGTGACTGGAATCCAGATCTCCCTTTTTCCCAGGTGACTGCCTTAAGTACCAGACTCTTTCTTTCTTCTGAGAAGCTTGTTCTTTCACTAGCTTAATGAATATTTAATCACTCTCTGTGAAGTGGAACATCACATCTTGGAAGGGGAAGCTGTGTGCAGCAAACCCCAGAAAATCTACTAGCCTGATGCTTAGAACATTTTGGTGAGAGATGCATTTTCAAATCTCTAGTAAAATAGAATGAATAGAATTGAGATTTTTTATGTTTAAATTAAAACTAGTTCAGACTAAACTTAAAGCACATACTCTTTTCTACTTTCATGCAGCAAATCCTGAAGGCCTTGGCTTCCTCTATTCATCATTCAGGCCAAAGAACTTGGCAAGGTACATCAGGAGTTAAACCTATTCCTATCATATTGCATATACAATAAACGTGTTGGATAAAATAATGTCAAATCCATAGGCACCTGTTACTCATCTTGTAGATCGGGATTTAGGCAGTTATCAGATTGTCCAGAAGCAGATTTTAGACCCTTGGATAATTTTAATAATGAAATGCTGACTGCTTGGGCACAGACTCAAAGAGTTATATCATCTCCTAATTCCCTTTTAGTAGCTAGGAAAATTAAGAACATTAATTAGGCAGTCAGACTGCCTAAATTGGGTGCTTAGGCTTCCTAATTGATTAGTGGAGAGAGCTAGGTACCAAAGAGCAGTTCAGAGACTTTGCCCACTGGGACCAGACATGCGTAAAGATAGCTGTTACGAACCATTAGCCACAGAATTTGGCTGCATCATTGCCTCCCTCTGAAGTTTAGACATTGACATTAGGAGTTTCATCCAGTTGCCTATATACAGGCATCTCGAGATGTAAACGTGTGTAAGGTAGCCCTTCAGCTTCCTTTCAACTGACACTCCAGGTCTCAATTCCGTGTTACGTCCACCAGCTCTGCAGATAGATAAACCTTGAAGTAGCTCTATGGCCTTATTCATGGACAACTGAATCAAACCTCAAGTAAAAGATTGAACAACAGACTGTAGTAGTGTAAATTTGAGTCTGTATGTATGCGCATACTAGTTAGGTAGTTGTGTAAGTGAATGGAGATTATGGATATGATCTCTACTTGAGACATGGGTGTACCTCTGGATCTATGTCATATTCAAGAGTCCTCATCTTGAATAAACTAGATTATCTGAAATAACACTTGGAGCCAACAAGTGGAAAATTTAATCTTGCCTTCAACCAATACAGACAGCAGAGTCCAGAGAACTATTCATGTGATCAAATACAGCAATAATCCAGTGTGCTTTACTGAGAATAACTTCTTGAAAGAATAGGATTCATGTAACAGCTGCAATCAGCTATAAAGGAATAACACCTTCCAACAAAGAAGCAAGGCAGACCTAAGGAACTACATATAGCTCAAACCTGGTGGGTAGACATCTCTACTGAAGGAAGGAAACTAAGGAAGTGAGCTAACAAATACTATTAGGAAAATGTGTGTCTATTTTATGTAATTATTGAGTAAATTTATGAAGACTACCAATGGAAAAGACTAGACTGAAGCATTCCCAAAAAGCAACCCACTTAGGCTAGCATCTCTTTGCAATCCTGGTGACTATGACCAATGACTAATGAGCGTTATACAGTTTTCCATCCCTAACAGGAGAGAACAAAAGGCCTTTAATCCCTGATGATGTGACAGTGTAAAAAATAGGATATCCCTTGAGACCTTGTAGTAGGTGACGTTCAAGTCATCTCAAGTTGCAACAGTCCTGAACCCAAATCCTGAGCAAGTATCCTAGACTTTCCTAGAGAAAACACCAGGATCAACTCCAATTGTGTTTTAATAGACATACTTAACACCTGTAAGCCATTAAGGCTCCTCATTTAGAGGGTATGGCATTAATACACTGTTGGTTTTGGAGCTGGAGATCTATTAATTTATGGTCCTAAATACTAATTTAGTTACCCTGCTTTTCTATGAAATTCAGAGGAAGAATAGGATTTAGAAACTTAAATATTTTGTGGGTCTTCCAGGATGAACTGGCAACTGAGCAGAAGATTGGAGCATTAGGTTTTGGACTTGGGTCCCAAAGGTAAAATTCAGCTCTGCCTGTGACTGGACAAGGTATTCTAGATTCCCTTTATCATTGACAAAGAGAACTTCCAGGAAGCAAGTCATCTGTCCATAAAAATCAATGTCTGCTTAGGTCAGTGAGGAATTCCTTTTCCTAAATATAACATCTAATTCCATTCCAGATGGCATAAGATATCGTGCATGGCCTTGGTAAGTCAAGTATATAAGTCCTCGTTTGATTCTGCCAGTCCAACATTCAATATAGATACCTTGGTTACTCTACCACCTCTGCAACGGCACTTGGCAACTCAGTAAGAAAAAATAACCAAGCTCTTTGAATATCCTGATCCGATGAAAAGAGTCGCATGCCTCTATTCTGTCTGAGATTTCCACATTATCATTTATGAAAGGCATTTGGAGGTCTGGAACAGCAAAATTTTTAGCAGTACCACTTAGTGCGACAGAGGAAGGACCATTCCTGTGAAAAATAAAGCCATCTGTACTTCATTGCTAAAAACTCGCTCTTAAGTAATTTTAGCTGTCCTAGAAAGCTACTTTAAAAGGGAAACAAAAATCATCTGTATTCTCATTAATTATTAATACTGAAATGTAAACCATAAAAACACATAGTTTTACCTTAAGCAAACAATGTTGCACTTTTTTCACCTTTGTGTTAAATATACAATATTATTATGGATAAACAACTACTATAAATATTTTAAAACAAACCAGTTATAAAACAATGTATTTTTGTGTACTATTTTGTCATACCTTTAAAAATAGATAGAAATAAAAAAGTATATTATGCATAAAAGTGATACATAAAGGAATCTCTAGAAAAACTAGATCAAAGTTGAGGTTTATATGTTGTGTCTTTCTTGTTTAGTATGAATATCCATTATACAGGCAAAAGAAAGTAAAAGATATCCCTTATTACCCTTTTTTTTGTTTTTTGTGAGCATGGTGTTTAGAAGTGATGGGTAGGAACCTGTTCTTGTTTCAAAACTTCAGCTCCTTTTTAAAGTGTTTGTTTCTGAAGATATTTTCATTGCTTTTGTTGTTAAAACTCTTTCTATCAATACATATTAAATATGTTTTACAAATAGTGTGATTCAACTAATAGTCGTCATAAGGTTCAACTAATAATTGTTATAACTCTTGTTTACAACAGCAGTGTGTCAGGGAATAGTAAATACTCACCTGTAACTGCCACCAATCTAGCTGTTGTTTGAAAGTCTGAAAAGGTGGTCTTCTCAGATTCCAACAGAGCTAGTGACTTGGGAAACTTCTTCAACAGAAGAAGCAGATTTTGCCTTTAAATTTTCTCCTCTGAAGAAGTTTTGATATTGTTGCTCTTCCAAATGAACGTGTTTAAGACCCTGCACTGCTTCTGGGTCCTGAAGCCATATAAATGCACACGTATGTGTATTAGTGTATGCATACATCACTTCTGTGTTGTTTGTACAATATACTCTGGCCTGCATTTTTTATGGTCAGATGACTATTGAAATCACATAAATATTTTACAGCAGGAAAAGGATTCATTCTCCCTAGCTGTAACCCTCTAAAAAAGAAGAGAAATGGGTACCTCCAAGGAGTGATTCATCTATCTAACATGAGATACTTGTTCAGAGGTGGCCTAAATTCCCATGAGGTGTTTACATTTCTACATTGATTCCAAAGAGACTTTGAACAAACAGTTCAGGTTCATTTTTTTAATGTCTAAAACCAGCTGAGGGGAATTTCACCCTAATTAATTGTTCTGTCCCAAAGGAAGAAGTCAGTATAACTGTATCTACACAAAAGTAATTGATGATATCCATGTAGCCCGTGTAGTGTAACGGAAGATTAATAATGCTCTTATACCATTCTCTGTTGTTGCTTCCTCACTACCTCTCTGTGGGAGCTACCTATCATGGATAACTATTTCAGCTACCTTTCCTTTCCTCCATATACCCGTGACAGGAAATTGCCTCTGACTCTCAGGCCTAGTGGCACAGCACCGTCTTGACCAGGACCAACGCCCTTACATTGGCAGCATGTGCACAGCCTTGCGCTCAGCCCTTGGTCTTACCTAGGCCTTCTGCTGTGATCATGCAGACTTAGGTTTTAGAGAAGGAAGAGCAGAAGGGAAGGCAGACTGTATTTAAAATCTGAAATTACATGAAAGAGGCTCACTGGAGTAATTTCTAAGAGTAGAAAGTATAAGTAAGTTAAAAAAATTAAAAAGCAGCTAGAGTCATACAAAATAAATTTTCCTATTGACTATGGAGAATAGAGGTCACTTCCTCTTTTTACTCATCTCGTCTCCTATCCTCTTTACCCTTAAAGTAAAGAAATCAAGCTGGAACTCTGAGAAGGCAATAAGAATTTCTAGCCCAACCTACCAATCTGCTGTTGTTCCTTCCGCATGAATATGAAGTCATTCTCACTTTCACACACCCGCAACCAAACCAAATTCCTGAATGAATGGACTCCCTATATTCCCATGGTCTTTTAAAACACACCTGAAAGTCATGTAGACCTGGGCCACAAAGGCTGAGCTGAGGATGTACAACTCTCCAGGGCTGCTTAGCTAGCTGAGGCTTTCTGTCTGTGCTAATGCCAGTGAAAAGGATAGACACATTTGGAGAGCTGTCCAGCTCTGCTATCACAATCAGTTGTTTTCAGGTGAAATAAGTCTCCATTCAGAAATGCCTACCTCTCTATTCATGAACAATACCGGAAGTCTAACTGTATTCTTAGGCAATTTGTCTCTTTTATTGCAGGTGAGATGAATGTACTACTTTCTTTGGTCACAAGGTTTGCTCTGTAATGACTGTTAAATATAGAGCTGCCACCCAGCATGACAGATGTGCATATGAAATCAGTAAACACGTGAATTTCATCAGATTCACATTTGGACCATTAATTACAGCAGGTACCTTGAGGTCTGCTCTCTGCAGGTGCCTTAGTAGTGGTGGTAATCACATTTATCCTGATAGTAAGAAATACTTACTGGGTCATAAAAAAGCCCCCATTGCTGAACAGTGCCAGCCATGGGCACACCACACAGTAAAGAAGAACAGTAAAAGATATAGATGATATACGGGATGACATCAAATACAATGTTTCTTCTATAAAGAAGGAAGAGGTTGGATAAGAAGACTAAACTGAGGTGAATGGAGTATGCTATGCAGAAAATCAATGTTAGTTGAAGGGACTGAGGGTCAGATAGGGAGGGTCATCATTATGTCATATCTACACAGTAACACAAACATTTTCTGGAGATCAGTATGCATTCCATGTCCACATGCAGCTTTTAAATGGAATATGGACGAAAACTCCTTCTTGGTGGTGTTGATTATTGCCACTAGAGATTGTATGGAGATCATCAAGCTCATTTCACTTCAGGTTATGGAATGGACTAAAGTTCAGGTCTTCAAGAGGAAAAGCTAATTTTTTAGCCACTAAGCTAAAGAAGTAGTATCTTCATATATATATATGAAACAACTGTGAAAGGAAAGATTGTGCAACAACTAGAAGTACACTGTAAATATCCAGGTTACCAAAAGTCACAGAGCAGCCTTTCCAACAATCTGAAGTGGTGATAGAAAGAGTAATACAGAATTTTAATTGACACAGCAATCATTAACTCTATACCCTCACTTTGATTTGCATTAAAGAAGCAGTTGACTGTATTTTTGTGTTCATTGTTTTTACCCTACCAAAACCACTTAACAGGTTAGCAAGTTTTCTGTCTGTAAGTATACATGTGCATATGTGTGTCCACCTCCTTGTTTGTGAATGCATGTTTGGAAACATATATAATACTCTATGTATTTTATCATATGTAATACAGCTGTTAGTCCTGTCTCTCCTATATTCTGTGGCTTGTCCTATCCCTTATAGAGGAGCCCTTGTAAAGCTAGAGATTGTTAGAATGTTTGAGTCCACATAAACCAGTGATTAATCACATTATTTTTCAGTGAGAATGATTTGAAGTCCTGCAGTGGGCAGGCAGTTTTAACTGGAAAATCAGAAAAGGCTATATAATTCTGAAGTAAGTAGTCAGGAAGGAAGTATCAGGGAATCATTAGGGTGGTTAAGAAAAAATAAACAGAAAACAAGTAACAGAAAAAGCAAGGATAAAATTAAACAGTAATGATGATTTATAGTAAGATACTCTGAGACATGACAGAAGTCTCAGTACACCAAAAGGAAAATCTTGTTTGCTCAAATTATTTGTTTCTTCTGTCTAATGAATGTAATTCTAATATACAAGTGATAACACTGGCATTTCTTTGAAATGTTGATTCAGTTTAATTATGAAAATCACCAAGGTATTTTCTGGCTGCTGCATCACTCCCTGTACTAAGATTAATCACATCAACATCATTCATTTAATCTTCAAAGAGTAAGCAGTTGTCCACAAAAGCCTTCAAATAGCTTCATTAGTGCAATTTTTCAGACTCAAACACTTATCTGGCAGCATATGATTGAGAGTAAGGAAGGTCATTATATTCATCTGTTTCCTAATCCAACTTATTTTTTTAATGTTTCTATATTTTTTGTGGATAAGTTTAAGCTCCACATTCTCATCCTTTATTATGGACAACCAAACCACATGCAGTTCAAATACAGATAAAATGCTTGGTGGCTAGCATGATTTACTCATTTTGCGATGGGATGAATTAGAACCAGAATTCGCTCCTCTCCGGAGGCCAGCACTGATTTAACATACAGATTGTTTTTTTCACCAGTCATGAGCACAAAAGACCTTAAGATGTGTTTGCTTAAACATGCAAACAGAGTTAAAAAGGTGAGACACAGAGCAATGTGCCTAATGTTTTCAATGTCAGACTGAGACCTATTAACAATGTTTTAGAGAATAAAAATAATTCCAATCTCTCGCTATTATTAATATTTAATTACATGCTAAGAGCATCATACTCTTCAGTCTCCTATGGATGCTGAAAAGACCTTCCTGTATTTTACATTACGTAAAACTTCTCTGGCACAAGCCTGTGCATTTTCAAAAACTTATGATGCTCAGCACCTAATTAGCTGATATTGGGTCACAGTCTTTGAGTAGTTTAAATTTTTTAAAAATGTAGCATTGCAACACAACATATTCACACCGAGTGTAACAGCTCACTACCAAGATGGCAATGATAGCCTGGTCAGATACAATACTTGCATAGTGCTAAAATAGCCACTGATCAAAATGTGCTTAGTCCTATTATTGAAAACTAAAGCCTGAAGGTTTAGTTTTGAATCTTTAAAAAACAAAGACTTTATTAAAGTTTCTGCTAACATATTTGCCTGCAGCTGTCAGTAGATTTTGCAAAAAAATCCATCTATCAGAAAAAGGGAAGCCTTGAGATATTGGGCAGTGAATGTATTTTTTTTAAAATATAGACCATTTAAATTACTATAAATTATAAAAAGAGCTATTAAAATGAATGGAAAATGTCCTTCTATTTAATTTTAGGTGAGGTAAAAATCGATTTTGCATTCAAAAGGAAAATTTGGGCAGAAATTCACAAAAATGTATCTTAAGACGCTGGTGAGTTGCCACAGTTGCAAATATGGCAATCATTCAGAGGCTCCCCAAAAGGATGTAAAGATGTGTGAACCACTGATATATTTGTTTTATTAACAAATGGATTTAGTTTAGAGAGAGGACCATAGGATATTCCAGTAGTGAGAAACCAATACATATGCTTCAGTTTTCGCTGTATTTCATGGAGCTATTCTCTTTCCTTTTCCTGGCATATAACAGTGCTCATGCTCCATCCTTGGTTTGCAGTGCCATCTAAAATAAATTGTTATATGACAGAGTATCATAAAACACAGACTCACATGCATGACTCTAACCTCTCAAACAATGTATAGGTGAGGCTTTTATAACCAAGAGTTCTATGCATAAGCAATGATTTTCTTTGTACGTAGAAAAAAATAAATAAGAGGAAAATCACTATTCTCAAAAGCCAATGGATAAGATAATACCTCACTTGCACCCTTTTGTAGATTCAGTGCAGAATGGAAAAAACATTAACTGGCACAATATCCACTCATAGCAGAGAAGTGTAAGATGTATCACAAGGTGAGTTTACAATACAGGCTTCAGTCTTTGAGGCGATTTCTGAAAACCAATGGACTATTTATGTCCTGGTGAGCACTTTGGCTACAGAAGAGTCATGACAGGGGACTCCTTACTCCTGACAAGAGATTAAGACATGCAAATCGGTTTTTTAAGAGTAGAGGTTAAGATGCAAGAAAGTCACAACAGCTGTAATACCTTCCATTGGCAAAGTAATATAGAAGCCACAAGAGTGTGTCTCCACTGGTATTAATCAGACGAGTCACCTGCATATTCCAAGCTGTGTTGATATCCCACCCTTAGTTTGAATTGTTAGACTCCATATACATTTATTGCTATTCCAATGTAACAGAACCTTCCTTGCAGGAACCGAGGGCCTCTTTGGTGGATTTTGTTTTGTTTTGCTGATTAAAATGTCGAGTTTGAGATTGGAGAACTGTACTTTTTAAAACCTTTCCATGAATTCCTTTCAGATCTTGTCTCTGGATCTTGGCAGTATGAGGCCCATAATTTCAAACTGTGAACAACAGAGGGAATGACCAGATTCATCCTGCAATTTGTCCCACTTCACTGGAATACTTAGAAATTCTTATGCAAAGTAAGCTTACTTCTGCCTCTACCTTCCCTCTGCAGGACATGGTGGAGTGGGGGGATACCTGTTTCTCTATATACTTTAAATAGGAATCTTTATGAAAAAGAGAAGCTCTATAACCCTAGAATCATTCCAACCACAGAGTCATCTGCACTCATGGTTCAGTACTAAAATCAGAATGTTTCTAATAGCTTAGCCCTAAAGGGATATACTCCTTAGGTGACATATAAGCTCTCCTTTTCACTTCTCTTTTTCATTCAGATGGTGTTATCCTGGTGTTATCAAATTGGTCTTGCTGTGACAAGTGTTGGTACTGTATTCTACTGTTCTTTACTCTCAAATCTCAGTTTCCCTAATTACACATTACTTCTCTGAAAACTATGAATTATATAATAAGCTTAACCAAGACATATGCTGCAAGTACTCCTTCAGTTATCAGGCAAAGATGGAAAAATAGAATTAATCACAGGAAAAGCATTTTCAGTTGATCTGCCTCACTGTGTCCATTTACAAGGCATTAATTTATGTTGGTTGCTTTTAATTTTAACAATAAATTCAATTCTGTTTTTAAAGTGGGAACAGGTCCCTGAGTAAGTGTCAATATGTAAGACAAATAAAAAATCAATTAAAGATGTATTTATATAAAGTAAGAGAGAAATAATCTGTAACCTTTAAAGATGACCATAAATACAAACATATTTAGATCAGCCACTGAAAGTGAAGTGGGATTCATCTCTCCAAGGGTCATGATCTGCCTTTTTTTTATATTAAGAACACACAAGTTTTCAATCAAAATTGGTACCAAGTGAAAAACCTTATTCATAGAGCACAAAGAGGTAGAGATTCACCTTTCTGACCACCTTCTTTCCTGTCTTCTATATATCCTCATAAAATATTTACTCTGCTTCTGAATGACCACTCTGATTATCCTTAGACTCCTTTTCAAATTCCCTGATGATGTCATGGAAATGTTAAACCCATTATGCTAAGCTAGGACCTCCATCTACTGTGACCTCTTGGCACTAACTTCTGAGGACAGCATGATACTTTTGCATAAAAGTTAGTCTTCCTTCAGATCATCAATAGATAGACACAGCACTTCAATCAACACCACTAAAAGTTAAGCGAGGCCACACAAAAAGTCAAAATCCATTTTGTGCTTACAATAAAGAGATTAAAATGTCTATTAAAATGTACAATTATTTTCTATTGGAAAATAAGCATTTATATTATTTCATGAGTCCACCCCACAGGTAATACATGGCATTCCTTTTTATTAAGGTAGTAGGGAAGTGATTACGGACGAGCACTCTGCTCTAATTATCTTTAATGTAGTGTTTCAAATTGATCATGCATAATGCAATTAGAAATCATAATTAAATTAATTTATATTGATTTAAGCCTTTATAAGTTGTTAATAACCATGACCCATTACATTAATTCCTACAAGCCGACATTAAAATTTCCACTGTGCTGAAATATTTCCTTTCTCCCCTTCCTTGTGTCGGGCGCTCCTGCAGGAGCTCGCAGGCGATGACTGTCAGGGCACGCTCCCGGCGCGACAGGGTGCTGGGGAATGAATCGATAGCTGGCTTTAATGCGGGAATAATGACCACTGCCCGGGCTGACAGCCGCCCCTTAGATTTCCATGGAGACGGAAAGACCCCAGCAGCCGCCCAAGGGGAAAACTCGAGGGCTGGGCGTCGGAAAAGTGAGAGGGGGGGAGTGTGTGGGGTGTTTACCGAAGGAGACGAGCCCTCTCCCCACCCCTCCCCAAAAGCGGCTGATGCCGGAGCTCCCCGCTCCGGAGGGAGGGTCCCAGGGTGATGGGGCTTCCCCAGGCGGGGGAGTCAGCGGGACCCCGCGGAGGCCCGTGTGGGAGGCTCGGGCCCGGGCTGGGGCGCAGGAGGTGCCGGCGGGGCGTGGGAGCACCGCGGCTGCCGGGGGCGTGGGGCTGTGGCTGGAGCCGGCCTCCTGCCCGAAGGAAAGCTCCCAATCCTCCCCTCCCCTGACAGGGACCTTGCTCCGTCCCATCCTCCCGTTCCCATTCCCCCTTCCGCAAAAGCTGGCGTGAAAGTTATTTCCCCTCAAATCCAGTTAAACTTGTGCAGCGTGGCCCCCTTTTCGGAAGAATCATGCATAAAAACAGGGAGCAAAACTTCCAGAGCAGGTTGTCATGGGCTGGGCAGCGCTCTCGACCGGGTGTACTTCCACACCACCCCTGTAAAACACCTTTCCATCAGATACGAACTCTCCTGTGCCAAAATAAGTTTCTCAGTGGTAAAGATGCCCGGCTATAATAAAATCTTACAGCAGGGACTGACTGTCACAGATAATTTAAGAAAATAATTTATGCTTAAATATTTCCTTTAAAATAAATGTGGAGTTTGCAAATCTGAATTTGATTTGAGAGGCATGAATTCTATTATATGTACAATTTAATCACGGGGTATTTAAAATAGACATTTCCATCTAAAATCCAATCAGAAATCAACACAGTACCTCGAGGCATTAAGATGATCATCTCCATTTTGCATTTGTAAACTGGTAGAAATAAATGTGACTTGTGGATACCAAGAGGTCAAGTACGGCTGCTCAAATATTTTTCTTACAAAATGACGGATTTATTAGACAAATAAGTGGCCCGGCTGATGCAAAACCCCCAGTGATTGAATTTTGACGTTGAGTCAACAACAACTCGAACTACATCAGTGCTCCAAGATTTAGTTATGATGGTAGAGATTACTGAACAAATAGGAGGCAGAAATGAATACAGATTTCCTAGGATCTGCCCCTGGCACCCTCTTCTTGACATTCCCCTCCATATGCCATCCCTATTCACAGTGTGTTCTAATTAAAGGACCGGGCTATGTCTTCTAATTTTACAAGAACTTTTAAATAATTAGTCTGGTGTGTGTTAAAAGGGACAGCTTCAGACATAAGGGGATTTCAGTCCCTTTAGGATCTCTCCCCGGCTTTGCAGTTATCACAGCCCCCTCCATGAGGAAGGGTGGAAAATGCCTCTGATTTGATTGCAGAATGATACGAACCCTGATCAAACTGCCCTATGCAAACACAGTCGTTCTCAGTTCGTTTCCAGCCTATTCAAAGAGAATAGTTAAGGGATGGGAGGGCGGAGGATGGGAGAAGTGTTTGGGATTTTGGAGCGGGGGGGGGGTCCTTCTCAGTAGAAAATATGTTGATGTTGAGGATTCAGCATTCCCGGAAAAATCCCAAGGATTCCAATCGCCTGTAAAACAAGGTTGGGCTGCAGCCTCCACAGCCTCGACAGCAGAATTTTTACCACGCTGAACCTGCCCCCTCCTTCATTTTCCCCTCCCTCGCTCCTTTCCTCCACCCCGCCTCCCACCCTACAGGTGTGCGTATCTGAGCGAGTCCCCCAGTCTGAGCGCTGTTAGTCGGCAGGGAGCAAGGCGTGTGCCGGAAAGCCTGCGTGAGCTGGGCGAAAGCGGTGTTATTCTTGCTTGATTTCTTCAGCGCTTTGGAGCGTTACTTTTACTTGCTAATCACGAAGGGGCGCTTAAATAATTGAGAGTACGTTTAAGCATAAAGCAGTCGGTTTCTAATCTTTTCAGGGGAAAAGGGACTAATCTGCACCTGCTGTGAGAGCCCTTTTTTTATTTATTCTGTATATTACTTCCACTCCAAGCTGGACCTGATGGCTCCAATTACAGTTGAGCCTTGCAGAACCCACACCCTCCCTTTTGCAGCCCCTTTTTCTGCTCCCCTCTTCTCCACGACTATAAACTTTTCCTTGACAGAGAAGAGGGAGCAGGGGGATCCTACCAGACAGCATTTAGCTGAGATTATAATTTATTTATTTTTTAAGAGAAGCGCTTCAGAATTCCCAAGCTCTCCAAATTTGCCTTTTTTTTTCTATTACTTCTACTGTCTCGTATGCATATTTGTAGAAAAGAGAAGCATACACTGGCTGCCACAGTGATCTTGATTATTTTTTAATAGGGCATAGTTGAGAAGGGAGTTTTAACATAGATTTTCTCCTATTTAACATTTGTGAAGAAATTATGTAAGAAACCTTTCTTTCACTACCTATTTTCACTGCCGAGTTTATACGTTAGTTAGAGGCTTCTCAGAGTATTGCCAAAGTTAATTCCAGATTTTTATTTCTATAACCTACTTAGGATGCAAAAAAATAAAAAAAAAAATCCCGTCAAATTAAAGTGAGTCCTCCTGTCTTTCCTGCTCCCAGCAAATAACTTGCAGCACCTAATAAATCCAGATGGAGTTCCTCATATAGCCCGATGCAGAAATAATTATTGTCCTGGCTTGTTTCATGTCAGAGGCCTCTTTGGCTCATCTGTCATGAAACCAATTTCACTTTATTTACATCCATTTGCTAGTTTAATTACTGTGCTGATGAATAGCCTGAAGGAATTAAGTTACGAGTCTTTGGAAACCTAAAACGACAGATATATGGGTTACCTTTTAAATAGAGGAAGGAAAATGATGGGTGGTGTGTGCACCAAAATTTAAAGGTAGTAAGAGTCTTTCCCTAGCTAGGTGAAAAAGCAGAATCAACTGACACTCAACCCGTGCATTTACCTCGGTCTTCGTGTAAAGTATTGCTTAGAAAGGCATTCATATTTTTGCATGTTGAATACAATCTGTATTAAAGAAAATGTTCCAGGAGACGGATGCCAGCTTTAGATCTAGGCACAGGTGCACTCATTAATTTTCCAGCCACTAAAAGGGGGAAAAATTTTAGAAAGCAGGTCTCTCTTAAAGACAGATTTCAACATAAACTATGCACTTTACCATATAATACGTTTCAATAGGGTTATTCAATAGTGTTTGCAATTGCAGTAATTATCTCAAGCACTTCTCTCTAACTTGCATCTTGTGATGCCCCATACCAACAGAGGGAATTTCAACCTGCTAGGAGACCTTGTGCTTTTTATGTAAGCCTGCAAAAAACCCAGTTTATTCTTGTGTTATCTGTCCCTGCTGTAGCCCACGTTCTTTCCCTTTCTTCGGGTGTTTTTTTCCATCATTTGCAGCATATACGTGGATGTCATTTGGTCTGGAGGTCAGGGTAGGGACCTGCCCATTCACCCGCACAGTCCCTGCTGCAGGATCCTGACATAACCAACTGTTCCTGTATTCCCTTCCTCCGCCACTCAATAACTTTCCTGAGCCGCTGTAGCACTTTCTAACAATCTAGTATTTCAAAACTTTATGCAGCATGTACCTGAGCAAAAGATCAGTCTCTTTAATGCTCCTCCTCACCTATCATGAAGGGAAAAAAAAATAAATAAAAAATCAGGAGTCTCGGAAATAGATCGGGAGTGTCTATTGCCTGGGGTGCGCCTTCAATGCGTCGTATGAGGACTGGCCAGGAGGAGCCCGTGTGAGCATGTCAATTTTAACCCTGAAGAGAAAGTCCCTCCAAAACCCTATCCTCAAAACAAAGAGGAGAAATCAGACCAGAAAGTCCGTACATCTTCTGAGATGCTGAGCCTTGACGTTAAATACATCAAGGCATCTTTATTTGCCTGAAACACAAAATTTTAGGCGGGCCTGCCGGTGCCGTTTTGAAGGCTGCATGAAAAATTCACGTACATAAGGACTTCTGCACCACTTCCCTGCACATACTGCTTCTTCCCCTTCTCACTGTAATTTTGTGGATCTCAAGTGGGACAAACCTTCCCTGAAGAGATAACATGCGGCAATAGGTAATAGAGCGGATACAAGAGTGATGAGGACGGCCAGAGCTCTGGCTGCCTGTAGGGGAGATGATGTTTGGCTTGCTAGAATGGCCTTCCCCACAGAGGCACTCTCCGCAAGGAGAAGACTGAAGGGGCGGACAGAGACCCCCTTTGTCACAGAAGTTGAGTAGCGCTTTAAAACCAAGTCCTTTGCCAGGGGAAACGTGACACGTTTCCCCCCCTCCCCCACCTCAAATCTCGCTACCGGCTGACCTGAGCTGGTTACACGAGGGTATAAAAGAGCAGATCAAAAGAGAATTACAGCTGCCTGTTCGAGGTACTCCGGGTCTTTATATCTGAGAGAAATGAAAGGAGAAAGTGTACAGCAACATAGGGTGGGGTATGAAAAGCTCCCTTCCCCCGCCGCCTCTCTCCTCTTCCCTCTCTCCCTCTTTGATTAATAGATCCATGTGGCTAACGGCCTGACATATGGTGTGCGAAGCAGCTTGAGATGGTACCTCAGGCATACCCTACGGCCATTAACATATTACAGGCTTCTGTGCAGCCACAGACGGACAGAGAGAGAGTTAGTCAGTCAGTCAGACAGACAGACAGACAGACAGGCAGCCAGCCTCCCCCGGCCCCGCCGGAGCTCTCCGTGGTGCTGAAGCGCCGCCGCTCCGCCTGCGCGCAGCCCCGACCGCGGCGTCTCCGCCATGATAAGAGTTCAAAAAGCAGGAGTGCGCGCACAGGCAGATTTAAAAGTCCTGCGCCGCTTGAAAACTAAGAGGAGGAAAGAAACATCGACATTACTCCTTGTACATAATATAGAGAACTCTTTCCCCTTTTTTTTCCCCCTTTATCTAGGGGGAAATGGTATTGCTACATATATAAATCCTTCACCACTGAGTACACAAGAATTGCCTTGTGTGGAACCCGGTCGCATTTATAGTGCAGTGCCAGTCTGCAGTGCAGAAAAGACATTTCTGCAAATGACTCGAAAGTTAGGCAAATCGCGTCTGTTGCACCTGGCAGTGAGGGACAGATCTGGTGCTTGGAAGGAGAAATTATATTACACAAAAGAGTGGCTTAGAAGGCAGCAAAAACTAAGGTTTATTTAATGCATTTCAAGGGTTCTGACAGAAACATACATCATTCTCTGCACTTTGTCTTTTAGTTTCCTGTAGATAACTGCCCCGACTCTTTTGAACTTCGCTCTGGCTGTTTTGTTGAGAAAAAAATGCTAAGGCTAGATTAAACCTTTCAGGTAGCTTCATCTTCTGATTTCAGGAAAATAGTGTTAATAAGAAGCTTTGATGTTGTTTTACTTTCAGACTGTATGCCTTAAGGCAGAAAAACACTTAAAGGTACCTGGGAAAGTAAATTGCCAGAAGCGAAGAGCACCTCCCTTTCAAAATCCTGTAAGTACTCCCCTCACCTACATCAAACCGATCCTATGTAAAGCAGCGCTAGCTGTTTTGAGATTTCCTGGCTTTTGCAAATATCTCTCCTTTCAATGCACACACGACGACGTGTGCCCCTGTGTTTATGTGTGTGCACATTTCAGTATTGTCAGTTGCTAATGAAAATGAAGATTATAGGGTCAGGTACGGAAAGCTCATTGCTATAGCTGCTTTTTTATTATAATTCTTTTCTTTTTCCCTAATGAGAATGTAATATCCCGTGGGGAAAAGCCTCCTAGAGATTTGCAGTGAGGAGTAAAGCCGATGCAACGTGAAAAAAAAAAAAAAAAAAAAAAAAAAAAAAGAAGTGTAGACCTCCACCACGCTGAAGCAGCCCAGAATAAAAGTTTCACAACCTGTACGTACATTCGAGGGTTTCCTAGCTATTCCGCTAGTAACCTCCTCTGTTCTTTCGAGAGTCCAGCACACCAACATCACAGATCTCTTTCACACAATCAATACATTTTTGCATAGCACGAGTCTCTCCCACGCTCTCTTCTTCTCTTGCTCCCTCTCTATTTTGCTTTGCCTCTCGTCGGCGGACAGGGTTTCTACACGAGGCTTTTCTTTTAGGAAATTAGCGCCGACGACAGAGAGTCTCTAAAGCAAAACCTGCTTCCTCGCGTCAGAAATTTCACTGGAGCCCACTACAGCAACATTTCAAGCATGCGGTTCGATTTCAGGCAGACACAGCTTGTCTCTCTCCAGTTTCTCCTATCGCCCCCTCCCCTTCAATTCCTCTTAGAGCAGTGCTTTAATAAAGTCACATAAGTGATTGAAATTAACATAAATCATTATTAGTTATTAGGATTTGCTCTAAATTACTCTGTGAATATAACACCAAACCCCATCTGCCACTCCTGCTCTAGCAGCAATAGATTGCAGATAAAATAAATGTCCTTACCCCATTAGAATGTTCCTGTCTCTGTAGCCAAAAGCCAAACAAAAGCAATAAATACAGAGCTTTTTTCTCTCCACTATTCAGCTGTGACTGTTTTCATCAGCTCTTCCTCTAGAAAAGCTCAATAGCTGCCTGAAAATATTGCATTTTATATCACCAAAGGGCGATTAATATTGCATTAACTGTATTTAACATTTTTTAAGCGCGAGTAATCTGAAATGAGTAAGTTTCTGATACTAAATACAGGGGATGTCAGAGCTGGTGAAAACAGCTTAAAATATCTGTATAAACAGATTATTTGTTTCATACTTTGTATTTTTATAATGTTATGGTATAGTGTGCTCTGTTTGAAGTAGAAGAAGCCATGCTAATGGTCTGTTTAAAGTATTCTGACACTGTCTGGAGACATCCAAGTCTCTGCCTTCATTAAATGTTTATTGTCAACACTTCGGTGAAAAAAAAGTCTTGTGTAAGTGAATTTCCACTGCTGGATGCTGTCAACACTTTGTTTCATTCTGATCCGCGTGTACAAAAGTTTGTATACATTATGCTGAAGTGAAGGGAGGCAGAGATTTAGTGAGCTGTAATTAGTTACCAAACAAACTTTTGTTAGTAATTCGATTTACATAATGACCATAATCAAGGGCTAAGTTATGTATATCGGTGCCTCACATTCTTTCTGCACAGCCCGTAAGAAGATGTATTTATGTTGATATGCTATCCTCTTGTCAAGGAGCACCTTGTTTAAAACAGTAAAAAATAATGAAAAAAACAAACAAACAAACAAAAAAACCCCATCAAACACCATACCCACAGCTTTTACATCTTTTAGCTCTGGCTCACGATTTTAAATTGCTTTCTTCTACCCGGGCAACGGGTGAAAAACTGCCTCAGTCCTTCTCTGCAGCCCAGGGTTTGTAGTATGAGCCGGCTGTCTGCTCCCGCTGCTAGACCCGAGCTTGTGGCCGTTTGTCCCCGCACTCCCGGTTTGCCCCCGCACGGGGATTCGCCCCGTGATAGAGTCCGTGCGAGCGGGAGGCTAGGTCGGCATTCTCACCCAAGGAGGCACTTTGGAGACTTTTATGACTCGCTTGTGAAAAATCAGTGGGAAGTTAGAATTTATCTTCAACGTAGTAGGGCCGAGTGTCTTCTCAAAAAAAATCTTAAATTAATTTTTGATTTAAGCCTTTTGAATACCTCAGTCTTTAGAATTATTAACGTCTTACAACATTTTTTTTATTTAACTAATTTTAATTTTATATTGAAAAAGAAGGTGTTTAACCTTTTTTCCCCCAGAGTTAGAGGTGCTTTGGTGTACTTCGATAAGCAGGCTGAAGGAGTTAAAATGCAGTTCAAAGGAGGATTCCTGCTTTCCCAGAGGAGCTGTGACTCCTATTTGGGAAGCAGATTTTGCATGCACAGCTGTCCCTGGACGACCAGCCGCAGCGAGCTCCCGGGCAGGGCTTGGCTGGTGACACGGCCATAAATCTGCACCGGCGCAGAGACCAGGCTCCCCAGCCCCCTCTGCCCGCGTAAACACCGCGCTAAGTCCTCCTCAAAGTTGTATCTTAGACCAGCAAGCGGCAAGGGACCCCGCGGGGGAGCGCGACCATCTCCGCTCCCCACGGAGGGAGGAGGCTCGGTGGGGGCCCCGCACCGACTGATGCTGCCGTCGGTGGTGCGGAAGCAAAGGCGGAAAGTGATTGTCTCTGCCCGCGGGCGCTGCCTATCCCTGCCCGCCCCCACCTGCTGCCCACCCGCTCGGCAGAGGGACTGGGGCCCTCCAGTGCAGGACCGCTTTCTGCCACTGCTGTTCCTTCAAAGATTTATATGTGACACCTTATTTTAAATTAACTTTTGAGCCCTGGGTTTCATTCATCCATCCCTCCGCGCACCCATTCACCCGCCGCCACCCTATATATCTTGCTACGATGCGAAGAGACTTGCAGTTTGATCACGTCGGTCTTGTCTCTGGGACCCATATCTTCAGCTGACCTATATATTCATCCACTGCTTTTCCCCCAAATTGAACCGCTTCAGGTGCGAAGGGGTCGCAGAGGAGGGAAAAAAAGAAAAGCTTCCAAAAGCGGAAAAGGGAAGGAGGGGAAGCGCGCGGGGGGAGCGGGGGTGTCGTGCAGCACGCCTCCCATCAAGCTGTCTTGACAACAATTACTAAAGTTTTTAATTAGCCTCTTGTTATAATTCATTTTATTAATTTTCTAAATCTCAGCACATGAATTATTAACGGCGGCCCCGTAATTGTGTTTGCAGCGGCGCACGTGATGGCGGCGGCCCCGCCGCGCCGCGACTCTCCCCGCGTGGGTCCCCTCCGCGCCCCGGCTGGGGAAGGGGCCCGGGCAGCGGCGGGCACCACTATTTTATCAACTCTTAAATAAGATAATTACCGATAATCACACCCTTGTCTAGCAGGTGGGAACAGGTTCCCCAGCGGATTAGAATTCTGCTGCTGATCTTTTAAAAATCAATTAGGCTTGCCTCCGCTTTGGAATCAGCAGGTAAATATAATAAAGCTCTTTAAAAAAATAGGGCCGTCTGAAAAGCGAGATATAAATAACTGGAGGGATTTAAAATCGTTTGGGAAATGCCAGAATAACGCAGGGCACCACTGGCGGTATCAAGCTTTATGCGCTCGAGTCCGTCAGAGTTAAAATAATTATCTTTAGACAAATCTATTTCTCTTCGGAGGAAAGGGGGAACAAGGGGAGGCGGGGAGGGACGCACATAAACCATAAAGTCAGTGCTGTAGGACACTTCGTTCTCCTTCTGGGAAGCCTTTTTACTTGTTGAACCAGGACCGAATTAGTCTTAATATCACAGGAGAGTAAAAATCAATACAAACGTGGCAGTGGGTGTCTGTTACTCACTTATGATGGCCTAATCTAAGTTGAAAGCAAGCGCAGTCCAAGTGTTAGGCAGAAAAACCGGGAGCCAAAGGGGGTCTTGCGGACTTAGGACTGGAAAATCACACCAGGAAAACGGCGAGGTACCTCGGTTGTGGAGAAAAAGGCCATTAAAGCGACGGCAGCACCGAAGTGCTCCCGACAAGGGGCATAGGCTGGATGGAGTGCAGGAGTGGTTAGAGGTGGCAGCCGCCACCCGGGAGCGGCCTCGGCCCCTTTGCACGTGGGGAGCAGGGAGAATATCTGGGTTTTGTTGTTGTTGTTTGTTTTGTTTGTTTGTTTGTTTTTTTTTTTGTCACAAATTGCTCTTCTGTATGCAAGAGGCTGCCTACTGCTGTGGAATAAATGCAAACTTATTTTCTGCCTATTCGTCGTTTATCTTACTTTTTTCCTCCATTGCAAAAGTTTTAACATCTCTTAGTTTCGACCTTATAAACTTTTTCTTTCTTTTCTTTTCTTTTCTTTTCTTTTCTTTTCTTTTCTTTTCTTTTCTTTTCTTTTCTTTTCTTTTCTTTTCTTTTCTTATCTTTTCTTCTCATTCTCTTTCTCTCCCCTTCACTCTATTTTCATTCTTTTGATATTTTTTAATGAGGCATTTATTAAAAAGGCCTCACGAGAATTTTTTGGTTTTATGAGATATTCAGATTCATCTGAAAGAAAGCGGGATGTTCCGGTTTTGCACAGTTTCCTACCATGAAAAATAGGAAACTCTGCAAAGCTTTTATTTTCACCATCTGTTTTATTAACATACTACTTTTTCTTTGTACTCGATAAGGATTGTACTTATTACAAAAAAAAAAAAAAAAAAAAAAAAAAAAAAAAAAAAAAAAAAAAAAAAAAAAAAAAACAAAACAAAAAAAACCCCCAACTCCTCAGCTTTTCAATACATACATCGGTCATTACTGTATGATACAAATGTGGTATCGCTTGTAACATTTTAATCATTTAGGGAAGATTAAAAAGAAAACCCAGCATTTGTAATTATTTTTATTTGTTCATTCCTGACTCTCCAAAAAATGACATCCGGTAATACTTTTCTATAAAATAATATTTTTACAAATGCATTTATTAAAAATTCTGATGACATTTCAAGTTAATAACAACAGAAACAAGTTAATTTCCGGTGGACGAGATCTACCGTTTTTTTTAAAAATACCTTTAGTGCTTCTTTTTTAACATCAACAGTTGTTTAAAATCACAGCTTTTTTGAACGTATTATTCTTTTCTGAACATCACGTGTCTTGATTCACAGATTTACCGGCAAAATTAAAAAGATTTGGCTAAAATATGTCTACAGAAGAAATAATCCCAGCTATTAACTTTTTACATTTGGCATCTGATCTAGTCACAGGTCATCAGAAAATAGGAAGAGGTTCTTTGATCACTTGAAGCAGTAGGTGGCATCCTATACGTTCCTAATGAACAATTGCATTCACAACATAAGGAGAGATCAGTTTAGGATTTTCATATTTATTAACCCAAAATAAAAATAAAGTATCTTGTTACATAATTAAGTGCAATTAGGCCAGTCAGAACAACATATAAACCTGAAACCACCCAAGCTTTTCTCTTTATACATATTTTGTAGGTGCATAATCCTTTCCAGCACACTGAAAAGAAATACTTCAGAAGTCCTTCTTAAAATTTTACTTTGATTTATATTCTGCAGTTATAGAATAAACTTCAAGAAACACACGCAGCTAATATATAGTTAATTTTATTCGGAGCACCGATTTTCACATAAGAGCTATCTCAAAGTAATGATTTCTGGATTTAGCAGAAAAATACATCTCTCATTATTTTCTTTTTGGTAGAATTAGACTTATCATCTAACGGCCATATCTTGAATTTACCAGCCGTGTCTCGGAAATACTTTTTTTTAAATGCACCCAATATTAC
This sequence comes from Serilophus lunatus, assembly GCA_013399895.1. Lineage (NCBI taxonomy): Eukaryota > Metazoa > Chordata > Aves > Passeriformes > Eurylaimidae > Serilophus > Serilophus lunatus. The sequence goes on along the minus strand of VXBA01006127.1, from coordinate 307,704 downwards.
TAATAACTATTCTGTTTTCACGTTTGTTTTATTTGTAAATATGCTGGGACACATCTCCCTGTTGTATTTTGGCATACAGAAATATTTCTGATAGAAATTAAAGTAATAAAGACACAACCAAGGAGAAAGCTCAGCAAACATACATGGACAGGTAGATTATTCAGTGAGACATTTCAGGATCCACACGTGGTTGTAGTTTGTAACCCTTTTTTTTTTGTTGTTGTTTTGTGCATTAAAGAAAATATTTACAATCGTCTTCCTCATCTTTTTTCCCCCCTTTTTTCATTTTTTTTCTTTTTTTTTTTTTTTTTCCTCTTAAATCTAAATACAAGAACGTGACAAGAACGTTTGTGTTTTCGGTGAAAACAGGCAGTTAAACTGTGAAATTACACCATCCACAAAAGATTCTACCAGAAGCTAGTCTATTTAGTGCTCAATTTTAAAATGCATAGAATGTTTGCGCTGCAAACAATGATACATAAAATAATATTAATAATAAAATAAATAGATAGATAAATAAATAGATAAATAAATAAATAATATAGAGACTTTAACACGGATCTTTCCATGCCTTTTATTCCCTTTTTTCTTTTCTTTTCCTTTNTTTTTTTTTTTTTTTTTTTTTAGGTCATGTCATGCATAATTTCAGTCTATTGTTGGTTTGGATTTAAACGGAATGATATCTTCTCTTTAGAAATGCCTTGTTACTTGAAAGCCATAGCCGTCTCTCGGCAAGAGCCAGTCAGCGATGGCTTCTACACATCGCTGCCCTTTTTACCTAACAAGCCCTGATACTATGTTTGTTTGTTTGTTTTCAATCCGCGAGATTGAAACACACCTTGATTGTAACACACCTTGATGATTATTAGTGTTACCAGCATCGTTCTTACGGAATAATATTATCGCTTCCAACCCAGGAGAATATGATAGTGCAAATTGAACCTCACACACCCCTTCCCAAAGCCATCCTCTACAGACCGTTTATTATTTACAATAAACGACTTTTAAGCCCAAGTGTTTTTTTGTTGCGTGTTTGTTCCCAACATGCAGACTCCTCGGAAACAAATGTCATTTCAAATCCATCACTGGTGATTTCCTCTGCCTACCGGGTGCAATAACCCTCAGCCCTCGGAGGAAACCAAGGCAGGACTTTAACCTAAATCCAGCAGATTTGGTAGGGATGCCGCAGGGCACAGGGTCGGGAGCAGCGGGGAGGGAGGGAAGGAGGGGAGAGGACATACTTAACTATGAGCATTAATGAATCTGAACATAATCTTTTGGAGAGCATCTCCTCTCTGGCAGGCTTGGCATCTGCCTCCAGATGCATCTGTGCAGAGAGAGCGACGTGTCTTTGGACACAGCTGAAAACTTAAACCATGTAGGCGAGGGAGGAGGAACAAAGGGGTTGTGAAGTAACTTTTTTGTTTTCCTTCTTGTTTTCCTTGAGCTAGCTAGAATTATCGAAGCAACACCGGAGAGGAAAGGGACGGCTCCCGAGCTTCGGGAGGACCAGCTGTCCCGCCAGGCTGCGGCCGCTCCCCGGCCCCTGCCCCTCTCGCACAGCTCCCTCGGCACAGACAAGACCCACCGCCAAAGCCTCTCTCAAAACCACGTTCAAGGGAAAGAACAAAAACAACAGAGAAAAAAACCCAACAAAACAAATAAAAAACAAACAAACAAAAAACAACAAACCCAAGCCAACCAAAGAAAAAGCCCCTCACACCAAACCACCGCCGTGCTTATTCGTTACCAAGCCAGGGAAAAGAAAGAAAAGCATAAAGTAAGGAAAAGAGACCCAAACCAACGTAGCATCATCATCACCGACAGTTTCGCCTTCCGGGTTTGTTGATCGGTTTTGTTTTCCTTCGGAAAGTTGTGACTTAGGTTTCTCGGTTTGTGGTTGTTGCTGTCACGATATTTATTGGTGTGTGTCTGTGTGTGTTTACGCTTTAAGTTGCTCTTTCTCCTGCTTTCTGTCGGGGGAGGGGGTGGGGAGCAGAGGGGGAATGGGGCCGCAGAAGCGACCCCCATGGGTTTCCAGAGCGTTTTTATCTCCTCTCTCCTCCTTCTTCTCGATGGTGTCCCGGTGTCTTTTTTGTTTTNCCGCCCTTAGTAGGTGGCGGAAAACTTCATCCGTTTCTGCTTCTGTCTCTGGTTGCAAAACCAAACCCGCACCACGTTCTTTTTGAGGTCCAATTTCTCGGCGATGGCGGCAATCTTCTCGGAGGAGGGCCGGGGCTGGACAGCGAAGTACGCCTCCAGCGAGCGCTTCTCCGGGGCGGCGATGGAAGTCCGCTTGCGCTTCTTCTCGCCCCCGTTGAAGAGCTCGGGCTTGTTCATTTTTTCCCGCTGGGCACCCTCGGCCTCCTCCAGCCAGGCCTGCAGGATGGGTTTGAGAGCGATCATGTTGTTGTGGGAGAGGGTGAGGGACTCGAAGCGGCAGATGGTGCTCTGGCTGAGGGAACCCACCCCCGGGATCTTCAGGTTGGCCAGCGCCGAGCCCACGTCGGCCTGGGTCACCCCCAGCTTGATGCGGCGCTGCTTGAAGCGCTCGGCGAAGGCCTCCAGCTCTCGCGGGTCCGTGTCCGAGTCGCAGATGGAGGCCAGGCCGGCCGCTCCCACCACTGCCGCCGCCGAGGCCACCTGCCCCGCGGCCCCGTGGTGCGCGGCCACCAGCCCTGGATGCGGCAGCCCCGACGGCATGTTCATGGCGGCCGGGTGCGAGAGGTGGCCCAGGCCGTGCATGTGCGAGTGCGGGTGAGCCGAAGTGGAGATGAGGCCGCCGCCGCCCCCTCCGCCGCCGCCGCCGCCTCCGCCGCCGCCTCCTCCGGGCATGAGCGCGAGGGAGGGGGAGGTGATGTGGTCCAGGAGGTCGCCGGGCTCCAGCGCCTGGTGATGATGGTGGTGGTGATGATGATGGTGTGCCAGGGGCACGGTGGAGGTGGAGGTGCAGGGCACGCTGTTCATGGTGTGGTACGTGGCGTCGGGCTTGAACGGGTGGCTCTTGCCCTGCGAGACGGCGATGTCGACGGCGGCCANCGAAGATATTGCTCTGCAGCTGCAGGAGAGACAAAACAGAGCGGGGTGCGGGGAGAATAGGACAAGGGGGCAGATATGGGGCAAAGCGTGGAGGGGGAAGGGAAGGGAAGGCGAGAGCGTGAGATTGCGGGAGCGCCGTGGAAAAGGAGGAGGAAAGTCGAGGGAGGACAGAGAGGGGTGGACAAAGTTGGGGTGACCGTACAGGCGGGGAGCCGGCAGTAGGATGAGCGTGTAAAGGGGTAGGGGAGAGCCAAGAGGTTGGGGGAAACGGAGTATAGCAGGCGACAGCACAGGGAAGTGAGGGG